>CM076570.1:398304871-398794871 GCA_034641835.2 Pinus albicaulis
ACCATGGCTATTATCTTTGTCTCATCTCTTGAATCGGATCCAAGATCTTGTTGTGTGGTGGTAGTCATCTTTTGTTTCCCTTTGTTACTTGGTTTCTTTGGCCGTAGTTTTGGATGTAGTTTCCAACAGTGGGCTTCATCATGCCCCTCTTTGGAACAATGTTTGCATGTAGTTTTCTCCCCTCATTTCTTTATTCTTGCATTCTTATTTCCCTTCATTTTCCTTGCTTCTCTTTTCCCTTACCCTTGAATGGCTTCTTCTTACTAGCCTCTTCCTGAATGTTCTTTCCCCTTGCTTCAAGATGTGTGGCTTGCACACATAATTCAGCTAAGTTGTTTGGGTTAAACATAAGAATGGTATGTTTTAAGTAGGAATGTAAAACCCCAATATATACCAAGAGTATGTCTTGTGGATTCAAGTTTACTCCTAATAACAAATCCCTCTTTCTAAACTCCTGAGTGTACTCTTGAACTGTTCGGCCTTTTAGTTGCCTAAAGTTTTTCTGACTCATTATTTCTTTTTTCATATACAATAATAGATAAAATTTTCTTTTAATGGAAGAAATGAATTCAAACCAAGAAATGGATATCTTAACATGGATTCACATTTCTTCTTGAGTCTTTGCCTCCCACCAAACTAGTGCTAATCCTTCTAGCCTTAATGAAGCTAATTGGATATTTATGTCATCCTCTTGTAGATTTTGAATTCTGCAGTATACTTCAAATTGACGGATCCAATTGTCTAACTTCTATGCATTTACCTCACCATTTTACATGGGAAGTTCAAACTTGATGTCCAATTTGAGTAATGGAGTTTTTCCATTTGGGATTTTTGAATGAGTGTGGGTGGTTTTTGTGGTGGATGTGGAAGATGAAGATGTTGATGAAGATTATGAGGATGAGGATGGTGGAGATGGAGGTGGTTTTCCTCCACTACCTTTAGAACTATTCTCTTCATGCTTTTTACGATTTGAAGATCCTTCTCTATGTGTAGGCTTTGAACCTTCTCCTACTCTTTCTACAGTGAATGCATCAAACATGATTTTAACTATTCTTTGTATGTCTTTGAAGTCTCTCTTAAAATCCTCTTCTTATAAATTTCCATGAGTCTCTCCAAATCCTGGCATAATGGTTAAGGATTCAAGCTCAACCTCTGATTCTTGTACCTTCTCAATCACTTCATCTTCTTGTGCAATTTGTACCTCTTCAATCTCAACTTCTGGAGATGGAACTTGAGGTGCTTCAAGTGCAGATTTGAGTGGAAATTTGGGTGAAGATGATGTTTTCTCAACTCTCTTTCTCCTTTTCCTAATCTCAGTACTAACAACCAATATCTTCCCTTCTCCTCTCTGCAACTTCAACCCTGTAAGCATCATAAAATTGCAACTATTAAAACCCTTCTTACACAATCTCAAGCAAAGAAAGCAATAACATTTATAAACCTTGTGCTCTGATACCAACTTGATCTGAAATTGATTATTAGTTAATGTTGTGCTAATATCATTTTCTGAATTAACAGGAAATTCCTTTGGTTTTCTTATCATACAGGGGTTTATACAATTGTTAATGACTGACAATTCATTAAACTTGATGAGATTAAGTGTTTTTTAGGAAATTAAAAGCATGGAAACTCAATTCTAAACAGCATCATAATAAAACACAGCAAGCACAAATAACAGAGACAAATAAACAAGTTTTTGATGAAGGAGTTCACCCCTCGTGAGCTACAACTCCTTGGTCTAGCTTTAGAGTGTGAGTCTTTGTATTAGCTTCAATTATGTAAAAGTGTTGTTTAAAATATCTTATTGCCTTTGCAACCTACTCCAATATCTCCAAAACATCAAAAATATACCAAGAATGACTCTTCCTGAGCCAAAATTGGTCGAAAATTGCCTGAGTTATGAAAAAATGAATTTTTTGTAGTTTTAGTCCACTAAATCTAGATGTCTCCCAGTTAACTCCACTAAATGTGGAAGTACGCCGAATATGGCGGGTCCGCCAAAGGTGCCGCCATGATAAGTATGCGATTATTGTTAATATAAGTGGTGTTGAAGTGGGTGTAAGCACATTTAGTTCTAACCCACACTTATCTGTTAATGTCAGAATAACATAACATAACCAAAAATTATTGTGTTAATACACAACTTGACGCATTTAAATCTTCGTAGATAACATCGTAGTCACTTATCGCAGATCACAACGCAGCCCCGCTATAAATCATTCTATGTTGCCTGCTCCGTCTTATGGTTGCGATACCCGATGCGATATATCGCATTGCATTGTTAACACTTTATGTTGCCTGCTCCTAAAAATCCCTGATGCGATTGGTACGACCCACCTTATCACCAGTTCACTTACCGCTCAATCGCAAATTGTAAATCATTTTTCTGTTCCTTATGTCCTCCGCTCCTAAACTACCGATGCGAGATGGTTGAATGCTGTGACTGATTAGATGGTTTATTAAAGTTTTAAAGTATTGGATTATATGGTTATGCATATACACACCACCAACTGAATATTATTTGTTGTATTTCTTTGGCTCTTGGTTGTGCCACATGGCCCTTCCCCATTGGCCTATAAATTCCACCAATAAAATAATCCACCGTAGTAATAATTCAAAACTTAGGAAATAGGAGAAAATTTTAACTTCCCCAAGCAACATTGTTGAATATGGAGATGAAACTTTTCATAGCGTCACTAGCTGAAAAACTGGAGAATATTCCCTAAAGATTCCTAAGGTGCTAACTAGACTACCCAATCATCAATTTGTCACTTTTCTGCACCATTTTTACCTGTTTGGTAAAATGAATAGTAGACCATAACTCACTCATACGAACTTGGATTTTCATGAAACAAATTGCGTTGGAATCCTAGTGACGAGCTCTCTCTGGTTGTTCAAGTATGAATCATTTATGAGAACTTTCATTTTTTAGCTAAATGTTGAGCTCCTGATCACCAACCTTATATATAATATGTTATTTTCAACCACCTCACTTTTAGTTGAAACAATATCATCCTCTAATATCTCACACTGTACATCTTTCTCCTTTAGCTGATTATTCATCATCACCTCTATTTTCCTTGCTTCTTCAAGTTGTGTCCTTAGGCTAATGATTTCCTACTTGTATTCATGTTCTCTTTCATGACATGTCTGCACTAATTTATTCAAATCTTTTTTTTCATTCTCCAATCTTCTTATCTCAGTCAAAACACAGTCAAGTTTGGCTTGTTCTTCAACAATAGTTTATTCATGGAAATCATGTCCATTTACAGTAGTAGGAACCTAATTTGATTGAACATTTTCCTTTTGAAAGGGGGTTTTCTTCTTCTTGCTTATCTTCTCCTTCTTAACAATGCAGCCACTAATGTCTCCTTCATGCATGAGATGCAATCTCTTCCAAATTTATTTTTCAGAAGTTAAATCCATTACTGTATCAAGATCCTTGTTATGAAGATTGTTGTACATTACGCATTTTTCCTTGGCATTCCACTATTGTTCTTGCAAAGAGGGAGAGTCTTTGCAGTAACCATCGCATACAATTTTCCATACCTTGGGTCCATAATCCATTAGATCGGTTTCATCCTTATCTCTCCATTCATGAAATGTTGATGAACTCAACACATGTACACTTTGATAGTCCATGACTCGACCAGACCAACCTTCAAGCTGTTAGACTTATACAAAAGGAACCTGCTCGGATACCAATTAATGAACCCTTGACTAAAATAAGAGAGGGGGGGGTGAATCAGTTTAGTCCATTCATGGACATTAAAATTCTTTTATTAAACTAATTAAAAAAACCATTCCATGAGCATCTCAATAAATAATGATCAGCAAACTGAATATGTGAGCAGAAATTAATAAGCATAGTAACACATGACATCAACACGTAATAATAATGCACATGGACACCAGATATAAGTGGAAACCCATAAGGGAGAAAACCATGATTTTATTATAGTTGTGATGTAAAGGTAAGCTCCTACTCCTTATTACATCTTATTTTTTGTTGGCTCCAACCTACAGGAGGTTGCTACCTCAAATTTATGCAAGCTACAACATGCAAGGAAGCTCCAACTCCCATGTGTTTTCTGCAGGAAACCACCTAGAGGAGGCTCCTACATCAACCAGCTCCAACTGAACATTTTTTCAAGACACTACTTTAAAGGAGGCCACAATACCCTCACACAACATGAAAAAAATATGTTGATTTACCTGGCTATCAACTATGTATATATCCATCTTTATTTATGCCTCTTCTCCCTTCAAATTTGCTTCACATCAGCTCCATATGTGCATAATATCTCAATCATCTCTATCACATTATCCAGCTCTCTCACCTCACTATGCACTCCAAAATGACATATTTTGTAGAGATAGTTTGATGGTTTTTTGTATTCCACATAGGAATAGGAAGAGAATATGCTTGACTCTTTTCCTTCCATTCATTCGTTTCCACACACTTCATATCTTGAATATTAGTCCAAAAAATACATAAATAATCCAATATTCAATTTCATCCATATGTAATGATTGAATGGATCAAATTAATGCCAACATCAATCAACAATGTATATCATTAATGTATTACAACAATTTAGCTTAATGCATCTATGTAGTTCCTTGGAGACTTGCCTTTGCATCACAACAATTTAGCTCAATCAACAATTTCACATTATTACAATTTCTTCATTATAGCAGTTCCACTGCACTTTTGTATTCTTTGCCATGTTGTTCATTTATACCTTTGTTTATCCTGATCTGCTTGTTTTCCATTAATGAAAATATTTCCAACAATCATATATATACCAAATAATTAATTTATTATAAAAAATTCATTATTAATTTTATATAGTAATTTTATATAATATTTATAGATCACATTTATATATATAATTAATTAATGAAACTATATTTTCCTAAACTACAATAAAGCATGCCAGTTAGTCCAAAGGTTGTTAAAGACATTCTTAACCTAATGATGTGAATAATGTGTTATGCTAGAGTATTAGATGTGTAAGGGTAAAATGACAATTTGGATCTCATAAATATGGTATATGATAGAATGATTTTGATAAAAAAAAGAGAGTATGGGAATGATGTAATGTTTAGATTATATTTGACCTTATGTTAATTTTAGGTTGATCTACTTAAACACTTTTTAAATTTATCAAATTAATTTATATTAAGATATAAAATAATTGTATTTATGATTTATATAAAAATATAATATTTTGTTGCAATATTTAGTTTGATAAACTATTTATCCAATTAATTTTAAAATATTTTAATTTAGATAAAAAATTATTATTATTATTATTATTATTATTATTATATCACACTTGTATATCAATGCAATATTTTTCACACATATAAACTCTATATTTAACGTTAGTTGTATTGTTGTATATAGGATCCTAAATAAAAACATGGAGTAAACATTTTTTCATCACTGCATATTTTAAGGAGTTGTTTCTTCAGTGGCAATGCCTTGGAAGAACTAGCGGGTATTAATCATCAATTTAAAGGATAGTGTTAAGAAATTCTACAGATATGGCGTCAAAAATACGACAACCTTTGGAATATTAAAAAAAAAATCATCCAAGACAAATACCATAACTTCATAATTTATTTGAAAATGGTGAAGTTAATGTTTGGAGAGATCAAGATTTAAATTAGTTAATGTTTCATTCGTAGCTTCTGAAATCACACAAGTAAACTTATACAAAAATAATAATAGTGTTCAAAGGAAATGAGGAAATATGGTTCCAAACAATGTAAAGACGATTTCGGTAGATTTTTCCTATATTCATATCATGGGAAACTTGA
This sequence comes from Pinus albicaulis, assembly GCA_034641835.2. Taxonomy (NCBI): domain Eukaryota; kingdom Viridiplantae; phylum Streptophyta; class Pinopsida; order Pinales; family Pinaceae; genus Pinus; species Pinus albicaulis. The sequence continues at coordinate 398,310,701 of CM076570.1, forward strand.
AGGAATGAAACGGGCATATCTTCAAAAATATTTTAGCCTTTGAAGAAATCGTATGTGAAATAATTTCTAGGAGAATAAAAAAAATAGTGATAGCCTCTAACTAGTCTCCTAAAATTGGGTCTGCAGTGTTGGCAATATGTTTAATGTTTTATCCTTGATGGCAAACTAATGATAAAGATGTCACAATTATGGTAGAAGGATGGTTATACAAGCCAGTACAGATGCTACATGTGACATGGATAGAGGAATATCAAGTTCAGAGTCAAAGGTATGATAAAAAAAAAAGTGTGAAAAAGTATACGCGGGTATTTTAAAGTAAGATCATGCACATACGCAAGTATGGTAAAGCAAAGTCACATACATATTCCGCACCATGGTAATTGGAATACCATGGGTCTTTAATATGGGATTAGACCATAGTAATGAGCACGACAATGGATATTTGATCTTGTAAAAGAATACCATCAGCATTACTAAGGGATTTCCCTAAGGTATTGAGTAAGGCATAAGCTATATAAGGAGATGGAAATAAAAGTGTTAGGTGTGAAAGTATTTTTTTTATCTATGAATGCAGATGTGCACCAAGGAGCAAGGAAAATACAAAGATCTGAAATATATTATGTATGGTATCATATCTACTTGTTTGATTTGTTTTAAAATATCTAACAATGATAGATATGTGGTGATAATGATACTCTGACATCAATATGTGATAGTAAGGGTTCTAAAGTATGCTTTTTCATTGTAGCGAAGGAATTATTCAGTGATTATAGATTTCTGCATTGGTTTTCCTCTGAAAGGTCGCGTACATATGTGGCTCCTTTTCTCGAGAGTCATGTATACATTCTGTGAAAGTTCAAAATTTTTACGCAGGTGTAAAACATGAGAAGTGTGTACATATGCGGATGTGTTTTTGTAAAAGGCACATATATCAGGTAGGGATTTGTAGTATGAACTGTTGATGAGGTTTGATCATTTATGTTATGTTTTTTGATGTATGTCGATGATGTCTCTCTTATGATAATATATGTTTGATAGTTCTGGTTGGGTTGAACTGATTATGGTATGGAATGTTCACTTGTGATGATATTGTTGTATGGTGATCTGTATTTGGTTTAGTTCTATGTGATGGTTTCATTATGTGATTCAATGTGATAGTAATTCAAATTCAATTATCAATATTCTAAAATTATTACGTAGGTTTTCCTCAGGGAGGCACGTACATATGTGTGTGTTATTCAGAACAGTAGTGTATACATTCTAACACATTATTGATCAAAGTTTGTAGTGATAGGATCTAATTACTGTAATGACCAAATTATGGTTTGGTATTATAGTGAATGGTTGTGCACTGAGATGATATATTAGGAATTGGTATGATCTAGTTACATTGGTTTATTATGATTAAGTGATTGATTTAATAGTTGATTTTAGAATTATTGGGAGTAGATTTAGTTTGAAACATTCTAAAAAGTGATACACAAAGAGCTGAAGACAACAATCTTCAAAAAGGGGGTTGTAGCTCCCTTCCAGTAGGAGCTGGAAAATGAGAGAAGGTTGTATCATTCTGCAGGTAGAATCTTGTGTGCTAGTTAGAGTCTACACCAGTACAATATTGAAAGAATTTTTCTTTTAATAAAAGAAAATACAGAGACGACATCAGTAGTGGTTTTCCCTAACATTGGGTTTCAACCTAAAATCCTGGTGTTCATATGTGTTAACATCATTTTTGCATATTGATGCTCTATATGCTCTTTAATTTCTCATAATCGTTGATTAATAGATGAATAATGAAGTAATGATGCATTGATTAATGTTGAAAAAATGGTGAAATTAATGATTAGATAACTTATATGGATATACGTGGGATTCTTTAACAATAGTCGCGTACATATGCTAGTTTCTTTTATAATAGTAGCATATACAAATCAAAATAAGATATCAGAAATTGAAGTGTGTAAAATACTTATTGAGTTCCCCATATTATCATTTTTTCTAATAATTGGTATCAAATCAGGTCCTTCAGAAGAAGCTTGATCGCTTGAAGGGAGATTCATCAAGATGAGCAGTCAAGAAGGAGTATCTTCTTTCTGGCCACCATTTTTTAATGTAACGAACTTGGTTTTCTAGAAAGTCATAATGAGAGAATATCTGTAGTCACTTGGATTTTATGTTTGGTCAATCGTTTAAGGAGGGTATCAGTATCCATCCTCCATTCTAAAAAATGACGTAGTAAAGAAACAATATGAGACCAATGCAAAGGTTGTTAGCACTCTTTTGGGAAGCTTAGCAGAATCATAATTTGTGAAGGTCATTCAACTTAATACCGCAAAGGTTATATGGTACAACTGTGAATGTGACACCAAGGTAAAGAGTTCCAAACTTCAAACATTTAGAATTCAATATGAAACTCTCAAAATGCATAGTAATGAAATTATTTCAAGTTTCTTTCTTAGGCTAGATGATATCGTTAAATCAATGATAAATCTTAGTGATGAAGTAAACGATTCAATGCTTATTGAGAAAATCCTAAGATCTCTAACTCCAAAATTCGATTCAAAATTCACTGCCATTGAGGAAATGTAGGATTTGAAGAATCTTATTATTGAACAGCTTTATGGGATCTTAACACCTTATGAAATCATAAAAGGGGGTCCATCAAATATCATAGAGGTAGCATACAAAAATACTTATAAAGGAAAAGAAAATGAGGAGCTTAAGGAATCAAGTTACATGTCAAATGAAGAAGAGGAAAATTTCGTAAAGAAAGTCCAAACATGAACTCGAAGATTTATAGGTAAGCTTCCTTTCAAATGATTTACTTATGGAAGATTTTTTCACTATGCTGCAAAATTCCCTTATAAATAAAACCATGGCAAAGGGAAGAATTCTGCAAAAGTAAATATAGAGGAAGATTTGAAAACAGGAAAATTTCCTACACACATGAAGATAGTGATCGTATTTCAAATGATGAACATGTTGAATATGTTCAAGAATATAAATTACTTATGGAATTTGAAGATAAATGTGTTGATGAATATGATGATGTTTTATGGATGCCCTAGAAGAAAAATATAATCTCATTGAATAAATAACTCAGCTTAAAATTCACCTGGAAGAAGCTAAATTAGTTGAGGAATTCCTTAAGAAACAATTTCTATAAAAGGAGAGGCACGGTGGAAAGTTAGAACTGGAAATAGTGGGTCTAAGAAAGGAACTTGAGAAAACAAAGGGTCTAAATCTTAGATTTTCTAAATTATTTGAGACCTTAGAAGAAATCATAAAAGTAAAACGCTCGCCTCTAATAAATACAAGTCTTGGATACAGTGGAGAATCATAAAAGACTATAAAAACTTTTTAAATAGGTACCAGAAGTTATCTTATTGCAGTAAAAAGAAACAATCATCAAAATTTCATCTCTTGGCAAAGGAATGAGTGATCAAATCTCTCAAGAAAAAATACTTACCATAATCAAAGGGGAAGCTACTCAAAAGGGTATTATACTCCAAATAACTTCTACTTAAATTTTCAATGCTTCATTTGTCATAAATTTGGTAATAAGGTTGGCTAGTGTGTCACTTATTAAACTATTATGACTAGAGAAGCAAGAAAACAAAATAATGAGATTGTAAGAAATAAATAATCCTATAATGATTTCTCGTCTTTCCAAGATGAAACAAAATGTTATTTTTTCAATAAATTTGGGCAGAGAGAAACTGAATGCAGAAGAATAATAATATCACCTCCTCCTCATGAATAAAATTCAATAGCACCAAAGGTATGGGAAAATAAAACCGAAGAATCTGAAAATTGTTGTCTATCTTTGTATGTAGGAGATCAAGAAAAATTGTGGTACATTGACACCGGATTTTTAAATCATATGAATGGTGACAAAGACAATTTTATGTATTTTAATGAAAATAAAAATAAAAAAATGTAAACTTTTTAAATAACTCACATGTTGCTATGAAAGGGAAAGGAATTGTTTTGTTAAAGAAAATGATAAAATGAGGAAATGTTTTATTTTTTGATGGATTAAAACATAACATGTTGAGTGTTATTCAAATGTGTGACCAATGGCATGAGGTTGTTTTTAGATCAAAGAATTCTATAGTACGGAATATCAATATAGGTAAGATCATAATAAATGGAACAAGATCTCCAAACAAGGTCTATTTCTTGGAAGGCAGCCAGGAGCATTGTTACTTGAGCAAATCAGAAGAAATTAGATTTGGAATAAAAGGTTTTGAAATATAAGCTTCACTCAATTACACAAGTAAAGCAGAATGCGAGAATTTCGTGACCTGCCTAACATATCTATAACAGAGAATAGCATATGAAAATCATGTCAATTCGGTAAGAAAACCAGAGCTATGTTTAATGCTAAATAAGGTACTTCAAGTAATCCACTTGAAATTATTCGTACTTATTTGTGTGGTCATATGAGAAAAAATTATCCTCGAGTTGAACAATACTTCATATTATTCATTGATTATTTTATAATAATGTGTTGGATTGATTTATAGAAACATAAAGATGAATCATTTGATAAATTTAAATTTTTCAAAGCTCTATTAAAAATGAGTTAGATTCGGAAAAAAATGTCTCAAATATGAAAAAGGAGAGTTTATGTGAGATGATTTTTTCAACTTTTGTGAATAGCATGGAATCAAAAGGAAATTTTCTATAGCTAAAACCCCTCAACAAAATGGAGCGGTAGAAAGAATGAACAAAAATTTTAAAGTCTAAAATGGGCCTCCTAAGGGATATTATAAATTATGAGTGAAAAATAAATGGTGCATGCCATGTTTTATGAGTCTGGAATGACTCACACCTTCTCGTGGGGGAGAAGCACATACCATTGTGAATATCCTCAACAAACCTCATGCTCGAGTAAACAGTGAGAAATATTCTTATGAGATAACGTTTGGTAAGCCTCTAACTGTCAAACATTTTAAAAATTTTGGAAGAAAATGTTACATAAATAATAATGATGATAAGCTTGGAAATTTTGAATCTAGAGCTGATGAAGGAATCCTCCTTGGATACTCTTCTAGAAGAAAAAGTTATAAATGCCATAATAAAAAGATTCAAAATATTGTTGAATGTATTGATGTTGTGATTGATGAAGCATCTATAGGTACCAAAGGGGAAGCACCAATAGATGATGAACTTGTTCCTATTACCATCCAAAAGGTTGTGGGAAAAGGAATTAGTGAAGCTTTAGAAGAAAGAAATCAAAACACAAAAATGTCAGAAAAGACTCCTTCCAGGTATGTTCAGAAAAATCATCCAAAATCTCAAATTCTAGGTGAAAATGAAGCTGGAGTACAAACTAGACGAACTCTTGTTGGAAATTCTAGTTTCCTAGCCTTACTATCTGCAATTTAACATCAAAATGTAAATCAGGCAAGCAAATATTAATGGTGTATTAAGGCAATGGATGAAGAACTTGATCAAATAGAAAAGAACCATTCATGGGAGTTAGTAACAAGACCTCATTATAAAAATATTATTGGGACAAAGCGGGTGTTCTAAAACAAACTAAATGAAAGTGGAGAAGTAATAAGAAACAAAGCAAGACTTGTATGCAAAGGCTATGCTCAATAGGAAGGAATAGACTTTGAATAAACATTTTCTCCTTTAGCTAGACTTGAAGCCATAAGAATGTTTCTTTCACTTTCAATTTTTCATAACTTCAAGTTATTTCAAATTCATTTTTAAACTGATCTAGGAGGTTCTAGAAATACAAGTGGCCTTGAAAATAGCTCAAATATCAAAGTCATCATATGGAAGTGAAACTAGGACCATATCGTAGTGCTCGTCGCCCTGGTTCCAACGGTGCAAACGACACTCAAAACCTGGTTCGTATAGTCAAGTTATATCGGGTCAAATTTTTGGTCAAACTTGGAAAAGTGGGAGGGTTAATGAGGCAAAAAATTGGCAGTGACCCGACACATGGAATCTGGCCATAGGATGGGTGATTTTTTTTCCAACTTAAAACATCTAGGGACCCCAAAAATCGATGGGAGAAAATTTGAATAATATTGTTATAAAACAAAAAAAATAGTAAAGCAAGGGGGGTGGGTCGGGCCCATCAGAACCACCTACCCCACTCGTCACGTTATGTTATAATATATATATTAAAAAATTATCAAAACAGGGTTGCATGCCACTACCCCCGCCACACTGCATGGTCTAACACACACACACACACAGATATATATATTAATGTGTGTATGTATGTATGTATGTATGTATGTATTTATGTATGTACGTATGTATATTTGTGTGTGTGTGTGTAATGTATTCAGTGAGAAGGCTGCCAAAGGCGAACTCGCCACCCTCCCGTCGCAACACTTGTCAAAAATACAGGAGGCGGCGAGGCTTGAACCTGCTTGTCCTGCCTCCAAAGACCCTCCAACTACCACCATTCAAATTTTATGTGTGTCAACAAAAAACAAGTTCGTCGAATGGGGGATCGGTGGGGTTAGAACCCCCAACCACCCCGCACCCAACTTGGCACTTAAACCAATGGGCCCGCTTGGTAAAGCCCACCCACAAAATTATAAAAAAAACCATTCATTCTATTCATTGTATATTTCACAAAACTGGACTTTCGCAATGGTTATCATCAGGCCAGGATTGTAGAACAGGATGTATGGAAGACTGCATTCAAGACGAAACAGGAGTTGTTATAATGGTTGGTGATGCCATTCAGACTATGCAATTATCTGTCCACATTCATGAGGGTGATGAATGATATTTTCAGGATTTTTTTTGATGATTTTGTACTTGTGTATCTTGATTACATTCATGTTTAAATTAGGACATGGGCTGATAACAAAGTTTTTGATGTTTTGAAAAATGAAAAGTTGTATGTCAAAATGTCAAAGTGTGAATTTGGTAATACCTCTTTGGTTTACTTAGGTCACATTGTCGGTGGTGGAAAATTGAAAATAGATCCTTACAATATTGAAGTGATTGGAGAGTGGCCTAAACCCACAAATTTCACGGAGGTCTGTAGCTTTTTGGGTGCAACACAATATTGAAGAAGATTCATGGCCAAATTATTTTTCATTGCATTCCCTTTAAATGCTTTGATGAGTGTGAAGCAAACCTTTCAATGGGGAGGAAAGAAACAGAAATACTTTGATACACTAAAAGATAAGATCAGCACCGCATCAGTTTTGGCCTTACCTGACCTCCATCATCCTTTTGAGATCGAGATATATGATAGTGGATACACCATGGGAGTAGTATTGATACAAAAAATGAAACCTGTATGTTACCATTCAGAGATATTCTCCCAATCTATTGTGCACTCTCCCACATATGACAAAGAGTTGTATGCCTTGGTTCAAATTTCTAATAAGTGGAAACACTATCTGGTCGGCAAGGATACCATCATTCACACAGATCACTAGCCCTTGTAGTACCTTCAGTCCAAGACCAAGCTTCAACATGCACGTCAGATGGATGTGATTCCTCTAGCAATATCACTTGGTAATAAAGTACAAGAATGATACCATCAACAAAGTGGTAGATATGCTTTCTCGCCCTCCTATTTCTGCATCTATATTTTTTCAAAATCATTCTTTATCTTTTGAAATTTATGTTGAACAGTATGTTTATGATGACGATTTTAAGGAGATTTATGCAAAACTATTGCATGGATCACAGGTGGATAATTATCACTTGTAGGGAAAATTGTTGTACCATATTGGAAAAATTTGTATTACAATGAATTAAAGGATACATGTAATTAGAGATGTGCATACCTCTATTGTGTGAGGTCATTTTGGTGTATAAAAGACTTTATGTCATTTGCAGAGGGTTTTTTTGGCCTCACATGAAAAATATTGTGGCTCGATATGTAAAGGGATGTGTGTTGTGTCCAGTTTGCAAGCCCACTAATAGAAAATTGGGGCTCTACACACCATTCCATGTTCTTAGTCGTCCATGGGAAAGTGTGTCAATGGATTTTGTAGGCAGCTTGCCTTTTTCTAGGAGAGTTCATGACTATTTGTATGTCGTTTTGGATCGATTTAGTAAAATGTGTATATTAATGCCTTGTAATAATAAAGTTACAATAGAGTGGACTACTCATTACTTCTTCCAATTTTTACGGGTCTATTTTGGGTTACCCACATCCATTGTGTCTAATCGAGTCTCTCACTTTCTTGGATATTTTTGGACGAGTTTGTGGAGAATGATGGATATCGAGTTGAAGAGGAGCATGATACTGTCATCCGCAGACTGATGGACAAACAATGGTTGTTAACCACATAGTAATACACTTATTGTGAGGCTATTGTGGAAATCATCCCAAGTTTTGGGACGAGAAAATTTCTTATGTGCAACATGCATACAACCGAGTAGTGCATTCATCCACTTAGAGCTCACCATTTGAGACATGCTTTGGTTATTTACCAAAGGATCCCTTAGAAATGGTCTTTTGGAAAGATTAATATTACCGTGGGTGAGATGACAGGGACAAAGCGAGGAAGCTAATTCAAGAGATACATATGATTCACCAAGCAGTGTAGGAGCAATTGGAGAAAATTCAAGATCGATACAAAGCTTGACATGACAAGCACCGAGTCGATCACCAATTCTAGGCTGGAGACAAATTTTGGCTCCATGTCAGCAAGTATAGGGTGAAAGAATAAGGAAATAATTCATGACCAATCCAATATGGTCCATTCATAATTCCAAGGGATAAATAAGGCCAAGGGATCAATATTCAAAACACAAGAGATTAATAAACCCTAATAATAAAGATTTTAAACTCAAAAACCTAAGAAATTAATAAACCCTAATAATTAATATTTTAAATTCAAGAGATTAATAAACCCAAGAGAATATTAATATTATAAACCAATAGAAGTAATAAACCCAAGGGTTTAATATTATAAACCAAAGGAATTTGTGAACCCAAGGGATAAATATCAATATTGTAAACCAAAAAATTAATAAACCCTAAGAATTAATTTTTTAAACTCAAGAGATTAATAAACCCTGAGAATTATTATTTTAAACTCAAGAGATTAATAATCCCAAGGGGTTATTAATATTATAAACTAAAAGAACTAATAAACCTAAGGGTTTAATATTACAAACCAAAGGAATTCGTGAACCCAAGGGATAAATATTAAAGACCAAAGGGATCAATAATGCCAAGGGATCAATATTAAAAGATCAGGAGATTAATAAACCGTAAGACTTAATATTTTAAACTCTAAAACATAAATAATCAATAAACCCTAAGAATTAATATTCTTAACTCAAGAGATTTTAAAACCAAAGGGATTATTAATATTATAAACCAAAATAAGTAATAAACCCAAGGGTTTTATATTATAAACCCAACAAATTTGTGAACCCAGGGGTAAATATTAAAAGCCTAAGGGATCAATAAGGCGAAGGGGTTAAAATATTTAAAACAGAAGAGATCAATAAAGCCTACAAATCAATATCTTAAACACAAAGAATTGATAAACTCACATTATTATTAATATTATAAACTCAAGGGAATAATATTAAACCTAGAAGATTAATACTATAAACCTCAAGTATATAAAAACATTTAGATAAATACTATAAACTGTAAAATAAACATGGTTAAGCATGCTTGATTTAAACATTGAGACAATTGTTGTCACAATGCATCATTATACGAAGAATGACCATGGTTGGCCATGGTTGATTTTCATATTGAGACAATATTTGTCACAATGTGACACTCAACCATGGAAGACCTTGATTGACTACGACTAACGATGATTAAAAATGCTCGCCCATGGTTGATTTTCATATTGAGACAATATTTTTCATAATGTGACATTGGACCATGCATTAATATTAAAGTGTACGACTAAAATTTAACGCCTAATATTACCAACCCAAAGAATTAGAAGACTCAAGGGATTAATAAACCCTAATAATTAATAATTTAAACTCGAGAGATTAATAAATCTAAGGGATTATTAATATTACAAACAAAAATAAATAGTAAACCCAAGGGTTTAATATTATAAACCAAAGGAATTGGTGAACCCAAGGGATAAATATTAAAAACGTGAGGGATCAATAAGGCCTAGGGATTAATATTAAAAACACAAGAGATTAATAAACCCTAAGAAATAATATTTTAAAGTAAAAAACCTAAGAAATTAATAAACCATAAGAATCAATACTTTAAATTCAAGATATTAATAAACACACACGATTATTAATATTATAAATCAAAATAATTAATAAACCCAAGGGTTTAATATTATAAACCAAAGGAATTGGTGAACCCAAGGGATACATATTTAAAACCTAAGGGATCAATAAGGCCAATGGATCAATATTAAAAACACAAGAGATTAATAAACCCTAAGAATAAAGATTTTAAACTCAAAAACCTAAGAAATTAATAAACCATAACAATTAATATTCTAAATTCAAGAGATTATTAATATTATAAATCAAAATAAGTAATAAACCCAAGGGTTTAATATTATAAACCAAAGGAATTAGTAAACCCAAAGGACAAATATTAATATTATAAACCAAGAAATTAATAAACCCTAAGAATTAATATTTTAAACTCAAGAGAATAATAAACCCTAAGAATTAATATTTTAAACTCAAGAGATTAATAAACCCAAGGGGTTATTAATATTATAAAAGAAAATAACTAATAAGCCTAAGGGTTTAATATTACAACCCAAAGGAATTGGTGAACCTGAGGGATAAATTTTAAAGACCTAAGGGATCAATAAGGGAAAGGGATCAATATTAAAAGCACAAGAGATTAATAAACCTTAAGAATCAATATTTTAAACTAAAAAACGTAAGAAATTAATAAACCCTAATAATTAATATTTTTGACTCAAGATATTTTAAAACCCAAGGGATTATTAATATTATAAACCAAAAGAACTAATAAACCCAATGGTTTAATATTATAAACCCAAGGGACAAATAATAAAAACATAAGGGATCATTAAGGCGAAGGGATCAATATTAAAAACATAAGAGATTAATAAATCCTACAAATTAATATATTAAACACAAAGGATTCATAAGCTCACATGATTATTAATATTATAAACTCAAGGGAATAATATTAAACCTAAGAGATTAATATTATAAACCTCAAGTATATAAAAACCTTTAGATAAATACTATAAATCGTAAAATAAACATGATTGAGCATGTTTGGTTTAAACATTGAGACAATTGTTGTCACAATGCAACGTTGGACGAAGAATGACCATGGTTGGCCATGGTTGATTTTCATACTAAGACCATCTTTGTGACAATGTGACATTCGACCATGGAAGACCTTGATCGACTATGACTAATGATGATTAACAATGGTCACCCATGGTTTATTTTCATATTGAGACAATGATTTTCATAATGTGACATTGGACCATGCATTAATATTAAAGTGTACGACTAATATTTAACTCCTAATATTACCAACCCAACGAATTAGAAAACTCAAGGGATTAATAAACCCCAGGAATTAATATTTTAAACTCAAAAACCTAAGAAATTAATAAACCCTAACAATTAATAATTTAAACTCAAAAAATTAATAAACCGAATGGATTATTAATATTATAAACCAAAATAAATAATAAACCCAAGGGTTTAATATTGTAAACCAAAGAAATTGGCAAACCCAAGGGATAAATATTAAAAACCTAAGGGACCAATAAGGCCAAGGGATTAATATTAAAAACACAAGAGATTAATAAACCCTGAGAATGAAAATTTTAAACTCAAAAACCTAAGAAATTAATAAACCATAAGAATAAATATTTTAAACTCAAAATATTAATAAACCCAAGGGATTATTAATATTATAAACCAAAAGAACTAATAAACCCAATGGTTTAATATTATAAACCAAAGGAAGCAGTGAAGACAAGGGATAAATATTAAAAACCTAAGGGAACAATAAGGCCAAGGGATCAATATTAAAAACACAAGAGATTAATAAATCCTAAGAATAAATATTTTAAACTCAAAAACCTAAGAAATTAATAAACCCTAATAATTAATCTTTTAAATTAAAGAGATTAATAAACCCAAGGGATTATTAATATTATAAACCAAAAGAAGTAATAAACCCAAGGGTTTAATATTATAAACAAAAGGAATTGGTGAACCCAAGGGATAAATATTAATATTAACATTAAAGGGATATTTAATTTCACCATCATTGTTGATCTGGGTCCGTCAGCTACCAGATTTACCCGTGATCTTTTATTCTGTGATGTCGTTATAATTTCATTGAAAAGAGCATTAAAGAACAAATTTTCATGCTTTAAGTAAGATGAAACAAGAAAAAAATCAACAACATAAGAACACGAGAAGTTGATAACAGATTTCATCTAGTGTGGGCTACGTCTCTGGGCCCAGTGTCAATATGGGGTACGCCGCTTCATATAGTGCTGGAAATGGTGATGATGTATATGGACTATGTTTTCTGTCATATAAGGATATATTCCCTCAACATGAGTGGCTTGTATCTCCACAAGACATTTTGCTACAAGAACTTTCACTCACAATAGGCCTCCTATCAACATGACATAATCTCACACCAGGTGACAATGAGGATACCTTCATCAAGGTTACATAGGGATCTCAATCAAACATAGCAATCCATGGCGAATACATCTCACATGAAATCGAAACATAGATCCCGCAACATACATCAAACATGGATCTAAACAACATATTACATCTCACATTTAATGAAAAAATCAGCACATGACATCAATCAGCATATACCTCAATCCCTGAAGTTGGATGAAGAAGTGGATGCTTAGTTGTTGAATCTGGTTGCACCATCGAATTCGTGGCGTCGAGAGGCATAAAATTGACTGTCCACACTTGGGGATCTAACACCGTCAGTTCAATCTGGAAAATGACCAAAAAATGAGAATATTTTCTGCTAAAGCGAACATCGCCATTAGATTCCTGTCGTTGAGAGGTGTAAAATTGGCATAAAATTTGTCAAAAAATAACTCCGACAAGTTCTGCGCCTCAAGAAATCTTTCTGATGCCCCTCTAGATTCCTTGGGCAAGGTTCCACCCTTCTGGCCGTTCATGGTTCCACACATGAAAATAAAAAAATATTAAATGTTGAAAAGCGTGTTGTTCCTCCACGTTCTGCCTTCGCTTTTCTCATGGCTCCATTGGCCTCCCTATGCCCTCATCTCCCATGTATTCTCCATCATTCTCCATGGTTTCCTTGAACCATTTGAATGCCATTTTATAACAAAGTGTGAGTGTGAATAAGACAAAGTGTGAGGTTGGCACATTGGTTGGCCTAATCATATTAAGATACTTGTTGTTGGGAGGTTTTGGGTTCAAATCCCATTGACTCCCAATATTTTTTTAAAACCCAATTTTAATTTTAATATAGCTTTTTCAAACTATAATATATGGAATTTGTATGTCCACATTGCAATGACTCCTAGAGAATAAGACAAAAAAATGGAGGTTGAACCATCCAAGGCCACTTGGGCCTAATTTGAGGTTCCATTTGCCACCATGTGATTGGGCCATGTGGCAAGCCCTCATTGGTCCACATCATATGCCACCTCTACCACCTACTTTCCATGTGTCGACTTGTGGTGCTGCCACATCACCTTTTTGTGGGTCCACCTATTTTGTTAACTAGGCTGCCATATTAGCCTTGTGGGTCCCACTATCCCTACCACATGTCATCCATACAACTTGCCACGTGGCAAAATGTTGACATTGACTCTTTTTTTTGTTTGGTACAAACTTCAAACTGCGATAACTTTCTCATACAGACTCGGATTTGAGTGTCGTCCACGCCATTGGAATCAGGGCGACGATAAATAAAATATTTTCCTAGTTCAAAAGAATTCTGACCACTTTGATTTTTGACCATTTATGAGCCCTCTTAGTCTCATAAGGTTTTCTGGAGCCACCTAGATCAATCCTCCACACTGCAATGCTTTTGGTCCACCAAAAGCATGAAAACAATCTACAACTAAATTGTACATCGTCTGCAACACACGTTTCTTGAAAGGTCACCCTTCATTCTCCTTCACCTTTGTTCTTCAGAGCCATAAGCGATGAGCTGACACCTGCATCCTCTACAAACTTGTAGTACAATCTTCTTACAAATTCCCTACTTAATTACATGACCAACTATTACCCAAGCATCCCATACTTGCCACAAGTATATAACACATACTCTGTGGTCAATTTTACATTAAAATGGAATCAATACCCCAGCTATCAATACAAGGCCAAAACATCATTGTTATTTCATAAGTGATGGAAAATACATCATCACTTTTACATTTTAAATTACAACACATGATTTAAAAAATAAGGCCATGACAGATTACCACACCTAGGAAAACCATCTCTCACTTATCAAAGTGAATAGGTCATCTCTCTATGGTGCATTTTCTTTTCGAACAATTGTTTCAACTGGTTCACGTATGGACACTTTTTCCTTGAGACGTTACTCTGGATGGACCCTCCAACACATGGCTCTTTGGTAGGTACTTCTATTACAATGACTGCAGTGAGTCTTCTTCCTCCATACCTACTTCACCTTCTTCTTTTCCTATGGTGGAGAAGGCCTTTCACGTCCCATCCTCTTTCACGCTCCCATTCTCTTCTAGCACTCAGCAAACACATGGTTATGTAAACCACAAAAAACACTTGTTTTTCGATGCCATGATTTATGTTCATTATTAGAAATATGCTTATAATCAAAATGAACATTAGAATACTGAGACTTTTTATACATTTCTTGTTGGTCTCTGGTGCAATCATGTTGATAAGAACTTGCCTCGACTCTTTCTCTGGAATGTGCGCTGTCATAGGATGATGGTGAAGTGTTCCCATCGTTCTCTTTCCCCAATGGTTTCAACCATGTATTGGAAGCTTCTAACACCATTGAGCACTGTCCTTCATTGTATCCAAAACCTATGAATCGAGGTCTCTGCACAACCTCCAATGGCTGAGTTATGCCTTCGCCATTAACACCAATTCCTTCTCCTTTATACCCCATTTCTGTAAGGAGTCTCATGCCAATTCTTGTAATTGGTATCTCCAAATTTACAACAGAAATAAAAGAATTTGAAGATGAAACTGAAGAGAAATAAACATTTTTTACCTCAATTGTTGATTCATACACAAGTGATGATGACTTATTTAAGCCTTCTTTACGCTTCAACTTATCCAAGGCCTCTTCTGCGGCTCGCAACTGAAGCTGTAATCTCTGCTTCTCTTCTTTCTCTTCTCTTAATAGCCTCCTTAATTCAACATTCTCTTACTGAAGACTTTGGTTGATATCCTCATTCGAATGATGAGAAGACAATGAAGGAGACTAAGAAGATGCATAAGCACTAGAAGATGTGGTTGAAGCATCGTTCTCTGAAATTTATTTATCCTCTTCCTCTATTCTATTCTCATAATTGTCATAAATTATTTCCACCATTTTGGACATCCTCAGCACAACCTGGTACATGTCTTTGTTGTCCTCCATTTCTATACATTCAATCGTTTTTCAAGCTCACAATTCAAATCAACAAGAAGACTGCTTTGATACAACTTGATCTTGGTCCATCAACTACCAGATTTACCCATGATATTTTACTTCTATGATGATGTTATAATTGCATTGAAAAGAGAATTAAAGAACACATATGCATGCTTTAAGCAAGAGGAAACAAGACAATAAACAACAACATAAGAACACAAGAATTTGATAATGGAGTTCACCCAATGTGGGCTACATCTCCGGGCCCGATGTAAATATGGGGTAGGCCGCTTCATATAGTGCTAGAAATGGTGATGATGTACATGAGCTGCATTTTCTATCATACAAGGATATATTCCCTCAACATGAGTGGTTTGTCTCTCCATGAGACGTTCCACTACAGGAACTCTCACTCACAATAGGCCTCCTATCAGCATGAGATAATCTCACACCAGGTGACAATGAGGATCCCTTCATCAAGGTTACATAGGGATCTCAATAAAAGATAACAATACATGGTGAATACATATCACATGAATTTGAAACATAGATCCTCCAACATACATCAAGCAGGGATCTAAACAACATATTCCATCTCATAATTAATGATCAAAGAATCACATGAAATCAATACTGCATATACCTCAACCCCTAAAGTTGGCTAAAGAAGTGGATGTTCAGCTGTTGAATCTAGCTCCAGCATCAAATTTGTGGCATCGAGAGGCATAAAATCGACTATCCACACTTTGTAATCTGACACTATCACTCCAATATATAAAATGGTCGAAAAATGGGAAGCTCTTCTGCTAAAACAGACATCTCCATTGGATTCCTATCGTCGAGAGGTGTAAAATTGACATAAATTTTTCAAAAACTCACTCTCGCAAGTTTTGCGCCTCAGGGAATCTTTATGATGCCCCTCAAGATTCCCTGGGCAAGGTTCTGCCCCTCTGGTCGCTCATCGTTCTGCACCTGCAAATAAAAAAATATTAAATGTGGAAAAGCATGCAGACCCTCCACGTTCTACCTCTTCTTTTCTCATGGCTCCATTGGCCTCGCTATGCCCTCATCTCTCATGTATTTTCCGTCATTCTCCATGGTTTCCTTGAACCATTTGAATGGAATTTTATAAAAAAGTGTTAGGGTGAGTAAAACAAAGAGTGAGGTTGGCACATTGGTTGGAATAATCATATTAAGATACTTTTTGTTGGGAGGTTTTGGGTTCAAATCCCATTTACTCCTTGTTTTGAAGCCCAATTTTAGTTTTAATATATTTTTTCCAAACTATAATATATGGAATTTGTATGTCCATATTGTAATGACTCCCAGAGAATAAGACAAAAAATGGAGTTTGATCCATCCAAGGCCACTTGGGCCTAATTTGAGGTGCCTTTTGGAACCACGTGATTGGGCCATGTGGAAAGCCCTCATTGGTCTGCATCATATGCCACCTCTACCACCTACTTGCCATGTGTCGACTTGTGGTGCTGCCACATCACCTTTTTGTGGGTCCACATATTTTGTTAACTTGGCTGCCACATTAGCCTTGTGGGTCCCACTAGGCCTACCACATGTCATCCATATAGCCTGCCACATGGCAGAATGTTGACTTTGACTTGTTTTTTTGTTGTTTGGTACAAACTTAAAACTCCAATAACTTTCTCATGCAAACTCATATTTGAGTGTCATTCATGCCATTAGAATCGAGGTGACGAACACTACAATCTTGTCCTAGTTCAAAAGAATTCTGACCACTTTGAATTTTGACCATTTCTAAGCCCTCTTGGTCTCCTGAGGGTGTCTGAAGCCACCTATATCAATTGCAACCAAATAAAGAACATTAAAATTAATATATATATTTTTTTGTCTTTAGATCAAAAATTTCCACTAAAAAAATGGACTTGAAACACTCCATGAAAATTCATTTATCAAATAGCCTCTTCCAAAACACAACCATACCAACAACAAAAGGAACACCAATTAAAATCAACAATATAATGATCATGATACTTAAATTTTTCCAACCAATCCCTTTTTGTTTTCCGCCCGACCTCCCTCATGTGCACATGTAACAAGTATTTTACATTCGTTTTCATTTCATCTAGCACATGAATATGCTCATCAATAAATTTAGGATGGAAGCCATATTTTCTATCGAACTTATTCTGAAGATATGAAAGAGAAATTATCACTCTAGAAATATTTTCCACCACTTTATTATAATAGATTTCATCATTATTATCCATCTCTGCATTTGAACGGAAAAAGGTCAAAATCAAAACTAATACACACACACACACACACAAAATCTATGAATACACACACACACACACACACAATCTATGAATACACACACACACACACATATTTAACACTCCATTTTTATTATTGTTAAAAAACTTAATCTTAAAAACGAAATGCTATAAAATAACCTAATGCTACATAAACCAAATGATATAAAAATTTCTACAAATATAAACCTCATTAACAATACATATTGTACACATGAAATGAGCTATAAAATTAAATGAGTGATATGACCCTTATTACAATAGCCGACAAGAATCCAAAAAATTTTAAACTTTATGTTTAAAAAAAAATATTAATAATGTAAGTAAGTCTATATTTGTACTTAAATTAATGTTAATGTATATATTAATTTTAGTTAAATATTAAGATCAAATATAAATATGTTGTCATTGAACCAAAATAAACCTAAAGTTATTAAACCTAATCTTCAATCAAGATATTTACATCGATGTTTAATGTTGAAGTTCATATTAATGTATAGACACAATATTTCTTTAATATTAATATTGAAAATCATTAACATTATTAACATTATAAGCCAAAAGAATTAATAAAACCAAGGGTTTAAAATTATAAAGCAAGGGAATTGGTGATCCCAAGGGATAAATATTAATATTATAAACCAAGAAATTAACAAACCCTAAGAATTAATATTTAAACTCTAAGAGATTAATAAACCCTAAGAATTAATATTTTAAACTCAAAAACCTAAGAAATTAATAAACATTAAGAATTAATATTGTAAACTCAAGATATTAATAAACCCTAGGGGTTTTTAATATTATAAACCAAAAGAACTAATAAACCCAAAGGTTTAATATTACAAACCAAAGGAATTGGTCAACCGAAGGGATAAATATTAAAAACCTAAGGGATCAATAAGGTGAAGGGATAAATATTAAAAACAAAAGAGATTAATAAACCCTAAGAATTGATATTTTTAAACTCAAAAACCTAAGAAATTATTAAACCTAAGAATTAACATTTTTAACTCAAGATATTAATAAACCCAAATGATTATTAATATTGAAAACCAAAATAACTAATAAACCCAAGGGTTTAATATTGTAAATGAAAGGAATTATCAATATTATAGATTTAAGGAACAAATCAACCAAAGGAATTGGTGAACCCAAGGAAAAAATATAAAAAACCTAAGGGATCAATATTAAAAACACAAGAGATTAATAAAGCCTAGGAATTAATATTTTAAGTAGAAATGAATTATAAACTCTCATGATCATTAATATTATAAATTTAAGTGATCAATCAACCTTAGGTATTGTTAATATTATAAACCCAACAAATTAATAAACTAAAGGATCAATAAACCCAATGGATTGTTATTAAAAACTCAATGAAATAATAAACCCAAGGGATTAACACTAAAAAACCAAGGGTTTATAAACCCAAGGGAATAATATGAAATCTAAGAGATTAATATTATAAAC
This sequence comes from Pinus albicaulis, assembly GCA_034641835.2. Lineage (NCBI taxonomy): Eukaryota > Viridiplantae > Streptophyta > Pinopsida > Pinales > Pinaceae > Pinus > Pinus albicaulis. Next base: position 398,330,003 of record CM076570.1, read on the forward strand.
CCTTAAGTATATAAACCCTTATATAAATACTATAAACCATGAAAAAAATATTTATGTTTTAAACTGCATTGATTAATAAACCCAAGGGATTAAATGAATTATTAATATTATAAAGTTAATTGACAAATAAACCCAAGCATTTAATATTAGAAACCCAAGAAAATAGTAAACCTAAAGAAAAAATATTATAAACCAAAGGGATAAATATTAATATTATAAAGCAAGAAATTAATAAACCTAAGAATTGATATTTTAAACTCAAGAGATTAATAAACCCTAAAAATTATTATTTTAAACTCAAAAACCTAAGAAATTAATAAACACTAAGAATTAATATTTTAAACTCAATATATTAATAAAGCCAAGGGATTATTAATATTATAAACCTAAAGAACTAATAAACCCAAGGGTTTAATATTAAAAACAAAAGGAATGGGTCAACACAAGGGATAGATATTAATAACCTAAGGGATCAGTAAGGCCAAGGGATCAATATTAAAAGCACAAGAGCTTAATATGACTTAATATTTTAAACACAAAGGATTGATAAACTCACATGATTATTAATATTATAAACCCCAAGCGATCAATCAACCTTAATGATTGTTAACATTATAAACCGAAAAAATTAATAAAATAAAGGGATATTCAATTTCACCATCATTGCAACCAAAGAAAGAACATTGAAATTAATATATATATATTTTTTTGTCTTTACATCAAAAAATTCCACTACAAAAATGGACTTGAAACACTCCATCAAAAGTCATTTATCAAATAACCTCTTCCAAAACACAACCATACCGAGGACAAAAGAAACACCAATTGAAATCAACAAGATTATGATCACGATAATTAACGCTTTCTAACCAATCCCTTCTTGTTTTTCTCCCAACCTCCCTCATGTGCACATGCAACAAGTATTTTACATTCATTTTCATTTTATCTAGCACATGAAGATGCTCATCAATAAATGTAGGATGAAAGCCATGTTTTCTATCGAACTTGTTCCAAATAAAAGAAAAATAACTTGTCACTCTAGAAATATTTGGCACCGCTTGATATAACAGATGCCATCATTATTATCCATACCTACATTTGAAAGGAAAACTGAAAAAATCAAAATTAATACACACACAACCAAAAATCTATGCACACACGCGCGCACACACACACACACACATACACAGATATATATATATATATATATATATATAACATAACACCCCATTTTTATTATTGTTTAAAAACTTTATCTTAAAATCGTCATGCTATAAAATAACCTAACGCTACATGAACCAAATGATATAAAAAAATTATACAAATATAAACCTCATTAGCAATACATATTGTACACATGAAATTCATGATAACGTATTACAATAGTCAACAAGAATTCAAAATTTTGTAAACTTTATGTTTAAAATCAAATATTAATAATGTTAGTAATTCTATATTTGTATTTAAATTAATGTTAACATATATATTAATTTTAGTTTAATATTAATATCAAATATAAATATGTTGTCATTGTACTAAAATAAACCTAAAGTTATTAAACCTAATCTTCAATGAAAATATTTACATCGATGTTTAATGTTGATGTTCATATTAATGTATAGAGAAAATATTTGCTTAATATTAATATTAAACATCATTAACATTAAGTAATAGACATATTAATAGAAACACTAATTACCAATATTAATATTCGTAATTTTTGGTATGGTGGCGAAATTTTTCATTGTTGTTGGATATCATTGGAAATAATATTATTAATAGCATTTAGCCCATAATTTTGTAATTCATGATATAATATGAATTCACAATATTAATATCAATGTGAACAAATTATTAAATTGATTTTTAATGTTTGGCTCATATAAATCATTTTTTATGTGTGAATGGTTCATTGTAAAAATAAATGAACAATAGCCACTTAAAAAGAAGAAGTAAATTGAAGAACGTGAAAAACAATGCAAACAACTTTCTCAAATATTGCTATGAATCTGATGAATGAAAAACAATAAAAACAACTTTCTCAATATTAATATATGAAAATCTCATTAATATATGAAAATCAATATTATATTAAAAGTAAATAAAGACGACAATAAAGTCAATTCTAAAAACATTCTATAAATAGGTCACAATATTATTAGTTACATGTCATAGGGATATGCACTTCAATATTTATTTTTAATGATTGGATCATATAACTAGTTGTATATGTCTAATGGTTCATTATAAACAAAAGAACAATAACGAATTTAAAAAAAGGAATTAAATTGAAGAACAAGAAAAATGGTGTAACAACTTTCTCAGATATTACTATGAATATGATGAATGTATTCATTTCATTAATATATGAAAATTATTATTATACTAAATGTGAATAAAGAGGATAATAAAATAAATTAAAAATAAAAAATAAAATAAAATAAATAACATTCTATAAATATGTCACAATATTATTAGTTGCATGTCATAGTGATATGGAATTCAATCTTGACTTTTAAAGATTGGATCATATAACTGATTGTTATTCACTAAATGGTTCATTGTAAATAAAAGAATAATAACCACTTAAAAAAAAAAAAAGTAAATTGAACAACATGAAAAATGATGTAAACAACTTTATGAAATATTACAATGAATATTATGAATGTATTTATCTCATTAATATATTAAAATAATTATTATATTAAAATTAAATAAAGAGGAAAATAAAAGAAATTCAAAAAACATTCTATAGATAGCTAAAAATATTAATAGTTGCATGTCATAGCGATATGGACTTCAATCACTCCTCTTATTACTTCCTAATTGTAACATATGCACTATCTTTCATCTTGGCAGAACGCTAAAAAGAGAAAGGTGGTGCAATGCATAAACCATCTATTAATTTCACTCTTGATATGGCTGTGAAGGTTAGGCCTTGCTGCTCTTTATTCTCAATATCAATTGATGTTCATTCTAAAGTCAATCCTTGTGACTTGTGGATTGTAATAGCACATGCCATATTTAAAGGAATTTGTTTTCGATTTCCTCTTATCATTGGTGCGATAGGTACAATATTTGGATTTCTTGCATCAAATAGAACACCAACATTCTTATCAAAAACAACAGTTGTGAACATTGGAAGTTGAGGTGGCTTAGATGAAGGCATATAAAATATAAACTACAGTGACATGTGAGAATAGTTCCATTTTTGCACAAAAAGGAATCCACACTACACTTTGTGTGCCTTTGGACACAGTTTAACAATTCTTCATAATCATTATGAGGATTGCAAGAGAAAAATCTGATCAGTATTCAATAATCAAGGATCATTATTGAGGCTTCTTGGAACCATTATGGTGCGACGATGTATGTCACATGCAAGTTGTACATCAGAAGCATTTGACCAATCAAGTCTGTCCATGTCAAGAGTGCCTTGCAACCATAGGGAACCATGGATATGTGTTGAACCTCTATGATGCCACTCATAACTAAAGAAAATGAATATATAGTTACTACAAAGATATAAATAGAACCATAATAAAAAATTGACAACAATTAGAAAATAAATTCAACAACACAAATATGTACCCGAAGTCTTTCGCTTTAAGATATTTTTGGATAACTTCCTCTCGAAATATATTGAATCTATGGTGCATAAATTTGGCAACAATACGAGGGTACTATATAACATACTCAATTTTCATATGATGCTCATATAAAGAACAATAATGTGATTGTACAAGCATGAGGTTATGCAACTCTGGCCACTTTGTGTCAGCTGCACTCAATGTTAAAAAAAAATAAGGACATCCTAAAATAAAAAGGCTAAAATGTCATGTTTCATATTAGAAACATAATGGGAAACCCATATAACTTAAACAAAATACTATAAGAATTATATGACTTGGAAGTATATCAAAATATTTGGAACTATATACTATCAAAATATAAATGTAAATACCAAAATGTACATAAAGATATAACATTGCTTGAGAACCAATGAGAAAAAAATAATACAAAGACCATGTATAAAATAACTCATAGAAATTATAGTTATAAAAACAAAGAAAAATGCATACCATACAAACACATTCAAATGCAATTAAGAGAACTAAATGGGAGATAATAAGAAATATTTTCCAGCAAATTACAATGGGATTAAATATCCAACATCCGATACATGCACATATAGAAGAAATTTCAGCAATAGGCATAAAAATATCCATAGAATCGTAAATTATTAGCATATAGACCGAAAAGTATGTAAAGTGAAAAAAATGGAAATATTTTCCCCAACCACAGAGAGTATATAAAATGAAAATATATATAAGAAATCCTAATAGGAGTAATATCCTAAGACACCATGTCCATATCTAATGGTGGAATCTCATCAATAGAATCCATACGGGGAGCAATGGCAAAAACATTTATAGACTCAATCAAATCCTTGTGGTCCTGCAGCGTTGGAGACCAAAACCCATACATCTGTTGATTAGTTGAAATGTCAATATATGTTGGAAAAAAAAGGCCTGTCATCATGTCATATAATAGGAAAGTAACTTTGTTGCAGTTGCACATAAGAACCACACCATGGACTGTCCGAAATGGGAGATAATCAGGACATTTGATATTTCTATCTGTATAAATTTCTTCTATCAACTTCCATCTAAAGCCCCAATCATCGTAAAAGTAGTCAATCCTTAGTTCAACACACAGGTGACAAAATTAGAAATTATCTATTTCTTCAATTGACCATACAGAAGTGGCGCCATATTTGACAAGGCATATCAACTGATTCTTGTATATTTATAATGGCATAAATCTTATGTTAGTGATTGGAACAAATGAAAAACCCCATTCATTTTTTATTACATTAAACTAGTAGATTTTATACCCATATCGAGGATAATCTTCATACTCCTTGTCCAGATAGAGCCAAAATAATTTACTTTTATAAAACACTCCATTCTGAGGGGGTGAAGTGCCACCAAATGGAATATGAGCCCTTCGCCAAACCCTATCAAGACTACTGTAAAAATAAAATTTAGACTACATTATATCATAGATATGTGTTAGAACAACCCAGTCATATTTTTTGCTGCTTACATTTTCCAATAATGAAAAGAATTCCCAGTCTCCAATTCATATTGGACCAATGTTTTTAAAGGCCTTTGTAAATGGATTCACTACAAAATGGTTGTGTGAATCAGAGCATTCTGTTGGTAAGGATAAAACTAACATTGATCCAATATTAGACTCTACTTTGTATCTTGAATCTATGATTCGCAAATGAAAATGAGATATGTTCCCATTCTGATTAAGGTATTTAGAAACAAAATAATTGTCTTCATCATTGAGGAAAGTAACCATAAATCCAAATTCGTTTGTGGAGATATTATTTCAACACAATAAGAAAGAAGGGTTTTGCAAAACATTCTTCCATTGGTTACAAATAGTGCTAAAATTTATCAGAATCAATAAAGGGAGCCAAAGGAATACAAATTCAGGAATTTGGAATGGAAGAAAACTTCAAATAGATGGATCCATGATCAAACAAGGAAATCACCTAATATAAAAGAAAACACATGTGATATCAACAAACAATTTTCAATTAATGTTGAATAGAGTTCAAAGTAACATACATACAGTGTGTTTAACTTGTATTTTTGTTGGTTTTGGTAAATCTGTAACTGGCTGCCTGGCTCCTCCTGCTGCGTCCTGCTGTGTCGTTGCCTCTTGCTGCATCCTGTCGCTCTATGCAGCTGAGCCTGGGCGCTGCCCTCTCGGTCGTCCCTGCTCCCGTCCCTGGTCCTCTCGCCCTCAGGGACTCTCAGATTTGTCGGGTTCCTTCTTTTCCCTGCTCCATCCTCAGGGACTCTTTGATCCGTTCGATCGGCCTCCCTTGCCGGATCTGCTGGGATCCACTCCTCTGCCTCGGGGCCTCTTCCTGCAGGATCTGACCGGATCTTTTCCTACTTCTCATCGACTCTAAGATGCTTCGTCTTCTGCTATTGCTTTGTGCAGATTGGGTGTGTTGCTGCTAATCATATCTTCTCGGCCATGGAGACCCAGGGTTCGCCCCCCGGTCCTTCGCATTCTTCTCCCCCTGATGCTGAAGCTTCTTTCTCCTCTTTGCTAGCTTCGTTGCCTAAGAAGTAGAAGTCTGAAGCCGCCAAGTTTGTCAAAAAACTTGTTGATGTTCCTGAGGTAAACCTTCCTCCTGAGGGCCCGATCCAGGTCGCTTTGTCCCTGGAAGATCGAGCCCTGGTGGGTCAGTTCAAGGGCCTTTGGCCCTCTCCAAAATCAACGGAAAATTGGGTTGTTAAGAACTGGATCCCGCTGATCAAGAACAAAGTCACTTCATATTTCCTGGGAAGAGGCTACTTCCTGTTTGAGTTCAACACTAAGGAGGACAAAGACTTGATCTTAAGGAATGGGCCCCATTTCATGGGCCCTCAGGGTCTCTACCTCAATAAATGGACCCCTGACTTCGATCCGGCCGTGGATGTCCCGACGGCAATCCCTGTCTGGGTTCGGCTCCCAAATCTTCCAGTGCACTGTTGGAACTGGGATTCCCTCAAGCACATAGGCAATGCATTTGGAAAGTTCATTAACACAGCAAACAATAACGATCAGAATGATTGCGCCCGAATCTGTGTCGAGGTGGACTTAGAGGTGGGACTCCCGGAGGCTATCAAAATAAAGGTTGGCATTTGGACGCATGTGCAAGTGCTGGACTATGAGTAGCTCCCTTTCAAATGCCGTAAATGTCACATCTACGGTCATTTTGCAAGAGGGCGTCCGAACAAAGGGGAAGCAGAGAAAGGAAAGGAAGATGGTTGGAATCAAGTTAAGTGGTCAAAGACCTCTCACAAGAAATCTGGGGCCCCAAATGGCCAAGGCCCCCAGCCTGCCTCCGCCCAAAATTTTCCTCCGCCAAAAAGTCAAAAAAATAGGTATGAGTTCTTAAGCTCTGAAGAAGAGGTTCCTCAGGAAGAGGATAGGCAAGATAAACCCTCATAAAAAATGGCCTCAACAGGATCAAGACCTGAAGAAAGTGCCACAGCAAGAAATAAGGATAAGCAAACAGAAGCCTCCGAGGAGGAACATGACTCAGAGGAGTCAGAGGAGGAAGGAGAAATAGGAGATACGCAGACATCGGTCAGAAGATCAGCAAGGGGCTGCAAAACTGCTAGAGAAAAGAGAGATCAGGAAACTTACAAAGACAAACTTCAAGGTAGTCAGCCCACTCTGGAGAAACTCCTTGGAAAAAATCCGAAGATATCTAAAAACCAAGCACAGGGTTCCAAGGGAGCCCAACATCATAAAAATAAATGATGAAGATCGTCTCCTGGAATTGCAAAGGAATGGGGAGTAAAGTGAAAGAAGAAGCAACGAGAAGCCTTATTAGAAGAGAAGCCCCAAATATTCTTCTGATCCAGGAGACCAAAATGGAGGAAAATGAGTTTCTCCAAACCAGTAAAAAATTTTGGAAGGGAAGCAGAGGCCAAGCAATTTCAACACGGGGAGCCTCTGGGGGGTTGGGCTCTCTCTGGAATCCTCTCAAGTATAGGTTGGTCACTGAGATACACAATACCCACTGGCTGTTCTTGAAGCTACAACCTGTGGACTCGAGGGAGACATTCTGCCTTTTTAATGTCTATGTCTCAGCAAATATAGGGGAGAAAAGGGAGTGTTGGGACTCTGTCAGACATCTGTTGGAGTCAGAGAACTTGGAAAACATCATTATTGTAGGTGATCTAAATCTCACTCTGCGCATGGAGGAAAAGCAAGGAGGCAGAATCGTAAGGGACCCAACAAGGGAGTGGGTGGAGGATCTCATGCAGGACTGGGATCTGCTTGATATCCCCTCAGAAAATGGTAAGTACACCTGGTCCAATAAAATAATAAGCCCCGGTCACATTGCTGCTAGACTTGATAGATGTTTGGTGCAAAGTTCTTTTCTTTTGTTGGGCTTAGAATCCAGATTGCATATCCTCCCTTGCAGTGTTTCAGATCATAAGCCTATTATGCTTGAGATGTTGGATCACAAGGATCTTGGCCCCATACCTTTCAGATTCAATCCTCTTTGGGTCAAGGATCTTGAGTTCCTGAATTTGGTTCAGGACAGTTGGAAATTTCCAGTGAAGGGTTCACCTTTCTTCATCTAGGAAGAAAAACTTAGAAGACTGAAAGTTGTTCTTAAATCATGGGCCAAATCCCTCCCCTCCCCTGCAAAAGAGAGAAAGCAGGCCCAAGACAGACTTGCTCAGCATCATGCTCAAAGTGAAGATGAAGAAATCACTAAAGAAGTGTTAGATAAGGAAGCTAAGCTTCAGCAAACCTTCCATAAAGCCTGCCTTTCGGAGGAAGAGCATTGGAGACAAAAGTCTAGGATTTTATGGCTTAAAGCGGGAGATAGAAACTCCGCCTTCTTTCATAAACAAGCTCAAGCTAGAAAGAGCTTCAATTCTATTGCAGAAATCAAAGAAGGAAACTCGACTCACAAAGACTTTGGGAGCATAAAGAGAGCAACTTTCAATCACTTTAAAAATCTGTACAGAGAAGAGGGAGTGACTGACCCAAACTCTAAATTTTTGGAGGCGGTTCATCCTAAGATCTCCCCTTTAATGAATCAGCATCTATAAGCTAAGATCTCTATAAAAGAAATAAAAGATGCTCTCACCAACATGGAGCCCGACAAAGCCCCAGGCCTGGATGGCTTCACTGCAAGATTCCTTCAAATCTGTTGGCAGATTGTGGAGAAATACCTCTACAAAATGATCTTGAAATCTCAAAATTGCCAGAAAATAGGGGGCAGCACTAACTCTGCCTTCCTTGCCCTCATACCCAAGGAAAAGGGCGCTAAAGATTTTAATCGGTTCCGCCCCATCTCTCTTTGTAATATTGGATATAAAATAATCACAAAGGTGATTGCAAATAGGCTAAAAGGCATCCTCCCAGCCATCATTCCAGAGAATCAAGGCGGGTTTGTTCAGGGGAGACCGCTTGCTGACAATTTCATTCTAGTGCAAGAGGCGATTCATTCGAGCCAACTTCGCAAAGAGAAAGGTATGGTAATTAAACTAGACTTGGCAAACGCTTTTGATCGTGTCAGACTTAGTTTTCTTTGGGAAGTCTTGCATAAATTTGGCTTTGGAATGGGCTTTATCAATTGGATTCGTGCTTGTATTGTTGATCCCTGGATCTCTCCCTTGGTGAACGGGAGAGCAGCTGGCTTTTTCAAAGCTTCTAGAGGGCTTAGGCAGGGTTGCCCCCTCTCTCTGCTTCTCTTTGTCCTCCATGTTTCTATCCTGAGCTTCTATCTAGACCAGAAATTGGTTGATCAAGAGATCCTGGGGCTCAACATAGCCAGAGGGGTAAAAAATGTAAATCATACTTTGTTTGCTGATGATACCCTCTTGTTAGGGGCTGCCTCTGTCAGATCCGCCTTAAAGTTCAAGGAGGTTCTGGAGGATTACAGCGAAGCTACAGGCAGCAGTTTGAACAAAGGTAAATGCAAAGTTTTTTGTTGGAATATCTCTGCCTCCATTCTTTCGGCCATCACTAGAATCCTTGGCTTTACTGCCTCCCTCGGTTGGACCTCTTTTACCTATCTGGGCCTTCCTATCTTCCGAAAAATAGCTTACAGCAGAGACTGGATCCCTCTATTGGATAAATTCAAGGCTAAAATTCAAGCATGGGGATTCTCATGGTTAAACCTTGCCGGAAAAACTGTCCTCATCAAATATGTTCTCAGTGGTCTCCCCATATTTCAATTCTCTATAATCCTAGCTCCCATTGGCATCATCAAGAAAATGGAAGCCTTCATACGCAAATTCTTCTGGAAAGGTGGAAATCACAATGACAGGAAAACCCCTTTGGTAAGCTGGGAGAAAATCTGTAAGCCTCAGAATGAAGGAGGCCTAAATTTCAAAGATCTCAGCCTCCAAAACACAGCCATGGGAGCCAATATTTTCTGGAGAATCATTGGTCCACACCCAGGGTGGGCACAAAGAGCTTTATGGAGGAATTATTTCATGGGGAAGCAGAAAAGATGCCTGGAAACCTCACTGCCCACCTCAGGATCGCAATTGATCAAACTCTGTCACAAAGCAGCTCCTTTAATCAGACACAAAGCGTATTGGATACCTGGCAATGGCAAAGAAGTCAGAATATGGGACGACAGCATCATGATGCATCCCCCATTATCGAGCTACAGTTCTCTGCAAGCGCTGTGACCGTGGCTGGACAGAGCAGGTTGCATTTCACTATGGGACATTTTGCTGTGGGCTGGCAGCAACTGGCTGCGATGGAGACTTCCGCCTGTTCCTCCAAAGCTGATACAAGAACGTGATCTCCTTCTCACTCTGCTGAACGGTAAGGTGTCTCTGCGCATTGGAAGGAAGGATGCTCGTGGTTGGGGAGCCACCCCAGGGCTGTATACTGTTGCGCAGGGGTATAAAAGCCTCCAAGATCATCCACACGTCCCTCCAGACCCTGCTGTGTGGAAGGGGCTCTAGACTTACAAAACCATGCCAAAAGTTGACTCATTCTACTGGCTGTTATGCCACAAAGGAATTTTAACAAAAGACAGATTGAAGAAGAAAGGGTTCCAAGGTCCCTCACGATGCCACTTGTGCTGTGACAGTGAAGAGAACACCCAGCACATTATCTTGGACTGCAAATTCTCAAAATAAATATGGCAGAACCTCTTGAGCCATTAGAAAATAGAATTCATCTTACCTACGTTTATCTCTGACTTATTTGCAAACTGGTGAAACTTCTACCCAGAAACGCTCCCAAAAAACGAAAGTTTTAAAGATACATGGCTCTCCTTGCCGAAATTTATCTGCTGGAAAATCTGGCTGGAGAGAAACAGAAGAGTCTTCAGAGATAAAAGCTTAAACCCGCAGTTCACCATCATCAAAATAAAAATTCTATGGAAATAAATTCTAGGGGAGCACTTGTCGGACTCAAACCTAAGTCAACAAGACTTAGACTGGGGTGCCTCGTTGGATCTCCAATTCTCTGGAGAAACAAGGCAACACAAGGATACAAAAGAGTGGAAATTCAGAGGGAAGGAGAATGAACTATCTGATTTGCTCATTAGGAAATCCAGATACACTTTGTTCTTCGATGGGGCAGCAAAAGGCAACCCCGGATTGGCTGGGGTAGGAGGAGTTATAAAGAATAAGGAGGGCAGAATTGTGACTAAGTTCGCTCGGGGATTAGGACAATCCACCAGCATTCAAGCAGAAGCCTTGGCACTTCTTTAAGGTCTCAAGCAAGAAAAGGCCTTTGGTCTATCAGATGTTAATATTATAGGAGATTCTCAGTCCATTTTTAAAGTCTTATTGGAGGATTCTTCTCCTGCAAATCTTAGATTGGCAAGAGTGATTTCAAGAATCAGAATTCTGGTGAAATATTTTCAGACTGCAAATTTCCTTCATGTATTAAGGGGGAAAAATAAAGATGTTGATCTGGAAGCCAACAGGGCGGTGCCACTTACCGCTGGCTCTCTCTTGAAAGACGGAATTGAGGAGTGGGACTCCAACCCATAAAATAGAGTTATGTTTTACTACATTATACTGAAACAGTTTGTTTGTACATTTAAGATAGGAAAATTAACGGAGATAGATTCTCTAGTCTCGAGTAAAAAACTTGGATCTCCAAATTTTGGGGCCTATGATCAGTTAGTGGAAGAAAGTTCAAGGGCTATGCCCGACCTATTGTAACCGGTGAAAGGCATTTTGGCCAATATATAATATAAATCCATATCCGTTTCTGTAAAAAAAAACATACATACATAATTTTTTGTCCACATATATAGTAAAATTCACATATAAATATTGTATAAAATCATATGAATGATAAGAAAATTATTACAATAGTGAAAACAACTCACAATTTTATAAACAAAATGTTTACAATCCAATATTAGTAATGTTAATGTTAATGTTAGTAATAATTTTTTGATGTTAAATATAATTATTAACAAAAAAAACCATTTCTTTTAACATTAAATAACTTAATGTTATAAAAGTTATAACCTAATGCTACATGAACTAAATGATATAAAAATACCAAAATTTTTAATTCTAATGCCATTGAACCAAAAAGGACCTAAAGTTAAATTCTAATGTCATTGAACCTAAATAAACATAAAGTTATCAATCATATTCTTTAATGAAATATTTATATTGATGTTCAATGACAATCTTCACATTAATGTATAAATGCCAAAATTTATTTTTATAGAAATTTCTATGTTTAACATTAACATCTACATTTATTATTAATATTAATATTAATTAACATTAAAAGAGATATTGATATTTAATATTAATATTAATAATTTCTTTATTAATTTGAAACATTTATATTTATTATTAAAGTTAATATCAATCTATATTATTTAATTATAAAGATTAATTTATTAATCAATATTTATTTTAATAATATTGTTGTTAATTTTAAAATAATAATAATAATAATGATGATAATAGCAATAATATTAATATTAATAATTTCTATGTCATTTTTAAACATTTATGTTTATCAATGTTTATTAATATTAATAAAAAACATAAATATTGAACTTTATAACACATAAAAAATTAAAAATATATAATTTAAACAAATAGATCAAATATATAATTGATAGAGTCTGTGTTTAAAACTATTTATATATAGAAAATAAATTAAATAAGTACATAAAAACACTAAAAAAAAAACTATCAATTAGATTAAATAAAGTTCATTGAATAAAATCTTTGCAATGCAAAAAAATATAATAAATCTCATACGTTAAGTACATTGAATCTAATAAATATATTGAATGAAAGTATAACAATACAGATTAAATTTGAATGAGCTAAATTATTAAACATATCTAATATTGTATTAATGATCTTATTAATAATCTAAATTATTAAACACAGTTAATTTTGTACTAATGATATTATTAATAATATTGTTATTAATATTATTAATCTTACAAATGTTATTTTTTAATATTAATTACAATAATGTTGCTATCATTAATATTGTTTTTATTATTAATCATCATCATTATAATTTTAATATTAAATATTAATATTATTTTTAGTATTTATCAAAATGTCAAAGTTATTAATGTCTAAACCTAATGTTTACAATCCAATATTACTAATATTAATAAATGTATTTTTATGTTTCTATTAATGTCTATGTTTAATAAATATTAACATAAAACCATTTTTTTAATATTAAAAAACTTAATCTTATAATCCTCAATTTATAAAATAACCTAATGCTACATGAACCAAATGATATAAAAATATAAATTTTTTTAAATTATAATATTATTGAACCTAAAAAAACCTAAAGTTGAATTATAATGTCATTAAACCTAAATACAATATAGTAATAATAAATTTATGTAAGGGTAAAAATATAAATTTGAGTGATTAAAATTCCAAAGAAAAATAAAATTAAAGATTTTGCAGATATACAACTTTTTTTGTGTTGGATGTGTGAACAAATAGGGCATCTTCAAGGTTGTTTTTCCAACTGAATCAAAGGTTCACACTAACACAAGCCAAAAATGTACTTGGATGATGAATATGATTAGAATATTGAAAATAAACAAACAAATAATTTAGAGATAGATAACGATACTTGTTCAAATCATATTTGGGGAAATCAAATCTTGCCTTGCACGTCAATGAATGACACCTATGGGAAACTTCTCCATCAAGAATAATAGTGTAAATGTAACCCCACTTAAAAAAATAAAAACACTTTATGAATCTAACAGTTTCAATAAATTATTAAACTAAATTAATAAAAAAACGAATAACAATACCAAAAAAATATTGTAAGAATTTTCCTTTTAATAAAAGAAAAGATAGAGGATCTTCGACTACGCTGCGCTGCTAGGTCAAGCGCCCCTCTGCGATTCTGAGCAGCGTGGTTGCTCTCTGCGGCGGCCTGCTGAAGGTCCGCTTCCATGGAGGCGCAGGGCTCACCCAAGGAGCCTCCTCCGCCGCCCTCTTCCCCTGCTGTTGATGCGTTCAATCAACTTCTAGTTGGATTGCCCCAGAAGAAAAAAAAATGAAGCAACTATATTTTTAAAGAAGCTAGAAGATATTTTGGAGATCTCTTTGCCTCCAGAGACCCCCATCCAAGTAGCTTTGTCTCTGGCTGATCGTGGTCTTATTGTCCAATTCACGGGACTTTGGCCATCTCCGAAAACTATTGAGCAATGGGTTAATAAGAACTAGGCTCCTCTAATCAAGCAAAGTGTCACATCTTATTTTCTTGGGCGAGGGTTCTTCCTCTTTGAATTCTCATCCAAAGAAGATAAAGCCCTGATCTTCCAAAATGGGCCCTATTTCATGGGCCCTCAGGGTCTCTATCTGAATAAATGGACACCGGATTTCGATCTGGCAATAGATGTTCCCACGGCGGTTCCGGTGTGGGTTCGGCTCCCAAATCTCCCAGTCCATTGCTGGAACTGGGACTCCTTGAAGCACATCAGCAACGCCCTTGGGAAATTCATAGATCGGGAAAACAACAAGGACCATTACGACTGTGCTAGACTCTGCGTAGAAGTAGATCTAGAGGTGGGTCTCCCAGAGGCAATCAAAATGAATGTCGGCAGTTGGTCTCATGTGCAGAAACTGGACTACGAGCAGCTACCATTTAAATGCAGGAAATGTCATGTACACGGCCACTTTTGGTTGCTTTTTACGCAGTTGTTTCGATGCAACAGACTTCTTTCTTTTTCCCATTTTAACAATCGCAAATACTAACTAACAAAACCGGAAACCAAATACGAACTAACAAATTCAGAAACCAAATATGTAATGTATTTTTTATTTTTTTTCAACATTAACCAATATCCATATAAATACGTTATTATCATATAGGAAGTATCTATTTCATGGTTAAAATCTAGTCGGCCCAAGTATCTAGTTCATGGTTAAAATCTAGTCGGCCTAAAAGGTTAAAATTTGGTGAGGAGAAAGACATTGAGCATGCATGCTTTTAGTTTTTTTAAATAGGTTTAAAAATGATATACTTTAATAATATAAAGAGTATCTTTTTGGCTAGAATAGTAAACTATTCAGATCTACATACATAATATATATATGAATATATTATTATTTTTAAAGTAATTTTAATATGATATAATTATATTGTTCTAGTTTTAGGTGTTTTTTTTTAAATATAACTATTTAAATATGATAGATGAAAAATAATATTATTAAGATACAATATTATTAAAATTTTATATTTTTCTATTTAAATTTAACATTATTTAAAATATTTAATAAAATGGTTAAAAAACACATATGTATTATGAAATGGCATTTACATTATAAGTAAATACACATATTGTAGAAAAAAATATATAAATATTACAAAATGGTTTAATCATGCACAAAGATGAAAATGGCATGTTATTCTAAAAATCCTAAATAATATACCACCACAAGTAAAAGATCCATAGCAAAAAAAACTCAACCATTACCACTTTCACCACTGACAAAGTAATATGAACATATAGTCTTCCATTTTTTTTGAGGTGCTTCTTTTTCTTGTGAGGCGCTTCTTTTTCTTTTTACATTAAGAAGGCCAAGGTGTTGTACATCAAGAATTGGTGTTCATAGACATTGGAAATGAAATACTATTTATAAGTTGAAAATTAGCAAACTTACAAATTAAACACAATAGTTCAATAAAACAAAATGTCACTACACACATGTAAGGATGATTTTTCTTAGTATGGCCAAATTTTGAAGCACTTAAATGATCGATTATAAACCTTGATAGTCCATTTCATGTTTTTTTTTATAGTAATCTCATTAATCATTAATCTCATTAAGAAAGATAAGAGAAATATATATAGTGAATAGTGACACTTACATTATCAGTAGAAAAATCATGCATAGAAAATGAACATTTTGAAAAAGTAATGCATAGAAAAATAATGTTTGGAGATGCAAAAATAAAATTACTATTTAAAAATATGAATCAAAAAAATGAATATCCAAAATTCACTCAAATTCATTTAACATAATATCCAATTATATATAATAATAAAAAATTAAGAAATACAATACATAATACTTAGCGGTATTGGTGTCATTATTATTTCATATCTATATTTCCTGTTAACAATAATATAAACATATATATAAGCAATTATATTAATACAATAAATTGAAAAATCATCCTAACAAAATTATAATATTATTATTAAATAGATATAATTTATCATAATAGTTCATAATACTTGTGTATGTCAATTAAATAAACCTTAACTATTCCATTAATTATCAAATAAAATGAGTCATACTTATATTGATCCAGATTGGATCATTATATTGTTCGTTATTTATGTCAATTCTTTTAGAGTGAAAAAAGTGGAGGAATCAACTCCTATCCAAGAGGGGTAGGAGGTAGAGCACACAAACACGATTTGTGCATTGTAGCAACCCAACGGAGACAAGTCATATTTATTTTTACTTGCAACCATATTTACATTCAGAGAAAGAGAGTAGAGTGGCCTCACATTTCAACAGGGTTTTTCTCCTGATAGGGCTTCCCAGAGCATATATTGTGTCAAATGTGTGTGTGGGAATTTATTTTTCCATTCTCTATTTTCTGCATAATTTTAATGTGCCTGCATGCACTATTAACAATAGATATACATATCCAAAAATCTAGGAGAACTATAATAGTGTAGAATTTCATATTTTTAATATAATATTATCAGATTTGTTGTGACGAATTTCTCATTAAATATCCACAACAATTTACAGATCATTGATGAAACCTAGACTAAACAGAGGGGGGATGAATCAATTTAGTCCATTCATGGACATTAAAATTATTTTATTAAACTCATTCACAAAACGATTCCATGAGCAACTCAATAAATAATGATCAGCAAACTGAGTATGTGAACAACAAGTAATAAGTAGAGTAACACATCACATCAACACATAATAATAATGTGCATGGACACCATATATAAGTGGAAATCCATAAGGAAGAAAACCACGATTTTATTATTGTTGTGATGCAAAGGAAAGCTCCTACTCCTTATTACATCTGATTTTCTATAGGCTCCAACCTACAAGAGGCTGCTACCTCAAATTTATACAAGCTACAACATGCAAGGAAGCTCCAACTCCCATGTGTTTTCTGCAGGAAACCACTCACAGGAGGCACCTACCTTAACCATATCCAACTGAACATTTTATCAAGACACAACTTAAAAGGAGACCACAATCCCCTCACACAACATGAAAACAATATGTTGATTTACCTGGTTATCAACTCTGCATGTCTCCATATTTACTTATGCCTCTTCTCCCTTCAAA
This sequence comes from Pinus albicaulis, assembly GCA_034641835.2. NCBI lineage: Eukaryota > Viridiplantae > Streptophyta > Pinopsida > Pinales > Pinaceae > Pinus > Pinus albicaulis. The sequence goes on from CM076570.1 coordinate 398,347,384, forward strand.
TTTGCTTCACATTAGCTCCATATGTGCATAATATCTCAGTCGGCTATATCACATTCTCCAACTCTCTCACCTCACTATGCGTTCCAAAATGACATCTTTTGTAGTGATAGTTTGATGGTTGTTTGTATTCCACATAGGAATACGAAGAGAATAGGCTTGACTCTTTGCCTTCCATTCATTCGTTTCCACATACTTCATATATTGAATATTCGTCCAAAAAATACATAAATAATCCAATATTCAATTCCAGCAATCTGTAATGATTGAATGGATCAAATTAATGCCAACACCAATCAACAATGTATATCATTAATGTATTACAACAATTAAGCTTAATTCACCTTTTTATTTGCCTTTGAGACTTGCCTTTGCATCACAACAATTTATCTCAATCAATAATTTCACATTATTACAATTTCTTCAATGTAGCAGTTTCACTACACTTTTGTCTTCTTTGCCTTTTTGTTCATTTATGCCTTTGTTGATCTTGATCTGCTCCTGTTCTATCAATCACAATATTTACAACAGTCTCCCCCTTTGGCATTGATGGAAACACATCCTCCCCCTTTCATTCTGAGAAATGTCTTCCTTCCGATGATTTCCTCCCCCTTTAACATCAATGACAGGCGGGGTTACAAATGTCTTGTAGTCATTAAATGCATTAATGTCCTAAAACCTACATTATTTTGTTTTTCATAAATAATGTTGATACTACTAGTGTATGAATGCCACTCCATATTGAATGAAATCTGCTCCAAATGCGCTTCAGAATTATTTAACATTATAAGAGCGCTGCAAAATATTGTTGTGAGAACTCTATGAAAAAAAGAATATTGTTGGTAGAACACTTAGCATTAAGAAAACCCAAATGTACTCTACATCGAATGATGATCGTGTGGCTCATAACATCTAAAAAAGAGTAAAATGGCTTAGGATCAACCTTTGGGCAAAATATCTGGCATAACACCAACTTCCATTCAAAGATAATTTCCAATCACTTGCTTAAGGATCACACCAATAAGATGAATCACGACATAGAACCATTGAGTGTTGTTGTAAAGGAACATATATAACAATGATATATATATGAAATATGTTGCCAGAATTATTGTTATATAACACTCAAATAATGCTATCAAAGACAATCTCCAATTTAGGGTATTTTCGAGCTTGCTGCTACCAAAGACGATTTTGCTAAAAAATGTTGTCCACACATTTGAGTGCAATCAAGAGTCTTTGAACATGAATAAGTCACATTGAAACTAGTTTGAGGCCATAAAAAAATATGTGTTGTTGGATAATGCTAAACATATCCCTTTCCAAATATTTTTGGAGTATTAGACCAGATATCATTGAAGCATATAATATTACATATATATATACCCAACACTCATACATTACCATCATTCAACTAATAATATCCCCTATGTTATCTATCCTTGTTCAACACAAGCAACTTATGCACTTAAAACGTAGGTCCTTACTGCTTACCCACATAGATCCACGAACACTTTCGACTCACTCTACAACACACTCGATTGAACAATTTAATGCAGATATAATTTCTCCACTTTTCTTACCCTTGAGATAATAGCATAACCTCCATTTTATACAACTTCCATAACATATAATGTCATCATGTAGCGTCGCATATCAATGTCAATGTCGTGGTAAGAACTATTTGTATTATTTCCGCCTTCTTAGTTATGAGAACGCTCAGACCAAGCATGGGTGTTATCTGAAATGATATTAATAAGAACTATTTCACCTTGGATAACAAGTTTCCTGCAAATAAAATAATTCATTGTATATAATACAAAACCCTAAATACTTATGTGTTTATCATTCAGTTCTTTGAATGCTTCTCTACAAATTTCCATATATAATGTTAGGAAAATAAAAATCGTATATTATTTTTCTTTTGATAGGGCTTCCCAGAGCATATATTGTGTCAAATGTGTGTGTGGGAATTTATTTTTCCATTCTCTATTTTTTGCATAATTTTAATGTGCATGCATGCACTATTAACAATAGATATACATATCCAAAAATCTAGGAAAATTATAATAGTGTAGAATTTCATATTTTTAATATAATATTATCATATTTGTTGTGACGAACTTTCTAATAAAATATCCACATCAATTTACAAATCATTGATGAACCCTTGACTAAATAGAGAGGGGCGGGTGAATCAGTTTAGTCCATTCATGGACATTAAAATTCTTTTATTAAACTCATTAACAAAACCATTCCATGAGCAGCTCAATAAATAATGATCAACAAACTGAATATGTGAACAGCTAGCAATAAGTTGAGTAACACATCACATCAACACGTAATAATAATGCACATGGACACCAGATATAAGTGGAAATCGATAAGGGAGAAAACCACGATTTTATTATTGTTGTGATGCAAAGGCAAGCTTCTACTCCTTATTACATCTGATTTTCTGTAGGCTCCAACCTACAAGAGGCTGCTACCTCAAATTTCTACAAGATACAACATGCAAGGAAGCTCCAACTCCCATGTGTTTTCTGCAGGCAACCACCCACGGGAGGCTCCTAACTCAACCATCTCCAACTAAACATTTTATCAAGACACAACTTGAAAGGAGACCACAATCCCCTCACACAACATGAAAACAATATGTTGATTTACCTGGTTATCAACTTTGCATGTCTCCATCTTTACTTCTGCCTCTTCTCCCTTCAAATATGCTTCACATCATCTCCATATGTGCATAATATCTCAATCGGCTCTATCACATTCTCCAGCTCTCTCACCTCACTATGTGCTCCAAAATGACATCTTTTGTAGTGATAGTTTGATGGATTTTTGTATTCCACATAGGAATAGGAAGAGAATAGGCTTGAATCTTTGCCTTCCATTCATTCGTTTCCACACACTTCATATCTTGAATATTAGTCCACAAAATACATCCAATATTCAATTCTAGCCATTTATAATGACTGAATGGATCAACTTAATGCCAACGTCAATCAACAATGTATATCATTAATGTATTACAATAATTCAGCTTAATGCATCTTCATATTTTCCTTGGATACTTGCCTTTGCATCACAACAATTTATCTCAATCAAAAATTTCACATTATTATAATTTCTTCAATGTAGCAGTTTCACTGTACTTTTGTCTTCTTTGCCTTGTTGTTCATTTATACCTTTGTTGATCCCAATCTTCTCCTTTGCTATCAATGAAAATATTTTCAACAGTCTCCCCCTTTGGCATTGATGGCAACACATCCTCCCCCTTTCATTCTGAGAAGTGTCTTCCTTCCGATGATTTCCTCCCCCTTTAACATCAATGGCAGGGGGGTTACAAATGTCTTGTAGTCCTTAAATGCATTAATGTCTTACAACCTACATTATATTTTTTTTCATAAACAATGTTGATACTACCATTGAATGAATGCCACTCCATATTGAATTAAATCCGCTCCAAATATGCTTCAGAATGATTTAACATTATAAGAGAGCTGCAAAATATTGTTGTGAGAACTCTCTGAAAACAAGAATATTGTTGGTAGAACACTTAGCATTAATAAAACCCAAAGGTACCCTCCATCAAATAATGACCGTGTGGATCATAACATCTAAAAAAGAGGTCTCGGAACAAAGTGGCTGACCAACTGTCCAAAGAAGCTACAGAGCTGACTTGGGGCACCTGGCACATTACATAACAGAATGGAGGATAGATTTTCAGCTTTTACCACTGGCCTTTTATGGATGAGGCGCCTGCACATGGGGTTGTCTAACTGTACAGCATATGGGAGGATTTTGTGTTTATCTCCTATGGACTCCTACCGGCATGTATTTCATTTTTATTTTATTTTTATTATGTATGGCATTTATATCCAGTAAGTTATGCACCAAAATTACTTAGTGAATATTGTCAATATTTTGATCAGATTTGAGACTGTATATTAGACTACTAAAGGCCAGTGTAGCAACATAATGTGATATATCATAGACTGATTAGTAGTGATACACTACTAGCATATGTAACATGTAACTTATCATTATAAATGGAAAGTTACGAATTTTTCCTTTGTGAAAAAAAAACATCTAAAAAAGAGTAAAATGGCTTAGCAGCAACCTTTGGGAAGAATATTTGGCATAACACCAACTTCCATTCAAAGATAATTTCCAATCACTTGCTTAAGGATCACACCAATAAGATGAATCACGACATAGAACCATTGATTTTTGTTGTAAAGGAACATATATAACAATGATATATATATGTGAAAGATGTTGCCAGAAATATTTTTATATAACAATCGAATAATGCTATCAAAGATAATCTCCAATTTTGGGTATTTTCGAGTTTGCTGCTACCAAAGACGATTTTGCTAAAAATTGTTGTCCACACATTTCAGTGCAATCAAGAGTCTTTTAACATGAATAAGTCACATTGAAACTGGTTTGAGGCCACAAAAAAATATGTGTTGTTGGATAACGCTGAACATATCCCTTTCCAAAAATTGTTGGAGTATTAGACCATATATCATTGAAGCATATAATATTATATATATATATATATATATATATATATATATATATATATATATACATACCCAACACTCATATATAACCATCATTAAACTAATAATATCCCTATGTTATCTATCCTTGTTCAATGCAAGCAGCTTATGCACTTAAAACGTAGGTCCTTACTGCGTAGACACATAGATCCACAAATACTTTCGACTCACTCTACAACACACTCGATGCAACAATTTAATGCAGATATAATTTCTCACTTTTATCACCCTTGAGATAATAGCATAACCTCCATTTTATACAACTGCCATAACATATAATGCCATCATATAGCATCGCACATCAATGTCAATGTCGTGGTAAGAACTATTTCTATTATTTCCGCCTTCTTAGTTACAACAACGCTCAGACAAAGCATGGGTGTTATCTGAAATGAATATTAATAAGAATTATTTCACCTTGGATAACAAGTTTCCTACAAATAACATAATGCATTGTATATAATACAAAACCCTAAATACTTCTTTGTTTATCATTCAGTTCTTTCAATGCTTCTCTACAAATTTCCATATATAATGTTATTACAGTTAGAAAAAAAAATCGTAGATTATTTTGTATTGACATAGATATTGTTGGTGTCTTTGAGTTGTTGTCGCAGAGCAGTGTGTTGTAATAGCGATCTGGGTCATTGAAGGAGATGAATCAACCATAGGGAACAACCAAAGTCGTTGGACCCATGTGAGAAGAAAGTAAGCTAAAAGGGGGTCGCCTTCATTGTAAGAATCTTGTGCATCTCCTGCAACAAACATCGTAACCTTTTAGAGGGATGGATTGTGAAAATGAGAAAATAAGATGCCCTCTTTAGAATAATTGCTTAAACTGCAACTGGATTAGAAAATGGGTGGTATTTATCCACTCCTGCAAGGAGGACGATGCTCTGTACTATATCTGTCAACTTATTAAAACCTTCAACCTCTGCCTCTAACCCTAATTCGTATCCAATTTTATTCTTCCCCGCAGAAGCCGAGGTGAACCAGAATGGCCCCTTGTAAACGCATCCCATCCAAATTTCTTCCACTCGCAAGGATGCCCACCTGGTGCACCATGTTGCCTCCAGCGCTGTCACCAGCCAAGAACACTTTCCTGAAATCTGTGTGCCAAGCGAGGTACAGATCGACAGGCACTCCCTCTACTGCCTCTGCTTGGCAGTGAAGCCATTCAAGAACACCCAAACTATCGTCATAACCCGCAGGTAGGTGATGCTCGGGCGATTTCCTGTACTCGATGGAAACACATATCACCTTTGGCTCTATAGCGACTTCACTGACATAGTTTTGATAAAGCAGTGAGAGAGATAATGTGATACAAAAATCGCTTCTGTGAATGTACACTGTCAATAATGCTGCCACTATTACTTCCGGATCCAGCTCCATCTTCTAACAATCTCCTTGGCTACATGCAACGGCGAGTAAAAAACGATGCCATAAACACTGACGCTCCATCATAATATCACTCTAGACAATGTCATAACGCTAATATATACTAGATAATACTACTTAGTGATGCCCCAAGCAATCAACGCTACAAGTAATGCAATTAATACAAATTGCAGTTCAAATATAACATCATGCAAACTCAAAGGTTATTATTTTGTTGTTTGCTCGAATTTGTGTGAAGCTTTGATAGTCAGCTGAATTGGCTCAACTCCATACATTAATTAAAGTAGAAACTCGTGGAAACAAAATTTATTGCAGGGTGAGTGTTGCTCCCATCAAATAATATTAATGCATATAAATAACTCCATTACCAATATTATAATAACGTTGCTCCAATTGTAATACTACAACATTAACAACGCTACTGCAGCAAACCACCAAACTAAACCGCACACTAAATAATGCAGCACCAATTTCTAGCATATAATTAACACTGGCCAATGATAATTCATTAATGCACAACGCAAATCCCAATATGAGAATATATAACTCTGTAAACACTCTCATAATTTCAATGTTGCATCTCCCCGGATGCGGGTGCTATGGGAATTGGGAGGACTGACAGGACGCTGGGCGAAAGGACGGGAGGCCACCTGCCTACCCGCTTATAACCTTCTAGCCCACCTGATATCATTTATTTCCCGGAACGTTTTCTTTATGACCCGGATATGGAGTTGATCTTCTTCATTGCGTCTGGTTCTCGAGGCCACCTCGAACGCTGTTATCGTGCTATGTATTCGACCGCCATGTTTTGTCATTCAATGCAGTTTTGGTTTGCAGTTTCGATTTGCAGTCTGGGGTGGCTATTTATCATGGAGCCGTCCGCCCCTTCGCCTCTGTCATCGAGCTGCAATCCTGCTCTGGACAAAGCCTCTGTTCGCACCTTCACCGGGTTGCGCTGCTGCAACACCTGCTGTCTGGTGCTTGCAGAGAATTCCCACATTTCCATCACAGGCTCTTGTGATTCTGCCACTGAAACTCGTGGCTCGTCTTCTGCAAGGTTTTCCACTGATTCTCACTGGTTTTCTAGCTCCCTTTCCGCAGCGAACATGCCCAGAGTCAGACAGAGGATGCGGCCCCGTCGAGGCTCCTCGCGGGCTACCAGAAGGCACTCGCCTTCCCCCACTTCCTCTCCGTCCAACTCCTCCGCGACTTCGGACAGCTTGCCCCGTCTCCTTCATGGGCGACTGCTACGCTCAGGTCGACGTCTGGATTCGCCCTCTGGTGATGCACTTCCAGCCCAATCTCACACGGCGCTCTTCTCCTTTGACTGCGCCCTCGACAAACCCCGGGTCACCGTCGCCATCTCGGTCGTCTTCCTGGAGGAGCCAAAGCCGGAGTCTCCGCCTGTTCCGCCTGCTCACGATGAATGCGCAATTCAGGACGAAAAGCAAAAGGATTTACCCTTTGAGCACAGGACTTCTTTGTAGGTCGACGCTGGGGCCATTCTGGGTCAAGACGATGCGCCTCCACCAGCTGTTCATGTACAGGGCATTCAGGACGACTTCGGTTGCACCATTGAAGAAATCGAGCCGGATGAGTAGCTATGTCCCCCCCCTATGTCTTTTTGTTAGCTCTCTGCCCACTCTGAGGGTCTGCATAGTCGCCTTGCTAGTTCTTCATGTTTCTTTTTCATTTTCATGAGTTGATGGGGCGCGTTAATGTTATTGTATCTGTGTTTAGTGTCATGGTCATGCGCTCTGTGTCAATGTCTGGACGCAGAAGCATTGTTATTTTGTTCTGTGTCAATGTCTGGACTTATCAGTGCGATCCCCTGCGTGGGATTTTTTTAGTTTCTGGTTCTCATGGCTGGTTTCCCTCTCGCAGGGCAGCCTCTTTTCAGTCCTGGTCTGTTAATATGCCTCCCAGAAGGCTCTGCTATGGCCACAGCCAGTTGTACATTATTTCTCTTTAATTAATAGATTACCCTAACTTAGAAAAAAAAAAAAAAATCAATGTTGCATGTAACACCATATTTCGCAACCACATCATTAATTTTGTCAGGTGCTCCATAAAATCCAACGCTCTTTATTTCTTGAACAATAATACTCAATTATTTACAACTATCCAATGTAATAACACTGCCACCCTCCTGTCTACGCCATCACATCCAATGTCTGAAAATTTCATATTATGAAATTATATGACTGACAAAAAAATCCATCCGTTAAGAATAATATCAGAAATATCACTAGGAAATAATGCACTGGCTCTGTAACTAGAACTGGCTATGTAACCGTTCTGATTTCGTTGAATCCATAACACTCTGATGCCATAACTGCAACATTCTTGCTCTGATTACACTACTCCACTGTCTTTTCTTCTGCCATAAATGCAATGTTCAACTAGCCTCAGACTTTGCTGCCATTGCAATATAACTATTGTTGGAACATAACGCCTGACTGCAGAATTAATTCCCTCTAAGGTAGCATCAGATGTTTCGATCAAGGTGGCAGAATATCTCTGCACGTGACCTGGAGAAAACATCTGGAATTTTGAAAACAAAAGTTCAAAAAAGCCAAGAAACGACTTTACTATTTTTATATTCTATATTTTATACACACATAATAATGAGGTTTTGGGTTCCAATCTGGCTGTTGGCTCTAGTGGAAGTGCCTTTCTGCAACCTTGACAGGCTTCTTAGGCCTAACTATCACATACGTCAGGGACCATGACCATGAGAGTTTTAAGGGCCAGACAAGGAGAGGAAAGAGAAGTAATTCATCGAAGATAAAAAAATCCATGCGTTGTTCATAACATTCAATTTCCATGTTCATTACATCATTTTCCATATAAATCCACACTTATAATACAACAAATTGCTGACGAATATGAAGACAATAATCAAATCACATGCTAGTTAGTTGTAGCATAAAAATCTGAAGTGTGCCAATTAGTTTATCTCTGAGGTACCCCAATTTCACATGCATTCACTTTTGTAGTGAACACGCAGAGTAGGGTCCCTTCATTGCCTGCTGCGAGGAAAGTCGAGTTGCACCCTTTGTGAGAGGGTTTATTTTATTGCAAGAAACAAAGTGTTGGAGAGAATCTAATCCTTTTGTAAAATAGATTATTTGGTGCCCACAATACTGTCATTTGTTGTAGATTTTTGAAAGTGGATGAAATCTCTCCGGGGATTAATTTTTCATACACTTTGACACTTATATCCCTTTGAAGATAATATCATCTTTGTTATGAGAGGCACATGGTATCCAATAAATATCTCTGTTGCTCCCATTTTAACACAGTAAGAGATGCGTCCAATATGGAAAATTGAGAGCAAATCATGATCAAAATCCCACTGTAGTTATTTCCATTCCTTATTTGAATTTTAAATTGTATTCACTATTGAATATTCATATATTTGTGATGCATTAAATATATTATACTTATTTCTTTGACATATTTCAAACTTTGCAAGTTTGGCTAAAGTTCGATGCATAACTTATCTTATTCAATTGATTATATCTATCAAGAAATTTTAGGTGTTGCATTCTTATGGTATTTGAAATAAGAGAGAAACTCATGACGTTACCACTACCCCTGTGTTCATGCTTCTCTTTTTAATACTAACTAAATGAATTCCTTTCTTCCTAGAGCAGCTCCCCCTAAAATGAAGCTAGGTCACTAGTTGTTCTTTATTCTTCCTCTTCCACGCTTTAGTAAGTTGTTGTCTGTTGTCTTTGTTTCCTTTTGTCACATTGTTTGGTTTTATTGTAGTGTGCATATTTTGTTTGGGATTCTTTAGAGTATGTGATAGCTTCCGATCTTTAGCTATGTAGCCTGGATTATTACGCTTATAACACCTTGTGTCACCCAGAAAATGTTTGTATTTTATATTTTCCATTTCAAAATTTTTGCAATCATCAACCTTATGTCCAAATGCATAGCAAAAGAAACAATAGCCACAGAAGAAAATTATGTACCTGATGACATGATTTTCTAGTAGATAGAGGTCTTCTTTGATTGCTTACTTGAGGTAGCTTCTTTTTCTGCTGCATCTCTTTCTGATAATATTTGGTTTGGTTTCTCCAATAGTGTGTTGTTGTATGGCCAAGTTTATGGCAATGGAGGCACGCGGCACTACTCTTCTCAATTCTTGCGGGCTTCATATCCTCATATTTATGAGTAGATTTCACTTTCTTCAATCCATTTTTTTCATCTTGATTATGTTCCTTTCCTTTGTTTCTCTCCTTGTTAACTACGCCGCTTGTCTCATATTCTACATGTGTTTCAACATTGTGGTGTCCTCTTGAATAGATGATTTTTCTGATTTCATCATGGAGTTATTTTGTTCTTCTAATTGATCTGAAATTGATTGTTAGTTAATGTTGTGCTAATATCAGTTTCAGAATTAACATGAAAGTTCTTTAGTTTTCTTATCATACAAGGGTTTATACAAGTGTTTATGAGTGAAAATTCATTAAACTTGATGAGATTAAGTGTTTTTCATGAACTTAAAAGCATGGAAACTCAATGCTGAACAAAATCATAATAAAACACAGCAAGAAAAAATAACAGAGGCAAATACACAAGTTTTTGATGAAGGAGTTCACTCCTCCTGGGCTACATATCCTTGGTCCAGCTTCATAGTGTGGGCCTTTGTATTAGATTAAATTGTGCAAAAGTGTTGTTTACAATCTCCTCTTGCCTCTTCAACCTGCTCCAATGGCTCCAAAACATCAAAAATCTACCAAGAATGACTCTTCCTGAGCCAAAATTGGTCGAAAATTGACTGAGTTATGGAAAAACCAGTTTTCCTAGTTTTTCTCCACTAAATCTTGATGTCCAACACTTAACTCCACTAAATGTAATAGTCCACCGAATCTGGCGGGTCTGCCAAAGGCGCCACCAAGATAAGTATGTGATTAATCTTAAGATAAGTGGTGTTTAAGTGGGGTTAAGCGTGTTTAGCACTAACCCACACTTATCCGTTAATGTCGGATTAACATAACATAACCAAAAATTACTGTAATAATACATGGCTTAACGCATTTAAATCTCCGCAGATCGCATCGCAGTCACTTATTGCAGATCGCAGATCACAGCGTTGCCTCGCTATAAATCATTCTATGTTGCCTACTCCATCTTGTGATTGTGATACCCCGATGAGATATTTCGCATTGCATTGTTAACGCTTTATGTTTCCTACTCCTAAAAACCCCCGATGCAATTGGTAGGACCCACTTTATCACCACGTCACTTACCACGCAATCACAAATCACAAATCATTTTTTTGTTGCCTTATGTCCTCAGCTCCTAAACTATTGATGCGAGATGGTTCAGTGCAGTGACTCATTAGATGGTTTATTAAAGTTTTGAAGTACATTATTATATGGTTACGCATATACACGCCACTAACTAAATATTATCCACTGAATTTATTTGGCTCTCGGCTGCGCCACATGGCCCTTCCTTATTGGCCTATAAATTCCACCAATAAAATAATCCACCATAGTAATATTTCCAAACTTAGGAAATAGGAGAAAAATTTAACTTCCCCAAGCAACATTGGAAAATTCGGAGATGGCACTTGTCAAAGTGTCACTGGCTAAAAAATTGGAGAATATTCCCTGAATATTCCTAAGGTGCTGACTAGACTTCCCAGTCATCAGTCTGTCACTGTTCTGCACAATTTTTACCTATTTGGGAAAACGAACTACAAACCATAACTCCCTCATATAGACTCGGATTTTGATGAAACAAGGTGCGTTTGAATCTTGTTGACGAGCTCTATCTGTTCGTTTATGTTTGAATCATTTCTTAGCACTTTCATTTTTTAGCTAAATACTAAGCTCCTGATCATTCCATTCCACTAGAAGCCTTTTGGACCCCAAAAGATACTATAAATTCTTTAGTAGGTGAGGGTAAAACTCCCCCACCCTTTCACTCTCCATCCATTTGGCCTCTGAAGGATTTTTTCCCTTGATTCCCACTCTAAGGTATTTGAGATTCGCTCTTCTTGAAGTTATGATTCTTTTGTCAAGTATGAGATCTTGCAGAAGTTCATCAAGATGTTATGGCGATAAATCATCTATTGATGGCCGCTAAACATGCTCTCCTTTATCATCAATCAAAGTAGGCTCAAACAATCTTAAATTCTCAATAATAACGAAAGAATATATTTGCATATAAGGAGGCAAATCTAGCTTAAATGCATTAGTACCAATCTTTTCCAGAATTTCAAATGGACCATAACGGATTGGATTGAGCTTTTTACCTTCCCCTTTCAATATTTCTTTGCTGATATACAACCAAAATTCATCTCCAACATGGAATTTGTGATCAACACGGTGTTTTTCATGCCTTGCCTTGTAGCTGCTTTGACTTTTTTCAAGTTGCTCCTGCATTGTGTGATGTATCAACTGAATTTTCTCAATGAACTTCCTTGACTAATCTATGTCACTATGACAATATATAGCGACATCTTTCTAAAAGATGAAGTCCAAAGGTGATCTTGGAAAATAACCAAAAAATGCCTCAAATGGTGATGTGTTTGTGGAATAATTCTTTGCCCTATTGTATGCATGTTGAATGCAATGCAAATGTTCATCCCACAACTTGGGATGCTTGCTGCAATAACCTCTAAGAAGATGAATAATTTTACTGTTTACCAACTCGGTTTGACCATCTATTTGCGGGTGAAATTTTGTACTCTTCTTCAACTCTCTGTCCATCATGTCCCATAATTTTGACCAAAAATTCCCAACAAACCGGGAATCCCGATCATTTACAATAGAAGTAGGAAGACAAAAATGAACCCATACATTTTGAAATAAAATATTAGTGGTTTTTTCAGCTTTAAATTTTTTCTTACATGGCATCAAAAGACACATTTTTTTGAACCTATCTACCACAACATACAAGTAATCATGACCTTTCCTTGACATAGGAAGACCACCTACAAAATCCATTGAGATACTCTCCCAAGGATGTGAAGGAACTAGAAGTGGAGTCTACAATCCAAGTTTCCTATTTATAGGCTTACTTGTTGCACATAAACAACATCCTCTAATAAAATGAGATACACTATCAATCATGTGTGGCCAATAACAATACCTTTGGAGATTCGTTATTGTCTTGCCTACACTGAAATGTCCAACAATCAATGATGTTGTTGGGTGTGGAGCCTGATTATCTTGTTTATTTTGTATCACAACATTGGACCCTTGTACCTTAATGGGGCGGCAACGCCGCCCGAAATTAAACACTGCCTGGGGGGTCTAGGGGGGCACTTTATGGAGCCCCCCCTGGCAGGGGGGTTTCGAGGGCAGCGCCCCCGAAGCTAAAAACAGATGTAAAATTGCCTTGTAAAAGTATAGTAATTTCTAGTAAATCTAGGTCGTTCATTAGGCGGATGATTTGATGTAGAAGTTATGTTTAGTTTAGGGTATTTTTCCCTTGAAGGAAACCCCTCGCTTGTATGATGGTATTGTATTGTGGCTGTGTATTGTATGTGTATTATTGAAGTGAGAAACAAATACGGAGACTGTGAGAGAGAACAGAGGATATTACAGTGGATCTGTTGTAGGTTGTGTCTCTTCATTTTGCTGGATAATAGAAAGTAAGGACTGGTTGTTCGAGGTGGACGTAGCCCAAACTGGGTGAACCACGTATATCTATGTCTCTCTGGTTTTATTTTTTTTATGTGCTTGTGTTTTCCGCATATTTTATGTGTTTCATTGCTCTGTAATATTTAATTTTCTAACATATGTGTGCACCTCCCTTATGATATTGTTTCTTTCTCCCTGTGGTATACATAACTTGCCCAAGTGATAAAACAAATTGTTATGCACATGATAATCTAACTCTTCATTTTGGTTTTCTTGACTTAAGATTTCATACACATCTTGAAAATCACTATCGTATGCATATTGTTCAATGTAACTTTCATGTATAATTGAATTGTGCTTGAGTATAATAGATGAATTTATAATAGACATAGAGAGCATGTCAGCTACCTTATTATAGATTCCCTTTTTTTACCTGATAACCAAATGAAATTGTTGTAGAAATCCCATTCATCTGAAATGTCTTGATTGCTACAACTTTGACTTTGATTGTAAGGACTGCAATGGTTGATGGTCGGTATGGATAATAGTCTCTTTTCCCATCAAATAGTGCTTCCATTTATTTACACTTTCTACCAATGCATATAACTCTTTATCATAGGTGGGATAATTAGTCACAACTCCATTAAAAATTTCAAAATGAAATGAAATATGCTTACCATGCTGCATGAGCACTACTCCCATAGCATAATCACTTGCATCTGTTTGGATCTCAAATGGTTGTCTAAGATCTGGAAGTGCTAATACCGGTGCTGAACTTATCTTTTGCTTTAAAGCGTCAAATGATTTTTTTTGTACATCTCCCCAACGGAAGACTTTCTTGAAACTTGTTAATGCATGTATCAGAGTTGCAATTGAAGAAAAATAAGCAATGAATTTCCTCCAATACTATGCTACCCCGAGAAATCTTCTTACCTACGTAACTGTATTGGGCTTGGGCCAATTCAAAATAACCTCTACTTTGGAAGGGTTGATCTTCAACTCACCTCCTCCAACAATGTGCTCCAAATATACTAAATAATTCTTACCAAACTCGCACTTTGACATCTTTAAAAACAATTTCTCTTTTTTCAAGACATCAAGTACCTTGTTCACATGCATGACATGCTCTTCTCTTGATTTGCTAAATATAAGTAAGTCATCTAAGTAAACAATGACAAAGTCATCTAGAAATGGTTTAAGTACATCATTCATGACTTTCATGAAAGTAATTGGAGCATTTGTTAGACCAAATGGCATAACTAAAGACTCAAACAATCCTTGTTTATTTTTGAAAGAAGTTTTCCAAATGTCCTCTTCTGCTATTCTAACTTGATGATAAACACTTCGCAAGTCTAACTTAGTGAAATATATTGCATACTTCAACTGATATAGCAAATCATTAATGTGTGGGAGTGGGTAGCATTTCTTTACCGTGATTTTATTCAATGCATGAAAATCAATGTGCATGTGCCAAGTCCCGTCCTTCTTTGGTACCAAAAAAATTGGTGAACCACATGGTGAAGTAGATGGGCGTATGATACCTTTTTTCAGCAATTATTGAATTTTTTTTCTTGATTTCCAAACTCTCCATAATTGGCATGCGATACATACCAATGTTTGGAAGTGGAAGATCCTGTTGTAATTGAATCTCATGTTGAATTCCCCTCTTGGGAGGTAACCCATTTGGTTCTTGAAACATCTCACCATAATGACTTACCACGTCAAACAAATCAGATTTCAATTTTTCATTACATCCTTCAAAAGATTCATAGTCAACATCATCCTTTTTCTTGATCATGAGAAGCACAAAATTTTTACTTGCATTAACTAGCCTCTTCATTTTCCCTGCATTAACTAAAGAAATATTCAGTTTCTTGCGATGATATCTCACAATATACTCCACCCCATCCTTAAGCAAATTATATTTGTTCTCATGGCGATAAAACGCCACTTTCCTATCATACAAATATGGACTTCCCCAGATAATCCCGGAAATGTCAAGTGGAACCAAATCTAACTCGACTTCATCAACAAAGTTTGCAGTAATAGAAAATCTAAATATGCATTTCCTTGTAACCTGTAAATTGGCATTCTTAATTATCCAACCCAAAGGGTATGGTTTATGATGTGGTACGGTTTCAACGTTAAGATTTTTGAGTAAGTCTTCTGAAATTAGGTTTGCTTGTGACCTAGTATCAAACAATGCATAACTATTTGTATGATTTGAAACCACTCTAACATGGAACAATTATATCCTTGTGTCTTCATTTGGAGTGTTGTTGTGACTATGTGAGGAACTAGTACTTGTTATGGCATCATTTGCTTTGTTAACCATGGCTATTATCTTGGTTGCATCTCCTGAATCGGATCCAATATCTTGTTGTGTGGTGGCAATCATATTTTGTTTCCCTTTGTTATTCGGTTTCTTTGGCCTTAGTTTGGGATGTAGTTTTTAACAGTGGGCTTCATCATGCCTCTCTTTGGAACAATGTTTGCATGTAGTTTTCTCCCCTTCTTTATTAATTCTTGCATTCTTCTTTCCCTTCCATTTTCCTCGCTTCTCTTTTCCCTTATCCTTCAATGGCTTCTTCTTACTACCCTTTTCCTGAATGTTCTTTCCCCTTGCTTCAAGATGCATGGCTTGCACACATAATTCATCTAAGTTGTTTGGGTTAAACATAAGGATAGTATGTTTTAAGTAGGAATGTAAACCCCCAATATATTTCAAGAGCATGTCTTGTGAATTCAAGTTTACTCCTAACAACAAATCCCTCTTTCTAAACTCCTAAGTGTACTCTTGAACAATTTGGCCTTTGAGTTGCCTAAATTTTTTCCAACTCATTATTGCTTTTTGCATATAGGCTAATGGATAAAATTGTCTTTTAATGGAAGAAATTAATTCAACCCAAGAAATGGATATCTTACCATGGATTCGCATTTCCTCCTGAGTATTTTCCTCCCACCAAACTAGTGCTTCTCCTTCTAACCTTAATGAAGCTAATTGGATATTTATGTCATCCTCTTGTATATTTTGAATTCTATAATATACTTCCAATTGACGGATCCAATTGTCTAACTTCTCTGCATTTACCTCACCATTTTACATGGGAAGTTCAAACTTGATGTACAACTTGAGTAATCGAGTTTTTCCTTTTGGGATTTTTGAATGAGTGTGGGTGTTTTTTGTGGTGGATGTGGAAGATGAAGATGTTGATGAAGATGATGAGGATGAGGATGGTGGAGGTGGAGGTGGAGGTGGCTTTCCTCCACTACCTTTTGAGCTCTTCTCTTCGTCATTTTTACCATCTAAAGATCCTTCTCCATGTGGAGGATTTGAACCTTCTCCTGCTCTTTCTACAGTGAATGCATCAAACATGATTTTAACTATTCTTTGTATGTCTTTGAAGTATCTCTTAAAATCCTCTTCTTCCAAATGTCCATGAGTCTCTCCAACTCCCGACATAATGGCTAAGGATTCAAGCTCAACCTCTGATGCTTTTACCTTGTCAATCACTTTAACTTCCTGTGCAATTTGTACCTCTTCAATCTCAACTGCTAGAGATCGAACTTGAGGTGCTTCAAGTGCAGATTTGAGTGGAAATTTGGGTGAAGATGATGTTTTCTCAGCTCTCTTTCTCCTTGTCCTAATCTCAGGAATAACAACCAATACCTTCCTTCTCCTCTCTACAACTTCAACCTTGTAAGCATCATAAAATTGCAACTATTAAATTCCTTCTTGCACAATCTCAATAAAAGCAAGCAATAAACCTTTAGAAACCTTGTGCTCTGATACCAACTTGATCTGAAATTGATTGTTAGTTAATGATGTGCTAATATCAGTTTCTGAATTAACATGAAATTTCTTTGGTTTTCTTATCATACAAGGGTTTATACAATTGTTTATGACTGACAATTCATTAAAATTCATGAGATTAAGTGTTTTTCATGAACTTAAAAGCATGGAAACTCAATTTTGAACAGCGGCATAATAAAACACTGCAAGCACAAATAACAGAGACAAATACACAAGTTTTTGATGAAGGAGTTCACCCCTCCTGGGCTACATATCCTTGGTCCAACTTCATAGTGTGGGCCTTTGTATTAGCTTCAATTATGTAAAAGTGTTGTTTATAGTCTCCTATTTCCTTTGCAACATGCTCCAATGGCTCCAAAACATCAAAAATCTACCAAGAATGACTCTTCCTGAGCCAAAATTGGTCAAAATTTGCCTGAGTTATGGAAAAACCAATTTTTCGTAGTTTTTCTCCAATAAATCTAGATGTCCACCAGTTAACTCCACTAAATGTGGAAGTCCACCGAATCTGGTGGGTCTGCCAAAGGCGCCACCAAGATAAGTATGCGATTAATGTTAAGATAAGTGGTGTGAAGTGGGGTTAAGCGCATTCAGCGCTAACCCACACTTATCTGTTAATGTCGGATTAATATAACATAACCACAAATTATTGTATTTACACACGGATTAATCCATTTAAATCTCTGTAGATCACATCGCAGCCACTTATCGCAGCGTAGCCCCGATATAAATCATTATATGTTGCATGCTCCCTCTTGCGGTTGTGATACCCCGATGTGATATATCGCATTGCATTGTTAATGCCTTATGTTGTCTTCTCCTAAAAACCCCCGATGCAATTGCTAGGACCCACCTTATCGCCACGTCACTTACTGCGCAATCGCAAATCATAAATCATTTTGTTGTTGCCTTATGTCCTCTGCTCCTAAACTACCGATGCGAGATGGTTAAATGTAGTGACTGATTAGATGGTTTATTAAATTTTTGAAGTACATGATTATATGGTTACGCATATACATGCCACCAACTGAAGATTATCCATTGTATTTCTTTGGCTCTCGGCTGCGCCACGTGGCCCTTCCCCATTGGCCTATAAATTCCACCATAGTAATAATTCCAAACTTAGGAAATAGGAGAAAAATTCAACTTCCCCAAGCAACATTGGCGAATCTGGAGATGACACTTTTCACAGTGTCATTAGCTGAAAAATTGGAGAATATTCCCTGAATATTCTTGAGGTGCTGACTGGACTACCCAGTCATCAGTCTATCATTGTTCTACAAAACGTTTACCTGTTTGGGAAAATGAATAGTAGACCATAACTCACTCATACGAACTTAGACTTTCATGAAACTAGTTGCGTTGGAATCCTAGTGAGGAGCTCTATCCGGTCGTTCAGGACTGAATCATTTCTTATAACTTTCATTTTTTAGCTAAATATTGAGCTCTTGATCACTAACCTTATATATAACATGTTCTTTTCAACCACCTCACTTTCAATTGAAACAATCTCATCCTCTAATATCTCACACTGTACATCTTTCTCCTTTAGCTGGTTATTCATCATCCCCTCTATTTTCCTTGCTTCTTCAAGTTGGGTCCTTAGGCTAATGATTTCCTTCTTGTATTCATGTTCTCTTTCATCACATATCTACACTGATTTATTCAAATCTTTTTTTTCATTCTCCAATCTTCTTATCTCAGTCAAAAAAAGGTCAAGTTTGGCTTCTTCTTCAACAATAGTTTCTTCATGGAAATCATGTCCATTCACAATAGCAAGTACCTCATTTGATTGAACATTTTCCTTTTGAAAGGGGGTTTTCTTCTTCTTGTTTATCTTCTCCTTCTTAACAATGCGGTCACTAATGTCTCCTTCATGCATGAGATGCAATCTCTTCCAAAATTATTTTTCAGAAGTTAAATCCATTACTGTATCAGGATCCTTGTTATGAATATTGTTTTACATTACGCATTTTTCCTTGGCATTCCATTGTTTTTCTTGCAAAGAGGGAGAGTCTTTGCAGTAACCATTTCATACAATTTTACATACCTCAAGTCCATAAGCCATTAGATATGTTTTATCCTTATCTCTCCATTCACGAAATTTTGATGAACTCAACACAGGTACACTTTGATAGTCCATGACTCGACCAGACCAACCTTCAAGCTATTAGACTTATACAGAAGGAACCTGATCTAATAACAATTGATGAGCCCTTGACTAAAGTGAGATGGGGGGTGAATCATTTTAGTCCATTCATGGACATTAAAATTCTTTTATTAAACTAATTAAAAAAACCATTCCATGAGCAGCTCAATATATAATGACCAGCAAACTGAATATGTGAACAGAAAGAAATAAGCATAGTAACACATGACATCAACACGTAATAATAATGCACATGGACACCAGGTATAAGTGGAAACCCATAAGGGAGAAAACC
This sequence comes from Pinus albicaulis, assembly GCA_034641835.2. Taxonomy (NCBI): domain Eukaryota; kingdom Viridiplantae; phylum Streptophyta; class Pinopsida; order Pinales; family Pinaceae; genus Pinus; species Pinus albicaulis. Next base: position 398,367,221 of record CM076570.1, read on the forward strand.
ATGATTTTATTATAGTTGTGATGCAAAGGCAAGCTCCTACTTCTTATTACATCTTATTTTCTGTAGGCTCCAACCTACAGGAGGTTGCTACCTCAAATTTATGCAAGCTACAACATGCAATGAAGCTCCAACTCCCATGTGTTTTCTACAGGCAACCATCCACAGGAGGCTCTTACATCAACCAGCTCCAACTGAACATTTTATCAAGACACAACTTGAAAGGAGACCACAATCCCCTCACACAACATGAAAACAATATGTTGATTTACCTGGTTATCAACTCTGTATATATCCATCTTTACTTCTGCCTCTTCTCCCTTCAAATCTGCTTCACATTAGCTCCATATGTGCATAATATCTCAATCAAATTTATCACATTCTCCATCTCTCTCACCTCACTATGCACTCCAAAATGACATATTTATAGAGATAGTTTGATGGTTGTTTGTATTCCACATAGGAATAGGAAGAGAATAGGCTTAACTCTTTGCCTTCCATTCATTCGTTTCCACGCACTTCATATCTTGAATATTAGTCCAAAAAATACATAAATAATCCAATTCAATTTCAGCCATATGTAATGATTGAATGGATCAACTTAATGCCAACATCATTCAACAATGTATATCATTAATGTATTACAACAATTCAGCTTAATGCATCTTTGTAGTTTCCTTGGAGACTCGCCTTTGCATCACAACAATTTAGCCCAATCAACAATTTCACATTATTACAATTTCTTCAATATAGCAGTTTCACTGCACTTTTGTCTTCTTTGCCTTGTTGTTCATTTATACCTTTGTTTATCCTGATATGCTCCTTTGCCATCAATGACAATATTTCCAACAATCATATATATACCAAATAATTAATTTACTATAAAAACTTCATTATTAATTATATATATTATTTATAGATCACATTTATATATATAATTAATTAATGAAACAATATCTTCCTAAACTACCATAAAGCATGTCAGTTAGTCCAAAGATGGTTAAGGTTAAAGACAGTCTTAACCTAATGATGTGACTAATGTGTTATGCTAGAGTACTAGATGTGTAAGGGTAAAATGACAATTTAGATCTCATAAATATGGTATATGATAGAATGATTTTGATAAAAAAGAGAGTATGGGAATGATGTAATGTTTAGATTATATTTGACCTTATGTTAATTTTAGGTTGATCCACTTAAACACTTTTTAAATTTATCAAATTAATTTATTTTAAAATATGAATAATTTTATTTATAATTTATACAAAAATATAATATTTTGTTACAATATTTAGTTTGATAAACTATTTATCCAATTAATTTAAAATATTTTAATTTAGATAAAAAATTATTATTAATTATAACTATATATAAATGTATACAGGTAAATCTCACACTTGTATATCAATGTGATAATTTTCACACATATAAACTCAATATTTAACATTAGTTGTATTGTTGTATCTAGGATCCTAAAGAAAAACATGGAGTAAACATTTTTTCATCATTGCGTCTTTTAAGGCATTGTTTCTTTAGTGACAATGCCTTGGAGGAACTAGCAGGTATTAATCATCAATTTAAATGATAGTGTTAGGAAATTTTACAACCAAATGGTGTGAAATTATGTCCATCTCAAAAATATTTGAATACTAAATTTTTTATAATAATAAAATTTTATTTACCATTTAAGTTCTGGGAATTTATGGGATCTAAATAACATGGCTGAGAAAAAAATGCCTACCTTAAATTCGATAAGAAAAATAAAATGCTACCAAAACTACTAAATAGAGTCAATAGGCAGCGATGCCAAAGTCCACAGTTTAGGAATGTGCATGCAGTATTGATAGGTGTGTGTTCCCTTCACTAGTTGACTTGGTGCCTGCATATATGTACAAAATCCAACGAGAAACGTCTTGCCATTGTGCATCGAAAATTTGATGGGAGAAACAAAATCTGATGGCATTGATGTTCATCCAACAAGAGATGTGCAACCATTCTGTGTTGGAAATATGATGGAGAGAAACCATATTCGATGGTGTTTTTATACATCTGACAACCTTTGGAATATTAAAAAAATTTGACATCCACCAGGAAACCTCTTAGTATTTTTCTAACAATTGGTATCAAAGCAGTTCCTTAAGAAGAACCTTGATCGCTTGAAGGGAGATTCAACAAGATGAGAAATCAAGAAGGAGTATTTTCTTTTTGGCCACCATTTTTTATTGTAACGAACTTGGTTTTCTGGAAAGTCAGAATGAGAGCATATCCACAGTCACTTGGAGTTGATGTTTGGTCAATCGTTGAAGGAGGCTATCAGTATCTATCCTCCATTCTCACAGATGAGGCAGGAAAGAAACAATATGAGACCAATGAAAAGGTTGTCAACACTCTTTTGGGAAGCTTAGCAAAATCATAATTTGTGAAGGTCATTCAACTAAATACCACAAAGGCTATATTGTACAACATCATCCAAAACTGTGAAGGTGACACCAAAATAAAGAGTGCCAAATTTCAAACATTTAGAATTCAATATGAAACTCTCAAAATGCATAAAGATGAAAGTATTGCAAGTTTCTTTTAGGGTAGATGAGATCGTTAAATCAATGAGAAATCTTGGTGATGAAGTAAATTATTCAATGCTTATTGAGAAAATCCTAAGATCTCTAACTCCAAAATTCAATTCAAAATTCTCTGCCATTGAAGGAATGTAGGATTTGAAGAATCTTATTATTGAACAACTTCATGGGATCTTAACACCTTATGAAATGATAAAAGGGGGTCCATGAAATATCACAGAGGTAGCATTCAAAAATATTTATAAAGGAAAATAAAAGGAAGATCTTAAGGAATCATGTTACATATCAGATGAAGAAGAGGCAAACTTCATAAAGAAAATCCAAATAGGAACTGGAATATTTAGAGGTAAGCTTCGTTTCAAATGATTTTCTTGTGGAAGAGTTTGTCACTATGTTGCTAAATTCCCTTATAAATAAAACCATGACAAAGGGATGAATTCTGCAAAATTAAATGTTAGAGGAAGATTTGAAAACAGGAAAACTTTCGACACACATGAAGATAGTGATGGTATTTCAAATGATGAATATGTTGAATCCGTCAATAATATAAATTACACATGGAATTTGAAGATAAATGTGTTGATGAATCTGATGATGTTTTTATGGGTGCCCTAGAAGAAAAATATAATCTCATTGAATAAATAACTCAGCTTAAAATTTGTCTGGAAGAAGCTAAATTAGCTGAGGAATTCCTTAAGAAACAAATTCTAGAAAAGGAGAGGCACGGTGAAAAGTTAGAACTATAAATAGTGAGTCTAAGAAAGGAACTTGAGAAAACAAAGGGTCTAAATCTTAGATTTTCTAAAGTATTTGATACCTTAGAAGAAATCATCAAAGTAAAATGCTCGTCTCTAATAAATACAAGTCTTGGATACAATGGAGAATCATCAAAGACTATAAAATCTTCTGAAATAGGTACAAGAAGCTTTCTTAATGCAGTAAAAGGAAACAATCATCAAAATTTCAGCTCTTGACAAAGGAATGAGTAATCAAATCTCTCAAGAAAAAATACTTACCACAATCAAAGGGGAAGCTACTCAAAAAGGTATTATACTCCAAATAAATTCTACTTCAATGTTCAATGCTTCAGTTGTCATAAATTTGGTAATAAGGTTGGTTAGTACGTTGCTTATTAAAATATTATGACTAGAGAAGCAAGAAAACAAAAGAATGAGATTGTATGAAAGAAATACTCCTGCAATGATTTCTCGCCTTTCCAAGATGAAACAAAATGTTATTTTTTCAATAAATTTGGGCATAGAGAAACTGAATTCAGAAGCAGAATAAGATCACCTCCTCAGCATGAATAAAATTCAATAGCACCAAAGGTATGGAAAAATAAAACCAAAGAATCTGAAAATTGTGGTCTAGCTTTGTATGTAGGAGATCAAGAAAATTTGTGGTACATTGACACCGGATGTTTAAAGCATATGACAGGTGACAAAGAAAAGTTTATGTCTTTTAATGAAATAAAAAAATAATAATGTAACCTTTGTAAATAACTCACCTACTTCTATCAAAGGAAAAGGAATTGCTTTGTTAAAGAAAAGGGTAAAATGAGGAAATGTTTTATTTGTTGATGGATTAAAACATAACTTGTTGAGTGTTATTCAAATGAGTGACCAATGTCATGAGGTTGTTTTTAGATCAAATAATTGTGTAGTACGGAATCTCAATACATGTAAGATCATAATAAATGGAATAAGATCTCCAGAAAATGTTTATTTCTTGGAAGGCGGCCAAAAGCATTGTTACTTGAGAAAATCAAAAGAAATTTAGCTTTGGCATAAAAGGTTGGGACATCTAAGCTTCACTCAATTACACAAATAAAGCAGAATGGGAGAATTTTGTGACCTGCCTAACATATCTCTACCAAAGAATAGCATATGCAAATCATGTCAATTCGGTAAGAAAACCAGAGTTGTGTTTAATGCTAAATAAGGTACTTCAAGTAATCCACCTGAACTTATTCATACTGATTTGTGTGGTCATATGAGAAAGAAGTCTCCTCGGGGTGAAAAATACTTCATATTATTCATTGATGATTTTAGAAGAATGTGTTGGATTGGCTTATTGAAACATAAAGATGAATCAATTGATAAATTTAAAGTTTTCAAAGATCTAGTAAAAATGAGTTAGATTCGAAAAACTAATGTCTCAGATATGATAAAGGAGGAGAGTTTATATGAGATGATTTTTTCAACTTTTGTGAATAGCATGGCATCAAAAGGAATTTTTCTATAGCTAAAACCCCTCAACAAAATGGAGCGGAAGAAATAATGAACAGAAATTTTAAAGTCTAAAATGGGACTCCTAAGAGATATTATAAATTAATAGTGAAAATAAATGGCACATGCCATGTTTGATGAGTATAGAATGCCTCACACATTCTGGGGGGGAGAAGCACATACAGCTATGAATATCCTCAACAAAGATCATGTTCTAGTAAACAGTGGTAAATATCCTTATGAAATAAGGTTTGGTAAGCCTCCAACTGTCAAACATTTTAAAAATTCTGGAAGAAAATGTTACATAAAGAATAATGATGATAAGCTTGGAAAGTTTGAATATAGAGCTTATGAAGGAATCCTCCTTGGATACTCCTCTTGAAGCAAAAGATATAAATTCCATAATAAAAGGCTTCAAAATATTGTTGAATGCATTGATGTTGTGATTTATGAAGCATCCACAAGTACCAAAGGGGAAGCACCAACATATGACAAACTTGTTCCTACTACCATCCAAAAGGTTGTAGGAAAGGGAATTAGTGAAGCTTCAGAAAATGGAAATCAAAACACAAAAACGTCAGAAAAGACTCCTTCCAGGTATGTTCAAAAAAATAATCCAGAATCTCAAATTCTAGGTGAAAAGGAATTTGGAGTACAAACTAGATGAACTCTTGTTGGAACTTCCAGTTGCCTAGCATTATTATCTAAAGTTGAACCTCAAAATGTAAATCAAGCAAGCAAAGATGAATGTTGGATTAAGGCAATGGATGAATAACTTGATCAAATAGAAAAGAACCATACATGGGAGTTATACCAAGACCTCATTATAAAAATGTTATTGGTACAAAGAGGGTGTTAAAAAAAAAACTAAATGAAAATGGAGAAGTAATAAGAAACAAAGAAATACATGTATGCAAAGGTTATGCTCAATAGGAAGGAATAGACTTTGAATAAAAATTTTCTCCTTTAGCTAGACTTGAAGCCATAAGAATTTTTCTTGCACTTTCAATCTTTCATAACTTCAAGTTATTTCATATGAATTTTTAAATTGATCCGAAAGGATAAAAAAATACAATTGGCCTTGAAAATAGCTCAAAAATAAAATTCATCATATGGAAGTGAAACTAGGACCAGATCGTAGTGCTCGTCGCCCTAGTTCCAGCGGTGCAAACGACACTCAAATCTAGGTTCGTATGGTCAAGTTATAGCGGGTCAAAGTTTTGGTAAAACTTGGCCAAGTAGGAGGGTTAACGAGGCAACAAATAGGCAGCGACCTGGCGCACGGAATCTGGCCACCAGATGGGTGAATTTGTTTCCTACTTAAAATTCCTAGTGACCCCAAAAATCGGTGGGAGAAAATTTGAATAATATTGCTATAAAAACAAAAACAAAATTATTAAAACAAGGGGGGTGGGTCGTGTTAGCCTCTCTCATAAAATAATAATAAATCCAAATTAAGAACGAGGAACCATCTTCCAAGTTCTCGTGTTGATTCTCAAAAACATTTCCTGAAAAACCACCAAAGCTCGATGCTGAAAAACTGCAATCTGAAGAGACCATGAGTCAGTTGCATGTCTGATTCATCTTTGAATTTCACTTGAAACTCCATCACGTGCCAAGTTGAAAAAGGATCCATCTGTCCTTTGCGTGAAATCAGCATCCTTTTTCCACTGAAAAAATTTGTTGAATTCCCACTAGCTGATGATGTCAAAAACAACTCTTTGTTTCTTTTGTTGTATTGAAAATTGTTCACTGCTTATTTGATGTCGACTACCCACTGGTGAATTTGTTGATGCCCACTAGCTGTTGAAGATTCCCACTGGCTATGGAAGCTGCCCACTGGCTTCTTTTGCTGGTTTTTTCGAGACTTTCATTCTGACAACCACCATCAATTTCATTGACATTTTCCCCCCTTTGTCAGCTGAAAGGAGAGACACTTCTCTGGAAAGTATTCCTGAACTCCCCCCCTTTAGGTGTAGGAGTGTTGCACTGGTGTACTCCCCCATTCAACTGCATGAGAGTACCATCTTCTTTTCACTGTTGGCTGCACTATGTGTGATTGTATTCAGTTGTAGAACTGAGACAATATTTTGACTGTGGATAACCATTCCCAAGGATCAATCCATTCATAATTTATCTTCAATCTGGCTGATTTTTGTTGGTTGTGACATTTCTCTGAGGAATGATCGGGCTTGCCACAATGGCGACAAGAATGGAGATCAAAACACTGATCTTCCATATGACTGGTTCTTTTACAATGAGAACATGTTGGTTTGACTGCAACTTCGGGTTGCGTGCATTTCTGTTTGTCTGCAACTTTCTCAGAACTTGCTGAGGTGATTTGTGTAAGAAATCCTGCACTGACGAACTTAATTGGCTTGGAATAATCTGGGATATGCAATTTGGTGTCATCATTGACATATCCTAAGCCTCGTCGTTTTTTGTTACTTGAATTTCTTCCCATGGCTTGATGATGGGCTTGGAAGAAATTTGAACTGGAGCAACTTCGACACTTGAAGTTGTTGGGATGAATGACTTAGAATCATCTTTAGGTGTATGGTTCAAAGACTCTGAAGCATCACTCTTATCTTGCAACTCATTTCGTTGTAGTTGTGACTCTATTTGAAGAAACTCAATGGTTTCATTTGTTTGTTGTAGATGCCATGAAAGATCAGCAAGAGTTTCTTTGTTGATTTGCACCATGTCTTCATTACTTGAGAGGGTCAAATTGTGAAGAATTTTTAACAACTGGATGTGTTGCGCCATCTAAACTCACTCTCTTGAATTCAGTCTCTCTTGTCGTAGATGTTGTGCTTTGACCTGTTTCACTTTATTTTGTTACTTGAATGACAGGCTCGGTTGCTATGTGGCTTGAATGGCACGCTCGCTTGATTTGTTGCTTTTTGCGTTTGTTTGGAACACTTTCTTGCTTGAACTTTTGAATTCACGTTCGTTTGATGACGATCGCTTTGCTTGAACGCTCACTTGACTTGCTTGATTACTTCACACTCACTTGAATGAATACTCATGCTCGCTTGCAGGAGATGTGAACTTGTTGCTTGTTTGCTTTAGAGTTAAAACTCATGCACGCACTTGATTTTGCTTAAAGGAAGGGTCTCGAACACCATCGAAAATGTACCCAAGAAAGCGTACAATTATTTTAATGATTCACTTAAAACAATTTACATGTCTTAATTTGAATTGGTTGAAGAGAATTGACGCTCTTGACTTCTTATCAATTCAAAATTTGGGTGTCGGTTTCAACCGAGAATGCACCCTTACAATTCAATGCAATTTGATTTTGATTACAAGTTCAATAATGTTGATGTAGATTGTGCTCTGAAATGTTGAAGTTTTCATATTCAATAACTTGATTGTAGTGATGTAGACTTTGCTTTGAAATGCTGGAGTTTGCAGGTACATGAACTTGATTGTATTAAGTGAATTTTCTTGTTGAGGTAGAATGTTGATGTTGACAACTTTGATTATTTGTTGTAGTGACGCAAATGCATGTGTTGAGCTTAATTATCCTTCCTTGTAGCTACTTTGTTACAGATGTTGTGCTTGTTTGTATTGAAATTTATGTATGTGTTAAATGAGATCATTTATGTGTCAAAACTAGACACAAATCAAAAGCAATAACATGAAGCATGCACCATCATCAACACACTCTTCGTGTACCTAAGATCCCCTTATTCAATTTCGGGCAGATCTAGGACACAATCACCACAAAAATATCCAAGTTGCAAAAGGATCCATCTGTCAAAGGATGATGATTTCACGCAAAGGACAGATGGATCCTTTTGCAACTTGGCACATGATGGAGTTGTCAAGCGATCTAGGACACAATTTCAGGCATATCTAGGACACAATCACCACAAAAATATGCCAAGTTGCAAAAGGATCCATCTGTCAAAGGATATTGATTTCACGCAATGGAAAAATGGATCCTTTTGCAACTTGGCACGTGATGGAGTTGTCAAGCGAAATTCAGAGATGAATCAGACATGCAACTGACTCATGGTCTCTTCAGATTGCAGTTTTTCAGCATCTAGCTTTGGCGGTTTTTTAGGCAATGTTTTTGAGGATCGACATGAGAACTTGGAAGATGGTTCCTCGTTCTTATTTTGGATTTATCATTGGAGGGGGGAATGTTAGCCTCTCTCATAAAACAATAATAAATACAAAAATAAATTAAATATTAAAAGTTAGGAATTTATGCCTAACTCTTTAGATTGGGTTGTTCCTCTAAGATAGGAGTTAGTTTAGGTAGCTCCTATATTGGTGTGTGTTTGGTTAAGAAATTATCTCAACCAAGGTGTCCAAGATAGCACGTACTATCTTCAGACACTATCTCCTCATCTGTTTAATTGTAACACTACATTATTTTAATAATGATAAAATATGTGAGGAAGTTGTGAGGTTGAAGCCCTTTCCGCCATTATTTGGTGTCTGGTTTATTATGTGTGTTTTCTATATTTTATGAGTTCATTTGATTTCCAATATGTGGTATCAGAGCTTGAAAGATGCATGTTCTACATTTTGTTTGAATCTGAAATTTATATATATTTGTTATGTGTATATTTGTTGGAGTTTGTGAAGCGCAGAAGACTGTCATCGAAACAAGGGAGCATAGTCATGAAAAGAGAAAATTGAAGATACGTTTTGTGCTGGCAAAGAGCATTTTTATGGCCGTAGCTGGAGTCACATGCCAATGCAAATGCGTTACCATGATTTTTGATTGAATTAATGTTGTGATGGACGTAGTGGATTCAGAAGCAAACGCATAAGCGTTACCACAGACGCTGAATGAAATCACTTTATTTGATGTACCGAATTCAAAAGCCATGGCATTTGAATGCAGTCACCTTTTGTTTTTTATTACATTCTGAACTCGAACACGTGACAGTAAGGAGCTCGAAGGCCAACATAAAATCTGATTGACAAACTGTGAATGGCAACCTTGCCATTGTTGTGAATTAGTAATCTTGTGTTTGGTTGGGATCGGTCTCCAGCGTAGGAAGCATTACCTTATTTGCACTATCATGTGTCCGATGCTACAGTGATCATGCCGTGTCAAACAAACCTGCATGAAATTTGCGTGGAGGCGTTACATTGCGTGGATTATAGTGTCTTAGCAACGTTGCAATCTTAACAACGTTGGAACCTTGAAATGATTATGATTTGGTCTATGTGATGGGCTGTAACGGTGACAAGTTATGAGATATGGGCGCAGCCCATATGGCATTTGGCTCAATTTATGTCATTCAATAAAATTAATGAGTTCCACTTGTTCATGATACATTTAGAGTGGAATCTTAAAGACCATTTGGGTTGAATAAATGGTATGTTGTTTTATGACACTTATACACTTTGTGCTCAGAAAATAAGTGGCATTATATATTGGTTGACATAGTGGTAACCTTGCATACTTAGACCGACAAGAGGCAAACTAATCTCGCCAAGGAGAAAATTTTGGGCCTTGGTAAAATTGCACATTTTACTGTAATAATTTGATTGGCAGGAATTGTGTTTGTTTTATCCAAATAATCTTTGGAAGCAGAAGTTGTTGTAGATCTACATCATTGAGTTGTATTAGAGCATTGAGTGGATTTGACTTGATAGCTTCAAAAACAATGCAGCATTTTCTTCCAGATCAATGATTTGTATGAAGAGCCAGAAAATATGAATTGGAGCGGCACAACGGAATTATAAGTCAAGGGAAAAGGTATGATTGAGAATGTTATGTGTTGACATTTTGGGGTTTTCTTAATTGAACTTATAAATAATTATTTTGCGGAGATTATTTATGTTAACATGTTGCAAATACGGAGGTATAAGGTTTTATCACCACAGTAGTTTTAAATAAATTTAAGTTTCACTTAAATGAATGGAAAGGGAGAATGCGCTAATAATGTGTGATATAGAGGGGAACATGCATTTTTATGTGAGACAGTTTTTATGCATAATATGTGGGTTTTTAAATTTTCATGAGTAGCATTTGTGTGAAGGAGTATGAATGACGTACCATTTATAATATGCAGTTGTATGGTGCATGAAAGTACAGGTGAGAGATGGAACAAGATCACATAGAGATCTTGAGGGTGAGCTGATATGTTTTATTTTAACTCTGGTTTTGAAGATGATATTTGAAAAATACAAGTTGCAGACAGTTGAAGGAAATCTCAGCAAACAAATATCACAGTTAAAAGTACTGATGAAGGAGACTAGTAATAGTTTCTGAATGAAAGCAAAGTGTGGAGCAAAACCTTGAAGAATTCCAACGAAGATTGGATAAAAAGAACAGTTGTGTTCTTAAAAAGTGCAGATGAGTTGAGGCCTAGGGGGAGAAGAGAGGATGCTCAAAGAGGTTCCAGAGAATATAGAACTAGTGCTTGCCAAAAGACCAAGTCCAGAGAGAGGATTGGTGAGGTAAGTGGTAGCAAGGAGGACTTGCTGTTGCATAGGATTTTGAAGACATTTTCTTTCAAGAAGTTCTGGAACTTTGATTCCATGAAGATGTTGTGAAGCTCAACGATTATGTACTCCAAATTTTAATAAAGCATATATTTTTGTGGTGATTGTGTCCTAGATCTGCCCGAAATTGAATAAGGGGATCTTAGGTACACGAAGAGTGTGTTGATGATGGCGCATGCTTCATGTTGTTTCTTTTGATTTGTGTCTAGTTTTGACACATAAATGATCTCATTTAACACGTACATAAAGTTCAATACAAAAAAGCACAACATATGTAACAAAGTAGCTACAAGGAAGGATAATTAAGCTCAACATGTGCATTTGCGTCACTACAACAAATAATCAAAGTTGTCAACATCAGCATTCTACCTCAATAAGCAATTCACTTAATACAATCAAGTTCATGTACCTACAAACTCCAGTATTTCAAAGCAAAGTCTACATCACTACAATCAAGTTAATGAATCTGCAAACTTCAACATTTCATAGCACAGTCTACATCAACATTATTGAACTTGTAATCAAACTCAAATTGCATTGAATTATAAGGGTGCATTCTCGGTTGAAACCGACACCCAAGTTTTGAATTGATAAGAAGTCAAGAGCGTCAATTCTCTTCAACTAAGTCAAATTAAGACAAGTGAATCATTAAAATCATTGTGAGCTTTCTTGGGTGCATTTTTGACAGTGTTCGACACCCTTCCTTTAAGCAAAATCAAGTAAGTGCACGACTTTTAACTCTAAAGAAAAAAAGCAACAAGTTCACATCTCCTACAAGTGAGCGTGGGTATTCATTCAAGTGAGCATGAAGTAATAAAGCAAGTCAAGTGAGCGTTCAAGCAAAGAGATCTTCATCAAACGAGCGTAAAGTCAAAAGTTCAAGCAAGAAAGTGTTCCAAGCAAACGTAAAAAGCAACAAATCAAGCGAGCATGCCATTCGAGCCACATAACAAGCGAGCCTGTCATTCAAGTAACAAAATCAAGTGAAACAGTTCAAAGCACGACATCTACGACAAGAGAGCTTGAATTCAACAGAGCGAGTTCAAATGGCGCAACACATCCAGTTGTTAAAAATTCTTCACAATTTGATCCTCTCAAGTAATGAAGACATGGTGCAAATCAGCAAAGAAACTCTTGCTGATCTTTCATGGCATCTACAACAAACAAATGAAACCATTGAGTTTCTTCAAATAGAGTCGCAACTACAAAGAAATGAGTTGCAAGAAAAGAGTGATGCTTCAAATTCTTTGAACCATACAGCTAAAGATAATTCTAAGTCATTCATCCCAACAGCTTCAAGTGTTGAAGTTGTTCCAGTTCAAATTTATTCCAAGCCCATAATCAAGCCATGGGAAGAAATTCAAAGTAACAAAAAATGATGAGGCTTAGGATATGTCAATGATGACACCAACTTGCATATCCTAGATTATTCCAAGCCAATTAAGTTCATCAGTGCAGGATTTCTTGCACAAATCACCTCGCAAGTTCTGAGAAAGTTGCAGACAAACAAAAATGCACGCAACCTGAAGTTGCAGTCAAACAAACATGTTCTCATTGTAAAAAAACCAGTCATATGGAAGATCAGTGTTTTGATCTCCATCCTTGTCGCCATTTTTGCAAGCCCAATCATTCCTCAAAGAAATGTTGCAACCAACAAAAATCAGCCAGATTTAAGATAAATTATGAATGGATTGATCCTTGGGAATGGTCATCCACAGTGAAAATATTGTCTCAGTTCTACAACCGAATACAATCACACATAGTGCAGCCGAAAATGAAAATAATATGGTACTCTCATGCAATTGAACAGGGGAGTACACCAGTGCAACACTCCTACACCTGAAAGGGGGGAGTTCAAGAATACTTTACAGAGAAGTGTCTCTCCTTTCAGTTGACAAAGGGGGGAAAATGTCATTGAAATTGACGGTGGTTGTCAGACTGAAAGTCTCGAAAAAAACAGCAAAAGCAGCCAGTGGGAATCTTCCGTCGCCAGTGGGCATCAACAAATTCGCCAGTGGGCAGTCGATAGCAAAGAAGCAGTGAGCAGTTTTCAATACAACAAAATCAATAGAGAGTTGTTTTTGACATCATCAGCCAGTGGGCATTCAACAAATTTTGTCAGTGGACAAAGGATGTTGATTTCACGCAAAGGAAAAATGGATCCTTTTGCAACTTGGCACGTGATGGAGTTGTCAAGAGAAATTCAGAGATGAATCAGACATGCAGCTGACTCATGGTCTCTTCAAATTGCAGTTTTTCAGCATCCAGCTTTGGTGGTTTTTCAGGCAATGTTTTTGAGGATCAGCATGAGAACTTGGAAGATGGTTCCTCGTTCTTATTTTGGATTTATCATTGAAGGGGGGAATGTTAACCTCTCTCATAAAACAATAATAAATCCAAAAATAAAATAAATAAATTAAATATTAAAAGTTAGGAATTTATGCCTAACTCTTTAGATTGGGTTGTTCCTCTAAGATAGGAGTTAGTTTAGTAGCTCTTATATTGGTGTGTGTTTGGTTAATAAATTATCTCAACCAAGGTGTCCAAGATAGCACGTACTATCTTGAGACATTGTCTCCTCATCTATTTAATTGTAACACTACATTCTTGTAATAATGAGAAAATATGTGAGGAAGCTGTGAGGCTGAAGCCTTTTCCACCATTATTTGGTGTCTGGTTTATTATGTTTGTTTTCTATATTTTATGAGTTCATTTTATTTCCAATAGTTCGGGCCCGCCGGAACCGCCTACCCCACCGGTCACATTATGTTATAATATATATATTAAAAATATATCAAAACAGGGTTGCGTGCCACCACCCTCGCCATACCCCATGGTCCATCGCACATACACACACACACACATGTGTGTGTGTGTGTGTGTGTGTGTGTAATGTATTCAGTGAGAAGGCTGCCAAAGGTGAACCCCCCACCCTCCCTTCGCAACACGTGTCAACAAGACAGGAGGCAGTGAGGCTTGAACCCACCCGGCTCGCCTCCTGAGAGCCTCCAACTACCACCATTCAAATTTAATGCATGTCAACAAAAAAAAAGTGTGTCAAATGGGGGGTCGGTGTAGTTAGAACCCCCAACCACCCGGTGCCCAACTTGGCACTTTAACCAACGGGCCAACTGCCCCGCGTGGCAAAGACCGCCCACAAACTTATAAAAAAACCATTCATTCCATTCGATCGGGAGGCAGGCCAATGAAGTAGTGACGGAGACTTGAGCAGGAGGGGGAGCAGAACCATGAACAGGGGAATAAGCTAGATGTTGAAAATATTCCCTTAGAGGGCCAGAGGTTCCAATGGATGAATTTGACAAATTTATAGTCAATTTTGCGTGATTTTGTGACACAAATCTATTGGTGATGTTCGTTTCTCCAGCTTAGCTCTCCACTTCTAGGTCATAATTCAGATTGGAGGTATAAGGGTCATTTTTTTAAATTTTATTGTAACTTATTTCTTTGATGCCACTTAATAAAAGAAGGCATTCCCACTGTTGAGTAGAGCCTAGAGATGTAGCCCACATTGGGTGAAATCCGTAATCAAATCGTTGTGTCTTTGATCTCATGATTGCTTATGTTTTTCCGCTTCTTTTCATGTGGTTTAATTTACTTGGTTAACATGATCTATTATATGTAATTCTAAATGCATCCTTTAAGTAAAATATCTTGGATCAATTTTGGTATCAAAGAAAGTATTTTTTGATGCAAATTTCATGAGTATATGATAACCAGGACCAAGCTCCAAAAAGGTGAAGTAAAACTCAAATCCCTTGATCTAGAAGTGGGGCGTGCACCACGAAGATGGAACATGGAAGATGAGGATGCACGAGCAGAAGAAGAGTGAAATTATAGCAAGATCTTCTTCAACACGGCAGACAAAGTTTACAAGCTATTTGTATAATATAAGAAGACAATCAAGCATGAGAAGAAAGATCCCAAGGATCATGTATCAGTACACCATGAAGGTGGAGGAGGAGAACCACCTCCTTCTCAATCCACCAGTGAAATTTCTTCTTCTTCTTCCTCTTCTCATCATTCTAACAGGCATCATAGACATACATCTAAGAAATTATTTTTTAAGCTATATGTAAAGTTTGATTTTCCCACATAAAATGGAGAATGTGATGTTGAGAAACTTAACAATTAGATTATACAGATCGAGATGTATTGTCGGAATTAGCAGATCAATGAGGATGAGGAAAATTTCCAGTTAGCATTTCTTTTGTTGAGTGGCACTGCTCTCATTTGGTGGGAGAGAAAGTTGCAAAAAGGCATCAAAAACTTGGGTAATCTCCTTTCTTCTTGGTCCAATTTTGTTTACGCATTAAAATATTAGTTTTATCCTTTGGGTTATCAGTAAAAGGAATTAATGGAATGGAAATATGTAAGGCAAGGAAAGGGTCAAAATGTGCAAAGATTCACATAAGATTTTATAAAACAAGCATTGAATTTGGGAATTCCACTTGATTAACCCAAAACTATAACAAAGAATATTAGTGATTTACATAGTTACATCTGACATTCTTTGTTATTATTTTATCCTACTACTATTGATGTGGCCAGTGTGAAGGAAATTCACCTTGAAAGTAGAGGCAAGAATGAAAAAGAAGATCAACCAAATAAATCGTCTTTCAAAACTCATAATGGCAAGTTCAAAGGAAAAGGAAAGGGAAAGGACATAAAGGCAGCTACAACCAATAAGGAGGAAGGAGCGAAGCCATCTTGCACTCACTGCAAGAAGGATGGCAATGATGAAGAAAATTGTTGGAAGTTGCATCCGAAGTTGAAACCAGAGATATTTGGTGGTAATAACAAACAAAATATGGTAGCAAATGCACAGCAAGACCTTGGATCTAATTTTGGTGATGAGGAATTGATCACAGCAGTGGGGTGCGCACAAGGTACTCTTTCTCTTCGTGTTAAGGAAAATTCCAAATTGCATGCAAGTACAAGTTCTTCAAATGAGCCTCTTGTTAATGAAAGAAAGAGAATTGAATTGTTCCACATTAGAGACATAATGAAACATACTAAAGTGGAAAACTTGTTTGATATAGGTTCACAAGCATATTTTATTTCAAAATCCTTGATTAAAAAAATGGGATTAGAAGTTAAGCCTCGTCCAAAACCTTAATCTCTTGATTGGGTGTGTGATAAAGCAAAATTACATGTAAACAGCGTAAGGCTATATTTTTTATTGCATCCAAACTAGTTGATGAGGTTGATCTTGATGTTGTACCTTTGGATATATGTGTTATTGTATTGGGGAGTTTGTATCTGTATGACAGGAAAGTGATTTTCTTTCTCCATGAAAACAAGTATCATCTCATGAAATATGAGGTGGAATACATTGTTAGAGCTCATTGTACCTAAGTGATTTTTAGTCTTGTAAGTGTAGATCATATGAATAGATTTTTGAATTCCAACAAATGGTGCATACTCATGGTTGTGAGAGAAAAAAATGTTGAGGCATCTGATGCTTTCAAATGTTGTGATCCCAATCATAAAAAGGAATTATGTGATTTTTTTTCTAACTATGATGGACTTTTTTAGGAATGATGCGGGTTACCTCCGAAGCATGAAATCCAACATGAGATTCACTTGCAGCAGGATGCTCCTTTACCGAACATTGGTATGTATTGGTTGTCATCTATCGATATAGAGGAGATAAAGAAACGAGTGCAGGAATTTCCAAACCAAGGGGTCATAAGACCAAGTTATTCTCCAAGTGGCTTATCCATCGTGTTGGTTCCAAAGAAGGATGTCACTTGGAGGATGTGCATCGACTATAGGGCACTCAAAAAAATAACAGTGAAGAATCGGTACCCTCTCCCTTGCATTGATGATTTATTAGATCAATTGAAAAATGGTGTATATTTCACAAAACTGGACTTTTGTAGTGGTTATCATCAAGTCAGGATTGCAGAACAGGATGTATGGAAGATTGCATTCAAGATGAAACAAAGGTTGTTCGAATGGTTGGTGATTCCATTCGGACTATGCAATGCTCCAGCCACATTCATGAGGGTGATGAATGATATTTCCAGGACTTTTCTTGATGATTTTGTACTTGTGTATCTTGATGACGTTCTTTTTTACATTAGGACATGGGATGATAAGAAAGTGCTTGATGTTTTTAAAAATGAAAAATTGTATATAAAAATGTCGAAGTGTGAATTTGGTAAGACCTCTTTGGTTTACTTAGGTCACATTGTCAGTGGTGGAAAACTGAAAATAGATCCTTCCAATATTGAAGTGATTGTAGAGTGACCTAAACCCACAAATGTCACAGAGGTCCGTAGCTTTTTGGGTGCAATACAATATTGAAGAAGATTCATAGCCAAATTATTTGTCATTGCATCCCCTTTACATGCTTTGATGAGTGTGAAGCAAACCTTTCAATGGGGAGGCAAGAAGCAGAAATTCTTTGATACACTAAAAGAGAATATCAGCACTGCATTAGTAAAGGCCTTACCTAACCTCTAGCATCCTTTTGAGATCAAGAAATATGCTAGTGGATACACCATGGGAGAAGTAATGATACAACAATCGAAAAATGTATGTTACCATTCAGAGATATTCTCCCAATCCATTGTGAACTATCCCACATATGACAAGGAGTTGTATGCCTTGGTTCAAATTTTTAATAAGTGGAAACACTATCTGATCAGAAAGGATACCATCATTTACACAAATCACCAGCCCTTACAGTACCTTCAGTCCAAGACCAAGCTTCAACCTGCACGTCATTTTAGATGGATGGGATTCCTCTAGCAGTATCACTTGGTAATAAATTACAAGAATGATATGATCAAAAAAGTGGCAGATATGCTTTCCCACCCTCCTATTTCTGCATCTACAGTTTTTCAAAATGATTCTTTATCTTTTGAAATCTATGTTGAACAATATGTTTATCATGACGATTTTAAGGAGATTTATGCAAAATTCATGCATGGATCGCGGGTGGATAATTATCACTTGAAGGGAAAATTATTTTACCATATTGGCAAAAATTTTATTCCCATGAATGAAAGGATACATGTAATTAGAGATGTGCATACCTCTCTTGTGTTAGGTCATTTTGGTGTAGAAAATACTTTATGTCATTTGCAGAGGTTTTTTTTACCTCACTTGAAAAATATTATGGCTCGATATGTAAAGGGATGTGTGTTGTGTTCAGTTTGCAAGCTCGCTAATAGAAAATTGGGGCTCTACACACCACTCCTTGTTCTGAGTCATCCATGGGAAAGTGTGTCAATGGATTTTGTAGGCGGTTTTCCTTTGTCTAGGAGAGTTCATGACTATTTGTATGTCGTTTTGGATTGATTTGGTAAAATGTGTATATTAATTCCTTGTAAGAAGAAAGTCACAATAGAGCAGTCTACTCATTAATAATTCCAATTTGTATGGGTCTATTTTGGGTTACCCACATCCATTGTGTCTAATCAAGGCTCTCACTTTCTTGGAGAGTTTTGGACGAGTTTGTGGAAAATGATGGATACCGAGCTGAAGAGGAGCACGATATTGTCATCTGCATACTAACAGACAAACAGAGGTTGTTAACCGCATAGTAATACACTTACTCTGAGGCTATTGTGGAAATCATCCCAAGTTTTGGGACGAGCAACTTGTTTATGTGTAACATGCATACAATCAAGCAGTGCATTCATCCACTTCGAGCTCACCATTTGAGACATGCTTTGGTTATTTACCAAAGGATCCCTTAGAAATGGTTTTTTGGAAAGATGAATATTATAGTGGGTGAGATGATAGGGACAAAGCAAGGAATTTAATTCGACAAATACATATGATTCACCAGGCAGTGTAGGAGAAATTGGAGAAAAGCCAATATCGATACAAAGCTCGACATGACAAGTACCGATTTGATCACCAATTCCAGGTTGGAGACAAAGTGTGGCTCCATGTCAGCAAGGATAGGATTAAATAATAAGGAAATAATTTATTACCAATCTGATATGGTCCATTCATCATCTTAGAGAAGATTGGAGACAATGATTTTCATCTCAATTTTCCAACATACATGCAGATGTACTCAGTGGTGAACACTGAAAATTTGAAGCTTTATGAGCCTCCATTGATCATGGACATTGAAGAGGTTGGCCAGGTTCCTACAGTGGATAATATTGTACCTAAATACTTGGACGAGCTATTGTAGGACATAATTCTCGACAGCAAGATCGGAACTTCATGATAGGGAGACATGGAGTATCTTCATATTGGCTTCAAAGGAATGCATCCAAGTAAGGCTCAACGAATGGAAAATGATAAAGTGATGGAGAAATTCCCTCACTTTCCAATTGACTAATAATTTTTTGGCGGTCCAAAATCTCCTCATGGGGAGGAATGATCCGAGAGGATCCATAAATACAAGTGCCCTTGAAAATATCTCAAACATAAAAATCATCAGATGGAAGTGAAACTAGGACCAGATCGTAGTGCTCATCGCCCCAATTCCAACATTGTGAACGACACTCAAATCTAAGTTTGTATGTTCAAGTTATAGCTAGTCAAATTTTTGGTTGAACTTGGCCAAGTGGCAGGGTTAATGAGGAAACAAATTGGCAGCAACCCGGTGCATGGAATCTAGCCACCGGATCGGCGAATTTTTTGCCTACTTAAAACATCTACTGACCCCAAAAATTGGCATGAAAAAATTTGAATATTATTGTTATAAAAACAAAAAATATATATATTAAAAAAAAGGGGGTTGGTCGGGCCCCCTGAACCCGCCCACCCCACCGGTCACATTATGTTATAAAAAAAAATATCAAAACGGGGTGGTGGGCTGCCTTCCCCGCCACACCCCACGGTCCAACACACACACACAAATATATATATATATATATATATATATATATATATATATATATATATATATATATATATATATATATATATATATTTGGTGGGAGGACCCGCCACCTTCCATTCACAACACTTGTCAACAAGACCGGAGGCGGTGGGGCTTGAACCCACCCAACTAGTCTGGCCAACCCACATCCCGGGCACCTTCAACTACCACCATTCAAATTTAATGCAAGTTAACAAAAAATAAGTGCGTCGAATGGGGGTTCGGTGGGGTTGGAACCCCTGACCACCCCGTGCCCAAATCGGTGCTTTAACCAACGGGCCAATGACCCTGCTTACTAAAGACTGCCCACAAACTTATTAAAAAACATTCATTCCATTCAACTGAGAGGCAGGCCGGTGGAGGAGTGGCGGAACCTTGATCAGGAGGAGAAGTGGAACCATGAGCGGGGGAATAAGCTAGATTCTTAAAATATTTCCTTAGAGGGCCACAGGTGCCAGTGATATAACTTGACAAATTTATAGTCAACTTTGCACAATTTTGCGACACGAATCCACTTGTGATGTACATTTCTCTAGCTGAGCTCTCCATTTTTAGGCCATCATCTGGATTGGAGGTATAAGGGTAATTTTTGTAAATTTTCTTGTAATTGATTTCTTTGATGTCACTTAATAAAAGAAGGCCTCCCCATTGTTCAGCAAAACCCGGAGACGTAGCCCACATTGGGTGAACTCCGTAATCAAATTGTTATATCTTTGATCTCATGCTTACTTTTTTTTCTGCTTCTTTTCATGTGGTTTAATTTACTTTGTTAATATGCTTTGTTATATGTAATTCTAAATGCATCCTTGAAGTAAAATATCTTGGATCATAAATGGGGATCTAGAAGAAGAAGTTTATATTGAACAACCTGAAGGTTTTATTCTAAGCAATGATAAAAATATTTTTTTCAAACTTAAGAAGGATTTGTATGGATTAAAACAAGCTCCTCGTGCATGGTATTATCGTCTTGACAAGTATCTTCAACAGCAAGGTTTCAAAAGGGCATGCCTATCAATGTAACAAGGGTAGGCTAGATGGATTGGTTTTTCTGGTGGGAGGATCGGCCTTAGACGAGAGGAAGGCATTGATGGCTAAAACCCTAGCTGTCATGATGGGTTGAGCCCGAGATCACAGATGCCAAAGGGCTGCTGCAGTCTGTAGACAGCTCCCGACAAGGGGGGTCCTTGGAGGAGGGAGGATGGCAGCACGGATAAGGATGGGTGGCGTGAACGGAAGACTTTGGGAGGTGTGTTGTCACAGCTATGGTCGTAGGGGGTCTTTTTCATGCACAGGGTTAAGTACTCTATCCGAGTTACATCCCATATTTTTACTTTCCCAGCGTTTGTTTATGCTCAACACTATTTTTGTCGAAAGGATCTTTGGTGGAGGTTGCAAGCAGTGACTGGTGGGGAGGCAGTAGATCAGGAACTGTCACTATTTTTACCATCTTCTAGGTTAAGCTAGGATGGTCAATGGATCGGAGCAAGTAGAGGTAGATCTCAAGCCAAAGGATCTGCTAACTATGTGGGCATTGGAGATTATCAAGCTAAATCTGAAGGGGTTTGTTGGGGCTGAGGCAGGAAAGGATGGAAATCCTAGAGGTTTAGTGTTGGGTGACAGCCCAGTAGGCATCCCAAGGAAGTCTGTGAGCCCCATAACAGCCATGGATTTATCCTCTAACCACATGCAGGCAGTTACTTTTCTAGGGAACGAGTTTTTCGGGACAGTCGGCGCAGAGCTGAGATTACAGTGGATAAAGGGGAGATATAATAAAGTTTATAAGCTATTTTTTCAATCTGGAGGCCTAGAGGACATCGTGGCTAGCTATGGGCTGCTCAAAAAGGAAGCTTCAAGGCAGGAGATTAAGAGAGAAGGCTACGGCTTCACAATCAGAGGAAGAGCTGCGTTAGGGTTGCTGGGGGTCTCGGGGTCCTTGGAAGGAGAGCCAAGGATTCAGCCAATCCTTGTTGCAAAAGAGGGGCTAGTGCGTATAGCAGAAAAAATTGTGGCAAAGGGAAGGAAGAAGTGGGAGGTTTTGAGAAGGGGAGTTAGCCCTCTCTAGGGAGGAAATTACTGTGAAGCTGCAGTCCTGAAAGGCGGGAGCCCTAGCAGAAAGGGTGTTGGTGATTCTAGGTCAGCTGGCTGAGGAAAGGAGGTCACTCAGAGTGGTAAAGTGGCTGGAATATCGAAGGAGAAATGATAAGCATCGGATTTCAAAGGGGCCAAAGCGGACCTGGCACAGGGTATAATTGATAGTATTACTGACAGTGAGTCGAAACTCCCTAACCTTTTGTGCAAGAAAGCTAGGGCGTTGAGGAGGAAAGACCAGGTCCTGAATCTAGTTTTGGGCATAGATCTATTCATTGACGAGGCAATGGATATGACGGAGTTAACATTGGTCGAGAAAGAAAAAGGGAATAAAGTCATAGCTCCCTTCTTGAAGGATTGGGTGGAGGAAACATGGAAGGAAGGGCCTAATCTGAAGTTTTAAGTGTGCATTTTGGCTAATGGATGGTTTATGGTTCGATTTAAGAGCAAGGAAATGGCCTCTTCGGTTGTGGAGAAGAACTGGGGATTCGAACGGGCTTCGATCCTTTTTAAGAGATGGCACCCTCTTTTTGACACGTAGAGGGAGAAGCTAGCAGATCTCCCTATTTGGGTCAAGATTTCAGGGCTCCCATAACCGCTCCAGACCTTAAATGTTTTCAGGGACATAGGGAATGTGTTAGGCCGGTTTCTAGAGGTAAACATGTCTTTCATTCAAACATGTGAGTGGGGGAATGTTATAATTCTGGTCCATCTTAACCCTAGAGAGGGTTTATCGGAGACAATTCAGCTTCACTATCGGAATTGGCCATTCATTCAGACAATGGACTATGAACAAGTACCTTTCAGGTGTCATAGATGTCACCAATATGGGCACTTGGCCAAAGAGTGTTCTCTAGGAATCAAGCGAAAGAATAAACCCTTCAAAGGGAAAGCTCAAAGAAACACTAGAGGAAAAGCAGGGGAGGGGAATCAGGATCCTGGCTCAGACATGAAGAAAGGATTTCAGCTTTGTCAGCAAGACTTAGATGGCCAGGGTGTCGAGGTGGGTGACAATGTAACTATGGGGGAAGCAGGAGTAGAAGGAAATTTGGAAGCATTCGTCTCCCTAGTCGTGGAGCCCTCACCTGTTGCTGAAGCTACTGAGGAGCCTCTTCGGGCGGGTACTACCCCTCTTGCCCCCTCTTCTATTTCTTTTTCATATTCACATATGTATGTTGTTTGCTTTGGGCCTAGTCCCTCTAGGCCTGATACATTTCAAATGACTATTGGTATTATGTTTCAAGTTGAACCCACGCTTGACAGTGTTATCACTTCCATCCCTGCCCTCTCAGTCGCTCTTTGTCCTATACCCCCCATTGAATCTACTGATATCATTTTCGTTGATGAAGTGCGTCGGCCCTATAATCTTAGGCCATGGGGGGGAAGCTCGAAAATCTTCTGGAAATTGTGGGAGGACTGGGGAACCTATCTATCTCACATCCTGGTCCCTAGCTGAGAGGGCGCAAATATAATTTGTCTAAATCTCAGCTAAAAGCCAAACTTGACATTGCTGATGGAAATCAAAGATCCATTATGGGGGCACTTAGGAGCAGTGAATGCCCCAGGCCAGGTGATCAAATGATTGTATTATATTTCAATTGTAGGGGTTTAGCTAGTAAGCCCAAAAAACTAACTATCTAAGCCCTATTCTTTGGTTATGGGTCGGACATTATACTCCTTCAGGAAACTCTAGGAGCAGGAGAAGAGGTTTCCGCGATGCTATAGGACCTGTGTCCGGGATGGGTTTTTACAAGGCTGGATGCGTGTGGAAGATATGGGGGGCTGGTTGTGGGCTTTAAGTCCAATAATATTAAACTATTAAAATCCTAGGGCAAGGATCATGTCTTGGATGTAGAGGTATATTCACTGGAGCTATTTTCCTCTTTTATGATCCTGAATTTTTATGGCCCCTATCTAGAGAGGGAAAGGTTTTGGAGTAATCTCTTGTCGTGGCATTCCATGCACAACCCAAACCTAATCATTGGTGGGGACCTGAATTTTTCTTTGGAACAAGCATATTCTTGGGGACCGACTGCAAGGGAAAATCCTCTATCTGATTTTTTCTCTAACAAAATATAGTAGGGGCACCTGATTGACATCAATCTTGTCAAACTTCGGCCTACCTGGAGGAACAGGAGGATTGGAGAGGCCAGGCTGGCTAAGCGATTAGATAGATTTATGATCAAGGAAGACTTGGTGGAAAGGTTTCAAGCTTTTAGGCAATGGGTGGGGGGGGGGGAGGGGACTTTGACCATCACCCTATTCTTCTCGAAATAAAAGGCAGTCTTTACAAACCTGGGGTGTCATTCAAATTCAATCTGAGTTGGCTCAAAGAGGACTCTTTTAATGCTATTTTCAAGGGTACTTAGAGGTCTTGGGGGGCATCTAAGCCTTTGAATAAAGTGGCCCACTTCTAGGAAAACCTCAAAAACATGAAGAAAGCAACCATCGAATGGGAAAAACAAAGAAGAGAACAGCAGGAGGAAAGGCTAAAGTGGTTGGGAGTGGAGTTGGATATATTAGAAAGCCTTAAGTATGATAGCTATGAATCAGGACAGAAGAGGGATACCACTCTTTCTTTGGAAGGGTAAAGAATAAAGATCCTTCTAGAAAGGGAGGACCAATGGAGGTTAAAAAGTCGAGCCATATGGCTCGCTGCAGGGGAAAAAAATACTAAATTTTTCCACAACTATGCAAAAGGAAGAAGGAATGCTAATACAATCTAGGGATGAGAAAGGAGGAAGATGGGGTGGCAAAGTCCTTCCCAGAACTTGCTAGCATGGGCAAGGAGAATTTTAGCAGGATCTTCAAGGCCCCTCCGGAGGAAACCATAGCTGAGGTGGTGAGGGTGGCCCAAAACTTTCCGGGCTATGTGGATGTAGAGGAAAATATGTTGCTGACCAAACAAGTGACTAGGGAGGAAGTGGAAGGGGTCCTTAAGACAATGCAAAAGGACAAAAGCTCGGGCCGGATGGGTAGACTGTTGAGTTCTTTCAACACTTCCTTGAAGAGCTGGGAGAGGAGCTCATGGCTATGGTGGAGGAATACAGGCGGAAAGGGGTTATCTTCAAACCTCTAAACTCTACTTTCATTACTCTTATTCCGAAACAGGATGAGCTGGGCTCGTTTGGCGATTTCAGGTTTATCTCCCTCTACAATAGAATTTACAAGATTATCTTGAAATTGATTTCAGTCAGATTGAAGTCGATCCTCTCTAAGAATGTTTCGAAGCAACAATTTAGTTTCTTAGATGGTAGGAAGATCCACGAAGCAAATAGGAGTGGCCTAGGAGACTCTCCATAACATTAAAAGGGACAGAAGAAAGGGGTTGATAATAAAGATTGACCTTTCCAAAGCCTACGGCAAGATCAGCTGGATGTATCTTAAATTTCTCTTAACTCATCTAGGGTTTGACATTTGCTTCATTAACTAGGTGATGAGTTGTATAACAAATATTAGTTTTGCGGTCCTCATAAACAGGGTGACTTGTCCTTTTTTTCAAGAGCCAGAGAGGGTTGAGACAGGGATTCCCTTTGTCACCTCTACTCTTTCTCTTAGCGGCAGAAGGCCTGAGTCAACTGATTGCAGCTACAAAAAGGAGGGGGGATATCAAAGGTATAGAGGTTGCCAACAATATTTTGATTACTCACCTACTTTTCGTCGATGATGTCCTTCTCTTTAGCAATGGCAGTAGAAGTGAGATTGGGACCCTAAAACAGATTATCGACCTCTTTATGTCAGAAAATGGGATGAGTATCAATTTCAGTAAATCATTCATCATTGCAGAAGGTCTCTCAGGCGATGATATCAGAAGAACTGTGGAGGAGTTCCCTTTCTAGGTGAAAGGCCTAGAAGACAGCTTGAAATATCTCGGTTTTACTCTTAATCCAAACTCATATAAAACTATGGATTGGCTTTGGCTAATAGCTAAAATCGAGAAGAGAATTTCCAACTGGAGCTTTCGTTGGCTGTCGAGGGCAAGAAGATTGGTCTTGATTAAATTGGTTCTTTTTGCAATCCCAATGTATTGGGCTCTGCTTACATGGGTCCTAAGAAACATCCTCCTGAAGGTGAAGAAGATATGCAGCAAATTCCTGTGGGAAAGATTGAAGGAGGACAAGGTTATGCCCTGGGTGGCATGGGACAGGATTGTAAGGCCAAAAGAATGGGGAGGATGGGGAATAAAATACCTCCCATCTTTCGTGACTTCTATGGCTGCCAAAATGGGTTGGAGGATTTTATACAAGGACTCCTTATGGTCACAAGTTATGAAGTGAAAGTACATTGATCCTATCGAGATTACTGATTGGCTTATAGATCCCCAAAAAAAACCTTTTAAGTCATTTTTGGTTTGGAAAGCGATCCTTGGATCTATTAATATAATAGATGAAGGCTGGTCTAGCAGGTTGGGAATGGGGAGAAGGTAAGGGTTGGTCTGGATCCGTGGGTGGGATGCAAGGATTTTTTTTCCCTGCCGGTGGAATTGAGGAACATACTTAAGGATAAAGGGATCTAGTTCTTAAATCAAATTGTCAATGAGGCGTCCTCATCGCACTGGGCTTGTTAGCACCTGAATTCGACCCCAGGTTGCAAAAGGAAAGTCAGGGTAACAACTAAACCACGCTCAACCTTGTAGCTAGCCCTACAAGGACAGGAGAGGGCTCTCTCCGTGAAAGAATATTCAAAGGAATACAATAAATGGACTGATATTAGGCTAGATAAAATGATTTGGAAAAAGGTTTAATAAGATGTATGAATTAATTAATTAATTTCAGGGATGTGTGGGATATAAAGGGATAGTTGAAACCGGGAATTAAATCAGGACACAGGGTATTTCATGGGGCAAGATAGGCAGGAAAATTAGCAATTAAAATTTAATGAGGATGGGATGGAAACACTGGTGCGGAGCTGAAAAGGGCACAATAAATGGATCATTTTCAAACAGAAGAAAAATACAGAGTATGAATGATTTCCCAAGGCAGAGCATATAAAATGGATTCTACCTTTTTATCTTGAAAGCATTCAAAAGGAAATGTTTATGTATGAATGGAACACATAACAATCCACATATGAAACAAAGAAGAAAAACAAATGCTAACTCTCATACCCCATGGATCCCACAAATCAAAGCTGCATCTCTTATTAATTCCTGTCAAACTGTACAATGTAGCGCAGAGATGTTCTTCACACTTTTCCACTACTTTCTGAGTTACAGATTCTAAGACTCTCAGACTGCTTTACAAATGATTTAAAATTACAATAAATAGGCTGAAATGTGGGAACATAGATACACAGAAAAGGGAGTTGTTCTAACAGCTGAAGGACTGAAATGACTGAAATACAATCATAGAAAAAAATACAACAATCAGCCCCTAAAAATAAGGGACAGAATTGTATTTGAGTGCTTGGAGATTTGTTGTTTAGGCTGTACGAACGAAAATAGGTAAACCGATGAACAGATTTCCCTATTTTGCTGCTTGCTGTAACAATATTTGTTTTAAATAAGCTCTCGGCCCTTTGACTATTGCTTTCCATATTCTTTTTAAATAAAACTGACTTTTTAATAAACATGCCTTTCGGAATGAAACTTTGGCTTTAGTGAAGGGAAAATAATGAATAGGAAGGAAGGGAGAGGAGGCGGGACCCGTGTATAAATCGCAATCGGAATTGGGTGGGAGAGGAGAGACATAATATAGCAAATAGTGGTGAAATCGCAATCGAAATCGGAACGGAGGTGTATGCGACATATAATATATAATGTAATCGCAATCGGGGTCGGGGTTGGATATATATGAATCAAACCAAAAAATTCTGATGCGATGAAAGGGAGGCGGGCCTTTATATTTATGAACGGGCGGAAGATTTAAGTGTTGGGGCTGACCAATCGCAATCAGAAGTCGGATGGTGTCAGCTATACAATCGCATCGGAGCATAAGGGATTTGCGATGCGATCGGAGGAGGGCTGCGATTTATTTTGGGTCGTCCGATCGGCGGGGGTAATCAACGGTCGGATGGGAATCGAGAGTCGCGATCGAAGGATCGGGGAAGGGAATTGCAATTGATCACAATCAGAGTTTTGTGCGATCGGGAGATCAGAAGGAGGAGGTGCGATTGGGTGATTGGAGGAGGGCTTGCGATTGGCGGATCGGAGTTTTGTGTGATTGATTGATCGGGGGATGGTGCGATCGAGAGATCGGAATTTCGAGCGATTGGCCGATCGGAACTTCCAAAACAAATTTTCGATTTGCGATGAGGGATTTATAATACATAACTTAAACTTTATTATAAAATTTAAGGGGTTGTGGAAAAGGGGAAGTGGTTATGCGACGGGACTTTATAATGTAAGACTTAAACTTTTGTTATAAAGTTTAAGGGGTATGGAAAGGCGAAGTGGTTTAAAACCAAATCGCATATTTATTAAAATAATTTATAATGTGATTTTGTAATCGGAAAGGGGGAAAAGGGGTTTTTAAAGGGAATAAAACTTTAATAATATAAATTTTAAAGGGAAATAGGGGGTATATGAGGGTATAAGGGCTTTTACTTCACTTAAGCATAAATTTCAATCCAGAAGTCAGTTTTGAGAGTGTAGTATACCGTTGGAAAGCTCTTTCCGGGCTCTTTCTGATGGATCTACTTAAAGGATGATTTGGTGCAGATCATGCTGCGGAAAACTTCCCTGAAGGCAGGAACATCACTTTGTGGAGATAACAGCTTTTGAATTGTAGCTTATTACATATGATGATATAAAATTACATAATGAATGATAATAAAGGAAAAATATTACGTTTCACCTCAAAAAATGGTTTTGAGGTGAAAATTACATCAAGATGAATAAAATGTCTCTCTGATTCTTCCTGGTGTTGTGACTTTGAGCTTATGGCTTCCTCATGACCTTGCTGATATTATTGACATTTGACTCATTAATTTGACCATGGTGAGACCCTAGAAACTAATGAGACCCGTCCTATGACCTACTGATATGATTTTGAGAATGAAAGTGACTAATGACTAAAGACCATAGAAAGGAAAATCAGCAAGTACCTCATGAGGGACAACTGATAAAAATTACTACCATCAATGAATCCATGACCTAACGGAATGGTGAAATTGATTATTATGGGACTCCTAATATGTAAATGCAAAAAGAGCAGTTTTTTATCACTGATGGCAGTGTGACTAGACTGACACTAACATTGGCTCCAATGGGGATGGTAGCTCCTTGGAGGTGCCAAGAACACTGTAGATCGAGTAGCCTTATCCATTGGGCATGGAGTCAAAATGTTTAAAACTGACGCAAATGCAAACTAACTCTGACTCTAGACTGAGACTGAAAACTGAAATAAAACCAAACCATACACATATTATCCAAGTTTTATAGCCTTCACCTCGAGCCCCAAACTTGAATGACTGTGCATTTTGAACTTTTCTTTTAGAAGAATAAAATGGTATATACAATGATGATGAGATAATTTTTGATCCATGTCTTCAACAATGGTAGTGCTTCAGTAGCCTACCATTTACTGCTCCTCCAAGACAATCCTGGCCATCCATTTCTAAAAGTAAGAAGGCATTGTGACCCCTGTATGTTGTAATTTTGTATGGTCCCTTCCAAGGGTTGTCAAATTTACCATGCTTCCATTTTTCTTCATTTCTTGCATCCCATTTCAACACTACATCATCCAACTAAAACCTTTCTGCTTTAGTCTTCCTGTCATAGATCTTTTTAATCTTGTCCTGCAACTGGCTCGCTTTCTATGACACTTCTTCTCTTGTTTATTGAAGGTGATCATCTGGTTGATCCTTCGCTGGTTGTCATCATCTTCGCTGCCAACTTCTTGTAATAATCTCATAACTGGAACTATAAGAGAGGTAGGAAAGATAGCATCAATACCATAAACCAGCTCAAAAGGTGACATATCTATTGATTTTTTACTGCTAACTCTGTCTGCCCACAGTGCGTTGATGAGCTTTCGGTGCCAATTTATTTTGTTTGCCTCCAACATTTTCTTAATTATATTCATTAACGATTTGTTCGATGATTCTGCCAGGTCATTTCCTTGCGGATAATACGTTGTTGAATGGCCCAACACAATGTTGTACTTGTCATAGAAATTGACCATTTTCTTTGATCTAAACGTGACTGCATTATCTGTCACAATTTTACATGGGCAACCAAAACGGGATAAAATATTTGATTCCAGGAATTGAATAATTACCGTGTCAGTTGCCTACCTGGCAGGGATGGCCTCGATCCATTTCATGAAATAATCTGTCCCAGTCAGTATCCATCGATGCTGCGTTGAGGACGTGGGATGAATTTCTCCTATACAATCAAGCCCCCACTGTTGAAAGGGCACGTTCACTGAAACAGGTTTCAAAGGAAGTGGAAGAAATTTCTTCTTCCCTTGGAAAATTTGACATTCATGACAATTCATCACAATTTTATATAAATCAGAAAACAATGTGGGCCAATAATACCCGGCTCTCAATACCTTGTTCGTTGTAGTTTTCCAAAACAGGTGACCACCACAGTCACCTTTATGGAAATTGTGCATTACCTTCTGAGCTTCTTCTTCCACCAGTAAATTTAGCAAAACTCCTCCCGGATCCTTCCAAAACAGAGCACTGTTTAAAATGCAATATTTTGTAGATTTAAGCTTCAAAGATCTACCTTTGCTTTTAGACATGCCTGGAGGAGGCGAAAGATGCTGAAGAACATACACAATGTCTGAATACCAAGGGGACTACAGAAAAATATCTGAAATAGGAACCAACAAACCTTCATCTTCCTTTTCCGACATTGCTGAAATGAGGTTTATATCTAAAGCACGCAGATTTGATTGGGCCATCAATTTTGCCAACCCTTGGCCTTTGATCAACTTCGTAGGCTTGATCTCCAAATCATAATCCAACATAGCTGCTATCCATTTGCCTCTTCGACCTTCTGGATCAGTTTGCATGAGCACATCCCTAACTGCTACGTTAGGGACATATGCTATAGTGTGTGAATGTAGAATATAGACCCTAAAATCTTTCAATGCCTTCACAAGATCCAATGCCTGCTTTTCAATAATATTATATCTTAAAGTAGCATCTCTAATATTCCTACTGAAAAAGGCAATTGGCTTTTCTACTTCATCTCTCTTTTGCATTAAAACAACAACCATAGTATGCTCAGATGCAAACGAAAATATAATAAAATCTTGAGTATAGTCGGGACTGATCAGAACTGGGGCATTAGACAAAGCAAACTTTACCATATTGAATGATTTGATATCTTCTTCGCTCCATTTAACAGTGTTTTATTTCTTCAACATATTGGTCATTTCTCTCAAATGCTCAGCCAGATTAGGTATAAATCTGCGTAAAAAATTCATCTTACCATTGAAGGCCTGAATCTCTTTCTTGTTCCATGGAAGATCTATGAGCTAAATTTCCTCCACTCTCGTTGGATCTATGCAGATGCCATCTTTAGAGATGATGTGCCTGAGCAATTTTCCCTCATCCATGGCAAAAAGGCTCTTTTTGGGATTGAGAGAAATACCAAAATTTCGGCAACGCTGAAAGACCACTCTTAGATGGTGCAAATGCTCATCATCTAAACCTGAAAACACTGTCAAATCATCTAAATAAACAACAAGAAAAACATCTTTTTCATTTTCAAAAGCAATGTCCATTGCATGTTGGAAAGTGGCTCTAGCGTTCTTCAGTCCAAAGGGCATCTTGGCATACTGGAAGGTTCCCCAGGGTGTTGTGAAGGCAGTTTTATCTTGGTCCTTCTCATGCACCAAGATCTGATTGTAGCTTGAGTAGCCATCAAGTAGTGACATCCTAGATGCTCCAACTACTCTCTGCAGAATATGGTCCATTTTCGGAAGTGGGTAATTATCCTTTAAGGATGCCTTATTCAAGTTCTGAAAGTCAATACACAGTCTTATTTCTCCAGTATTTTTACGCACTGGGACCAAATTTGAAATCCAATCAGAAAATCTAATAGGAACTATGATTCCTGCTTTGTACAACCTGTTTACCTCCTTTTCAATTGATGGCAGCAGCTTTGGATTGATTCTTCTCAGCTTTTGTCTGAAAGGCTTCTGATCTGGCTTGATAGGAATTGTATGTTGAATTATGTTCTTATCATACACTTTCAAATCTGAATAATCCCATGCAAATACATCAGAAAATTCATAAAGCAATTTAACATACTTCTCCTTTACCTCAAGGGATAATGCCTTTGATAATTTGAACAAACTTGGGCTGATCAACTATTCCAATATTCACATCTTCAACTCCTTTCTCTGTGGGCACCAAGCTTGGTTTCTTTGCGACATCATCCTGATAAAAAATCTCCTCTAGAGGTATAGGACCTCTAGGAATTACATTATCCTTTAACTGTAATATGTCCATTTGGTTTGCTTCCAACTCCTGGTCATCAACCTCATACTCACCCTCTATTGGAGTATCTTTGAATTTTCCATCACCCTGCAAAAATGCATTGATCTCATTATCATCCCAAAATACTTGCCAATACCTTAAATTGTCCGGAACAGCAGGCCTATGTTTGACATAGATTTCAAACTTATTGTTGGAGTTCATCGGAATCTTCAAGTTACTTGCAGTAGTGGCAAGAGAATCAGCAATAATGTTCTGCATCCTAGGCACTGCTGTCAAAGTATACTCTGGGAATATTTTCAAAATGTCCAAGACTGCATTTCTGTATGCCCTCAATCTTGGATGTTTGGCTTGGTATTCTCCCTTCACCTGTTTGATTATCAATTCGGAGTCGCCATATACAAAAATCCTTTTTGCATTCAACTTCTTCAAAATTTTGAGGCTTGCAATCAAAGCCTCATATTCTGATTCATTGTTAGAGCAATCAAAAGCTAGCTTATAAGCACAAACTCTAACATTACTTGGAACCTTCTTAGGTTGGAAAAAAGGGCTCCTAATCCATATTCCAATGCCAACTCCATCCTTACCAACAGCTCCATCAAAATCCATACTCCACAGGCCTTCTTCTTCTTCTTGAAGATACTGGAAGTTTGTTTCTTTCTCTTCTTTACCTTGGCTGATTTCTGGCTGTTCATTGTCCCTTTGCTGCTGGCAGGCAGGAGGTTCAGAAGTGTTTGCTGCTTTGTCCTTTTCCTATTTGAGGACCTCTCTGAAATTCTTTGAAATCTCAGGTATTTAATCCACTTGTACCAATTGAACATTCTCATCATTTAAACCACCATTAGAATACAAGACAAAAGACTCTAAGTCTGTATGGACAACATTGATGGGATGATTTACAGGCTTGTCTTTGCTGGTAATCATATATTTCATTTTATTTTCCCTATATAACTTCCTCAACTGGCCAAATACAGGGATAGTGGCATAAGAGAAGTCAAGCTGCATAGTTCCTTTGAGTTTAGCACCCCAAGACCTAGATAGGAGCATTCCAAACCTTGGTGGGACATCAGCAACAACTACATCCATCAAGACATTCTTTGCTGGAATCTGATCTAAAGACACTACCAAATCTTTAATTAAACCAATACAGTGGACCCTACTTGAGTCGAAGGAATACAAGTCATGATATTTACGAGTGATGTCAAGGCCTAGCTTCTCCATGATAGCTTTGGGCATCAAATTATGTGAGGCCCCAGAGTCCAACATAGCATTATGCAGGATAAACTCATGTCCTCTAAGACTCAAGTAAAAAGGAGGGACTTCATTTTCCTCAGATTCTTCTGTGGCTGGACCGAAAATAAGTTCAGGGTATTCTTCTTCTACATTGACCATATCGGAGATGGAATCTATTTGCAAGACTTTGGACACCTGAGTTTTATACACACTATTCTTTACCAACTCTGTGAGGGGCATAGACACTTTTAATTTAGAAATTTCATTTTCTAGATTAAAGGAGGGAGTTTTTTCTACCTCTTTGATGGGAGGGTCTTTCTTCTCTGTTGGCTCATTTACTGTGTTCTGTTGGTTCTTCTCATTGGCTGTGTTAGCAACTGCAGGTGCTTTGCTAGAGGAAGGATCAACCGACTCCTTAGCTTTCTTTTGTGCATCATTTTTCATTTGGAGTTCCTTTCTCTTTTGAATGGGGCTGACTGTAACCTCTCTATTCCTTAAAGAGTACTGCCTTTGCTGAGCCGACAGAGCGTTCATATACCCTCTCTGATAGTCATCAGACTCCTCTTCCAGTACTGTATCATTGGCCAAAATGAAATTTTGGTCTTTTTTAATGTCTGGAGTCGCCACTGTGTATTCTTCGTCTTCTGTAAGGAAAATGGGTGCACCATCAACCGTGAAAAAGTGATTAGCCTCAATCACAGGATCATCGTCATCTGAATCTATCCCTTGCAAACAGTTCTGTTGCAAAGGAGTTTTAATCTGCTGCTATGGTGGCGTAATTTGGTCTTCCGTTCTTTGCTCTCTCTGTTTAATTCTAAATTGCCGCTACTACCCTCTGAAATTCGGATTTCTTATTTGAGGCTCAGGTCTATCTGCAATGGTTAACCTATCAACCATTTTTTCCACTGTTCTGATCAGAGTGTCCATTTTATTATCTGAAGCAGAGGTCTCCTCTTTTATTGTGACTCTTTTCTCAACTCTGGCTCGTGCTCTTTTAGCCAGCAGATTTGCTTCAACATTTACCTCTATCTTCTGCATGTCTTCAAGTGAAGACGGATCTCTTTCACGCAACTGATATGCCATGTTGGCATCAAATCCATCAGGAAATTTTAACAATGCCAGTCCCTTGGGAGGCTTCAAATTAGTTGGAATAGAATTATATACAGCGTTGAATCTCAAACAATAATCCTGCACAGTTTCACCCACATTTCTTTTAATGTTCTCATATTCAGACAGAATTTGAAGTGGCTTCCTTTTTACCTCCCACCGGTCTAGGAATTGAGTGTGCAACTCCTGCAACGTGCAAATTGTGCCTAGTGGTAGGGCTCTAAACCACTTTCTGACTTCGCCTCCGAAACTTTGAACAAACAGCCTCATCGTTGCTTTCTCTGCTTCTACCTCATGCAAATCAAAAAAGTCATTCATTTTATCAACATGTTGCTGAGCTGTGATGCTCTGAGTGGCATAAAAAATAGGAATTTTTCTTTGATAGTCGGCCGACATATCATCGAGGACCTGGGGT
The DNA here is from genome assembly GCA_034641835.2 of Pinus albicaulis. Classification (NCBI taxonomy): domain Eukaryota; kingdom Viridiplantae; phylum Streptophyta; class Pinopsida; order Pinales; family Pinaceae; genus Pinus; species Pinus albicaulis. The sequence goes on from CM076570.1 coordinate 398,402,612, forward strand.
AAGACCAGGGGTGCATACCTAGCAGCCATAACTCTGGGTGGATTTACGACAGGATTTGTAGGATTTGAGGACGGTATTAATGGAGGAGATGATAATTGGGAATTGACTAATGGGAATGTTGATGAATTGGGAGGGGGAAATGCTGTTCCTAATGATTATGAAGGCTCAGGGATATTAGTTACAGTGATGGACTGAGGAAAATTCAAAATGTAATCGTCAATGGAGGTATTTTCTCTTTGGACTTCAATATCTACAAGGAAATCAGGATCTAAAACTGTATCATCAATGTCATTTTCAGACTTATTCCTAAACAAAGAAAGCTCAAAATTCTCATCAAAGTAAATATCTTCTACAAAAAACCATTCACTAGGCCAAGTATAGGATCTGAAGACGGGTCTGGGGCTCAATGATCCTTATTGTCTTCTGACAATTCTCGGTATAAGATTTGGATTTGCAAACACAGGGGGAGGATTTGGATCTGGATTAGCCTTGGTGTATCTTCTTGAAGATAGTGTGGTCGAATTTCTATTTTACAAAAATCTTATTTTGCAGCCTAGCAAAAATCTGAATGTCATCTTTCAAAATTCTGGAATTATTTGATGTACTGGGGAAAATCTTGCAAGACAGATGTTATGTTTATAAAACTAGACCGGAGATTGACTGAAGTAGCATTTATCTACTTATGCACTTGCAAAGCAATGTGCATTTCGAAGACTACCTGGCATAACCTTAGGCTCCGTCTGTAGTTTATAAAACAAATAACACTAACAAACAAACAATCTTGAACAGTTTCCCCGGTATGGTCGCCAGATATGTTAGCACCTGAATTGGACCCCAGGCTGCAAAAGGAAAATCAGGGTAACAACTAAACCACGCTCAGCCTTGTAGCTATCCCTACAAGGACAGGAGAGGGCTCTCTCCATGAAAGAATATTGAAAGGAATACAATAAATGGACTGATATTAGGCTAGATAAAATGATTGGGAAAAAGGTTTAATAAAATGAATGAATTAATGCATTTCAGGGATGTGTGGGATATAAAGGGACAGTTGAAACCGAGAATTAAATCAGGACACAGGGTATTTCATGGGGCAAGATAGGCATGAAAATTAGCAATTAAAATTTAATGAGGATGGAACGGAAAGACTGGTGCAGAGCTGAAAAGGGCACAATAAATGGATCCTTTTCAAACAGAAGAAAAAACACAGAGCATGAATGATTTCCCAAGGCAGAGCATATAGATATGGATTCTACCTTTCTATCTTGAAATCATTCAAAAGGAAATGTTTATGTATGAATGGAACACATAACAATCCACATATGAAACAAAGAAGAAAAACAAATGCTAACTCCCATACCACATGGATCCCACAAGTCAGAGTTGCATCTCTTATTAATTCCTGTCAAACTGTACAATGTAGCGCAGAGATGTTCTTCCACACTATTTCCCCTACTTTCTGATTTACTCACCCCTCACAAATGATTTACAATTACAATAAATAGGCTGAAATGTGGGAACATAGATCCACAGAAAAGGGAGATGTTGAAATACAATCATAGAAAGAAATACAACAATCTGCCCCTGAAAAATAAGGGACAACATTGCATTTGACCACTTTGGAGATTTGCTGTTTGGGATGTATGAACGAAAATAGGTAAACCGATGAACAGATTTCCCTATTTTGCTGCTTGTTGTAACAATATTTGTTTTAAATAAGCTCTCGGCCCTTTGAATGTTGCTTTCCATATTCTTTTTTAATAAAACTGAATTTTTAATAAACATGCCTTTCGGAATGAAAATTTGGCTTTAGTGAAGGGAAAATAATGAATAGGAAGGAAGGGAGAGGAGGCAGGACCCACGTATAAATCGCAATCGGAATCGGGTGGGAGTGGAGAGACATAATATAACAAATAATGGTGAAATCGCAATCGGAATCGGAGCGGAGGTGTATGCGACATATAATATATAACGTAATCACAATCGAGGCCGGGGGTTGGATATATATGAATCAAACCAAAAAAATTTCCGATGCGATGAATGGGAGGAGGGCCTCTATATTTATGAACGAGCGAAAGATTTAAGTGGTTGGGCCAACCAATCGTAATCGGATGTCAGAGGGTGTCAGCTATACAATCGCATCAGAGCATAAGGGATTTGCAATGCGATCGGAGGAGGGGATGCGATTTATTGTGGGTCGTTCGATCGATGGAGGTAATCAATGGTCGGATGGGAATCAGGAGTCACAATCGGAGGATCAGGGAAGGGACTTGTGATTGATCTCAATCGGAGTTTTGTGCGATCGGGAGATCGGAAGGAGGAGGTGCGATCGGGTGATCGGAGGAGGGCTTGCGATTAGCGGATTAGAGTTTTGTGCGATTAATTGATCGGGGGATGGTTTGCGATTGGCAGATCGGAGTTTTGTGCGATTGATTGATCGGGGGATGGTGTGATCGATCACATCGGAGTTTCGAGCAATTGGCCGATCAGAATTTCCAAAACAAATTTTCGATTTGCGATGAGGGATTTATAATACATAGCTTAAACTTTATTATAAAGTTTAAGGGGAAGTGGTTTAAAACTAAATCGCATATTTATTAAAATAATTTATAATGCGATTTTGTAATCGGAAAGGGGGAAAAGGGGTTTTTAAAGGGATATAAAATTTAAATAATATAAATTTTAAAGGGAAATAGGGGGTATATGAGGGTATAAGGGCTTTTACTTCACTTAAGCATAAATTTCAATCCGTAAGTCGGTTTTCTTTTTGAGAGGTAGTATACCGTTGGAAAGCTCTTTCCTGACCTTTCTTCGATGGATCCGCTTGGAGGACAGATTTCCTGGTGCTGACTGAGGTCGTTAAAAACTTCCCTCGAAGGTAGGAACATCACTTTTGTGGAGATAATAGCTTCTGAATTGTAGCTATTACATAATGATATAAAATTACATAATGAATGATAATAAAGGCAAATATTACGTTTCACCTTAAAACATGGTTTTGAGGTGAAATTTACATCAAGATGAATAAAATGTCTCTCTGATTCTTCCCGTGTCATGGACTTTGAGCTTATGGCTTCCTCATGACCTTGTTGATATTATCACATTTGACTCATTAATTCGACCTCACAGAGACCCTAGAAACTAATGAGACCCGAGATAACCACAGACCTACTAATATGATTTTGAGAATGAAAGTGACTAATGACTAAAGACCATAGAAAGGAAAATCAGCAAGTACCTCATGAGGGACAACTGATAAAAATTACTACCATCAATGAATCCATGACCTAACGGAATGGTGAAATTTATTTGGTATGAGAGACCTAATATGCAAATGCAAAAAGAGCAGTTTTTGATCACTAATGGCAGTGTGACTAGACTGACAGTAACATTGGCTCCAATGGGGATGGTAGCTCCTTAGAGGTGCCAATAACATCGTAGACCAAGTAGCCTTATCCATTGGGCATGGAGTCAAAATGTTGAAAACTGACACAAATGCAAACTGACTCTGACTCTAGACTAAGACTGAAAACTGAATGACATCCAAGTTTTATAGCCTTCACCTCGGGCCCCAAACTACATGCTATAGTGTGGATTAATAAGATGAATGAATACAAAGGAATACAATAAATGGACTGATATTAGGCTAGATAAAATGATTGGGAAAAAGGTTTAATAAGATGAATGAATTAATTAATTAATTTCAGGGATGTGTGGGATATAAAGGGACAGTTGAAACCGGGAATTAAATCAGGACACAGGGTATTTCATGGGGCAAGATAGGCAGGAAAATTAGCAATTAAAATTTAATGACAATGGGATGGAAAGACTGGTGCAGAGCTGAAAAGGGCACAATAAATGGATCCTTTTCAAACATAAGAAAAATACAGAGTATGAATGATTTCCCAAGGTAGAGCATATAAAATGGATTCTACCTTTCTATCTTGAAAGCATTCAAAAGGAAATGTTTATGTATGAATGGAACACATAACAATCCACATATGAAACAAAGAAGAAAAACAAATTCTAACTCTCATACCCCATGGATCCCACAAATCAGAGCTGCATCTCTTATTAATTCCTGTCAAACTGTACAATGTAGCGCAGAGATGTTCTTCACACTTTTCCCCTACTTTCTGAGTTACAGATTCTCAGACTCTCAGACTGCTTTACAAATGATTTACAATTACAATAAATAGGCTGAAATGTGGGAACATAGATCCACAGAAAAGGGAGTTGTTCTAACAGCTGAAGGACTGAAATACAATCATAGAAAAAAATACAACAATCTGCCCCTGAAAATAAGGGACAGCATTGCATTTGAGTTCTTGGAGATTTGTTGTTTAGGCTGTACGAACGAAAATAGGTAAACCAATGAACAGATTTCCCTATTTTGCTGCTTGTTGTAACAATATTTGTTTTAAATAAGCTCTTGGCCCTTTGACTGTTGCTTTCCATATTCTTTTTAAATAAAACTGACTTTTTAATAAACATGCCTTTCGGAATGAAACTTTGTCTTTAGTGAAGGGAAAATAATGAATAGGAAGGAAGGGAGAGGAAGCGGGACCCGTGTATAAATCGCAATCAGAATTGGGTGGGAGCAGAGAGACATAATATAGAAAATAGTGGTGAAATCGCAATCGGAATCGGAGCGGAGGTGTATGTGACATATAATCTATAACGTGTTCGCAATCGGGGTCGGGGGTTGGATATATATGAATCAAACCAAAAAATTCCGATGCGATGAAAGGGAGGAGGGCCTTTATATTTATGAACGGGCGGAAGATTTAAGTGGTGGGGCCGACCAATCGCAATCAGAAGTCATAGGGTGTCGGCTATACAATCGCATCAGAGAATAAGGGATTTGCGATGCGATCGGAGGATGGCTGCGATTTATTGTGGGTCGTCCGATCGGCGGGGGTAATCAACGGTCGGATGGGAATCAGGAGTCACAATCGAAGGATCGGGGAAGGGACTTGCGATTGATCGCAATCAGAGTTTTGTGCGATCGGGAGATCGAAAGGAGGAGGTGCAATCGGGTGATCGGAGGAGGTCTTGCGATTGGCAGATCGGAGTTTTTTGCAATTGATCGATCAGGGGATGGTGCGATCGAGGGATCGGAATTTCGAGCAATTGACCGATTGGAACTTCCAAAAAAATTTGTGATTTGTGATGAGGGATTTATAATACATAACTTAAACTTTATTATAAAATTTAAGGGGTTGTGGAAAAGGGGAAGTGGTTATGCGACGGGACTTTATAATGTAAGACTTAAACATTTGTTATAAATTTTAAGGGGTATGGAAATGGGAAGTGGTTTAAAACCAAATCGCATATTTATTAAAGTAATTTATAATGCGATTTTGTAATCAGAAAGGGGGAAAAGGGGTTTTTAAAGGGATATAAAACTTTAATAATATAAATTTTAAAGGGAAATAGGGGGTATATGAGGGTATAAGGGCTTTTACTTCACTTAAGCATAAATTTCAATCCATAAGTTAGTTTTGAGAGTGTAGTATACCGTTGGAAAGCTCTTTCCGGGCTCTTTCTGATGGATATGCTTGTAGGATGAATTGGTGCTGATCATGCTATGGAAAACTTCCCTGAAGGCAGGAACATCACTTTGTGGAGATAATAGCTTCTGAATTGTAGCTTATTACATATGATGATATAAAATTACATAATGAATGATAATAAAGGCAAAATATTACGTTTCACCTCAAAACATGGTTTTGAGGTGAAAATTACATCAAGATGAATAAAATGTCTCTCTGATTCTTCCTGGTGTTGTGACTTTGAGCTTATGGCTTCCTCATGACCTTGCTGATATTATTGACATTCGACTCATTAATTTGACCATGCTGAGACTCTAGAAACTAATGAGACCCATCCTATGACCTACTGATATGATTTTGAGAATGAAAGTGACTAATGACTAAAGACCATAGAAATGAAAATCAGCAAGTACCTCACGAGGGACAACTGATAAAAATTACTACCATCAATGAATCCATGACCTAACGGAATGGTGAAATTTATTCGGTATGAGAGACCTAATATGCAAATGCAAAAAGAGTAGTTTTTTATCACTGATGGCAGTGTGACTAGACTGACACTAACAGGGCTCACGGATGGAAGAGTGGGGAGGAGCTGTGACTTGAGCCCGAATGGCACGAAGTTTAGTAGAAGTACACTGGCAAGTTGGAACGTACCCATGTGTGCATTAGGGATAGGGAGGATGATTTAAGATGGGCTCCTAGTCCATCTGGTAAATACAGTCCCAAGTTTGGCTATGACTTTCTTATGGCCAAAAAGGGATGGAAGCTTCTTCTTAGTGGGAAAAACATCTATGGGAACTTAAATGTCCGGCAAAAATTCAGATCTTCTTCTGGTGCATTCTCAACAATAAATTTCAAACATTGGATAATATGCTAAAACGGAAGAAGATCGGGTCGGGGCAATGCCCCCTCTGCAAACAAGAGTCGGAAAAAGTTCTACACCTGTTCATCAGCTGTCATTTTATTAAAGCTGTTTGGTTTGAAGCTTTGTCCATTTCTGGCAAATTCCAAAGGTGGGAAGGGGAATCGGTTGTGGATTCTTGGGAGGTTTAGTGGCAGGAGAGTTTAGAGGAAAATTGGAGGCCTCTGCCTCTAATTATCACGTGGGGGATCTGGCTTGCAAGGAACTGGGTTATTTTTAAGGAGCAAGAGACTCAGATATAGAGTATAGCTGTGGAAAGCATGTTCATCTATGCTCAAATGCCTGAACCAAAATCTACTTCTCCTCCGAGGGTATTTGTCTTGGAAGAAATCAGAGGAGATATGCCATGGGCTTATTTCAATGGTGTGTCTAGTGATGAGGACATTTGTGGGGCCGGAATAGTGATCCATCTCAGTTCGGACAATCGTAAATAAGCCTCAATGGGCCTGGGGAATTGGACAAACAATTACGCTGAACTTAAATCTTTGCACTTGCTTTTGTGTTGGCTGATACAGTTGGGCATTCGAACTGTTCAAATTTTTGGGGATTCTTTGAACATTGTCAAGCGGTTCAATAAATATTTCATGTGCCAAAGCTATCTATTAATTCCAATCCTTGAAGAAATTTAGATCTTAAAAAATTCTTTTACTTACATTTATGTCTGTCACATTTACAGGGATCGGAACGTTGCAGTAGACCTCCTTTCCAAAGAGGGCCTACAGCAAGTTCTGGGCAGTTGGAAAATCAAAGAATCGGGTTTAGAGGGTCTGGTTGAGATGGACCGAGCCCCTTATATTTGATCTCATATATGAATTATGGATAGTTTTTAGTATTTTTTATTGTTATCACAGATCATTGTATATTTTTCATCCTCTTGGTATGTTTTTCTTTCCAAAACATTACATTCCTATCAAACTTATCTTATGGTGATGGTCGGCCGCAGGACCTGTTTGAGCTTGTTTCCTCATAAAATGGGGCGTGGGTTCTGCTGGAAGGTGATTATGTGCATTGGCTCACACTGCGGGGTGTTTTCCTCTTTTTGAGGAGCCCTGGCTAGTTTCGGGTGTGGTTGTGCGAGATTGATTGCTCATTCGAGAAAGCTTCTAGCAGAGATCTGGTATTTCTGCGTTTTTTCTAGATTTTGGTTGTGATGAAAAACGGTTGTATGGATCTATTTCAGTTTTGTCTCGTGAGACACAAAAACAGATAGAATGCATTTAGCATGTACTTTGTAAACTTTTTATGCTTAATGGAAAGTTTCAATTTTTTCCTTGGAAAAAAAAAACATCAAGGTTTCAAAAAGGGGTGTGCAGACAACAACCTATATATAAAATTTGATACAGACAAAAAATTGATAATTGTTGTTTATGTACATGACATCATATTTGGAAGAAATTTAGAATCTATGAGTCAAGAACTTTCTTCATTTATGCAGCAAGAATTTGAGATGTATCTACTTGGTGAACTAACATACTTTCTTGGTCTTCAAGTTCAACAAATAATGAATGGTATATTTCTCTCTCAAACAAAGTACCTCAAGCATATCTTAAAGAAATATGGAATGGAATACTATAGGCCTATATGCACACCACTGGTAATATGATGCAATCTTAGTCAAAATAATGATTCTCCTTCAGTTGATCAGCTAGAATACAGGTCTATAATCGGAAGCTTGCTCTACCTTACTGGCACAAGACCAGAAATTATGCATGTAGTTGGGATTATTGGATGCTTTCAAGCTAATCCTAAATAAATTCATCTCCAAGAAGTTAAGAGAATATTTAAGTACCTACAAGGAACTCAATACTTTGGTTTATGGTATCCTAAAAATGCATACTTTGCTCCTCATGCTTACACAGATGCAGATTAGGTTGGAAATATTAATGATCGAAAGAGTACTAGTGGAGGAGAATTTTATTTGGGACCTTTCTTAGTATCATGGTTCAGCAAGAAACAAATCTCTGTCGCTTTGTCTATTTATGAGGTAGAATACATTTTCGTTGCATCTTTTTGTACTCAACTTCTATGGATGGTGCAAACATTTCAATACATTCAAATCACTTGTCCTCAACCTGTACCTATTCTTTGTGACAATACTGGTGCCATAAGTATTTCTAAAAATCTTGCCATGCACTCAAAAACCAAGCATATTCCAATGAAATATCACTTTCTAAGGGAACAAGTGCTTGAAAAAAAAATATCAAACTGTAATATGTTCCTTGAAAGGAACAAGTTGCAAATATATTTACAAAGCCATTTCCACGTGATTATTTTGAATATCTCAGACAGAAACTAGAAGTGATCTCTGCTTCATAACTTTGTTAACTATTCTAACATATAATTCATGTTTAGGGAGAAATGAGACTCTTAATTAATACAGTTTCATTTTTGTACGCAGATTACATGAAGGATAGTCGCGTATATAGATGCATTTTGATCTATATAGTTGTGTATGTTTATCTAAGATAAAGAAACAGTGGGACAAAATAAGGGAAAGTCTCTGATATGCTTCAGTAAGTTATTATTTTTGGTTCTGACAGTGATTGGTTACAGTTTTTTAATGATGCTCAGATTTTACTAAGAAATGATATTGATTTATGAGGATTCATGAACTACTACAATATGAAATTACTACTTTTTTTTAATTTTTAATGGTTTTGTTGCTTGATGAGCTCCATATGATCAAACCTAAAAAGAAAATAGTTGGAACAGGTTGAGGGGGAGCATATGTTATGCTTCTAATATCACATTGTTGGAATTATAGCTGCATTAGAACTACTTGCTAAATGATGATATTTTTCCTTGGTTGTTGACATTGATGATGAGATATGTTTTTGCTCAATTATATGTCTTGTTCCTTTACAGTGTATGATGGTTACTGATGACAATCATGGTCTTTCTACCTCACTATTGAGGTCTCCGGTTTTTATTTTTAAATATCATATTTGTCTCTTGATGTAAAGGTCATGTACATACCCATGATGTAATAATTATATTTAGTCATGTTTGGACTATTGGGGTCAAGTCATTTATGTATGTAATCCCATTATTTTTTCCATTTGATAATGTTGATTCATAGTATGTAATCACATTGTGTTGGGTTATTGATGTAAGCATGATTGCTTGGTGATAGGAAAATTCAAAATTGGTTGATTCATATATTCATGTATTTCATTAAATATATTCTAGAAGATTCAACATATGCTCAGGGGGATAATGTTCAACATACAGTATTTGTATTTGTATCTGCAAAGGAAAAATAATCCTTCATTCATCATTGGTCATCCATTTTCCCTTTATGTCAAAGGGGGAGAGAAGCTTGGTGTTTAGAGAAGAATGCTTGGATAGAAGCTTGGTGACTTGGGATAGAAGCTTGGTGTACCTACAAATGTCTTTGCAGGTATTTATAGGTGGTGGTAACTTAACACCAAAGTGGTTGTCATCAAGTCCAAAAGGGGATATTGTTGGCAATATGGATAATTTGTTGTCCTTGATGGAAACCTACTTAATAAATATGTCAACATTATGGTAGCAGGATTATTGTACAGGACAGTATAAATGTGACAGGTGAGATGTACGGAGGAATTTCAAGCTCAGAGACAGAGGTATGATAAATAAAAAGTGTGAAAAAGTATATGTGGGTCTTGTAAAGCAAGATTGTGTACATATGCGAGTATGGTGAAGCAACGTCGCGTACATATTCCGCACCATGGTAATTGGAATACCAGGGGTCTTTGCCATGGTATTGGCCCATAGTAATGAGCACGAAGATGGATATTTTATCATGTCAAAGAATACCATTGGCATTACTATGGGATTGGCCTAAGGTATTGACTAAGACCTAAGATATATAAGGAGATGCATATCAAAGTGTTAGGTTTGCAAGTTTTGTGTTATCTATGAATAATTTGATCTGAAATAGGTGTGAACCAAGGAGCAAGGAAAAGACACATCTCTAAGAGATAAGAGGTATGGTATCATCTATGCTTGTTTTATTTGCTTGAAAATATCTAACACTGATAAATTTTTGGTGATAATTATACTCTGACATGAATATGTGACATTAAGGGTTGCGATGTATGATTTTTGGTTGCAACGAAATAATGATTCGATGATTACATATCTATATGTTTGTTTTCCCAAAAAGGTCACATACATAGGCAGATCTTCTTCTGGGGAGTCGCATATACATTTTTTGAAAGTTCAGAATCTTTACGCAAGTGTCAAACATGAGAAGCGCGTACATACACGGATGTGTTTTTGTAAAATCCATGTATATCTACTAGGGTTTTGTAGTATGAATTTTTGATGATGTTTGATCAGTTATGTTATGTTTTTTTTTGTTTTTCAATGAAGTCTCTCTTATGATAATCTGTGTTTGAAAATAATGGTTGGGTTGAACTGATTATGACATGGAATTTTGACTTGTGATGATATTTTTGTATGGTGATCTGTATTTGGTTCAGTGATCTGTGATGGTTTCGGTACATAATTCAGTTGCTATCAGTATTTTGAGATATCTACGCAGGTTTTCCTCATAGGAGGTGCGTACATACACAAGTATTATTGAGAACATTAGTGTATACCTTCAGACACATGATTGATCAGAGTTTGCAGTGAGAGGATATTATTCCTATAATGAACAGAGTAGGGTTTGGTATACTGGTGAATATTTGTGCACTGATATGATCTATTATGAATTGGTTTGATCTAGTTACTTTGGTTGATTCATATTCAGTAATTAATTTGATATTTGATTTCATCATTGTTTAGAGTGGATCCAGTTTGAAATTTTTTTTAAAGTGATCCACAAAGAGCTGAGGAAAACAGACTTCAAAAAGGGGTTTGTAGCTCCCTTACAGTAGGAGCTGGAAAACAAGAGAAGGTTGCATCCTTCTACAGGTAGAAGCTTGCGTGCTGGTTAGAGTCTAAATCGGTACAAAATTGTAAGAAGTTTAATTTTAATAAAATAAAAGACAGAGACGACAGAAATGGTGGTTTTCTCCCACATTGGGTTTCCACCTAAAATCCTAGTGTTCATATGTGTTGACATGGATTTTGTGTATTGATGTTTTATCTGCTCTTTAACTGCTCATAATTGTTGATTAATAGATGAATAATGAAGTAATTATGCACTAATTAATGTTGAATTGATGATGAAATTAATGATCGGATAATTTATCTAGATGAACGTGGGTTTCTTTAATAACAGTCGTGTACATACGCTAGTTTATTTTATAATAGTATCATATACAAAACAAAATAAGAGATCAGAAATTGAAGTTTGTAAAATATCGATTCACGCCCTCCCACCCACCCCCCCCCCTCAGCATCTTTCCTAACAACTCTTGAGAAGTTATACTTCTAAACTATTTGGGAATCCCCCCCCCCCCCCCTCCTTTTCCTCTAATTCCCTCAATAAAACCTTGTAAATCTAAGTGTAACATTCCAAGAAAATGCAATCCTCTTCCCCCTAGTTTCTTTAAACTCAACCCTGATGGAGCCTCAAAGGGCAATCCAGGATCTGCTAGATATGGAGAAGAATTTAGAGATGACAAAGGAACCACCCTCAATATTTTCAAGCTCAATTAGAATAGATAGCAACAACTTAGTGAAACTCTTTTTTTTGTAGTATGACTTACTGGTAGTAATCAAAAATAGTTATATAAGTCTTGTTATAGAAATGGATTCACAACTGATCATATGAATAGTAAAAAAATGGCAACAAGGATCATCTCCTTCTACAGTTTTAAAAAGGTGGAGATTGGATGGGGGACTAGAGAGAATCGAATCTCTCTTTTTGGAATTTCTAGAATCCACTCTATTACATGTGAGAAGAACCAGAAACAAGATTGTCAGTAGGCTAGAAAACAAAGAAATAATCTATGATAATACTCCTCTCGATTCATTATGGATTGACATAATTCTAGAGCCACTTTGAACGTAATTTTTGAACATTTCTTTGGATGACTATTCTCCTATCGTGGTCACAACACCCCCCATATTTTTTCAAAATATATGGGTATCCATCAAGCAAATTTTGGTTAAATCACTTTTATATTGATTTGATTTCTTTATTTTGTGAAATTTTCACTTTTCTTGATTTTTCATTTTGATTTCTCCATTGCGTACCCTTTGTCTCCAGCTTCCCAATGGTTCAAATTTTGCTCAATTAGGACTTCCAATTTGGAAATTATACTTGTTCAAACTTTGGTTGTTTTCTCTCACTAGATTTAAATCATGTAAATATGTTTTATTTTATTAATTTTCAAATTTTTTTAAAATATATAAATATTTTTCATTTTAATTAATTTAATTATTTTTGTTAATTTATATAAATACAATTAAAATTTAATTAATCTTATTTTGTTATTAATAAATAAATAAGTAATATTTAATTAATCTTATTTTGTTATTAATAAATAAATAAATAATATTAAAAGAACCAAAACTTCAAATATTATATATATATAATAAATCCAACATATTTATTTGTAATGGAAAATGTCGAGGTACAGGTTTGCAGTGGCGGATCAGGGCATCAGATGAAGACATCTGGCAAGGAACAGACGGATCGCCTTGAAACGTGGACGCTTATGTTGATTTCAAAATTTCGGCAACAGGAAAGTGCCTGAGACGTTGTCTTCCGGTCGCCATAGTTGTCGCTCTCTCCAACTTACCCAAGGTCTTTACCCTGTTGCTGGAGCCGGGAACGGTCCGTTTGGCGGGTTTAGCGTTTAATCTGCTGCATTAAACATGGTCAACCCTAGTGAGGTTGTTGAACTCGACCCCGAGCCGGAAGACATTATGTCGGTATGGGGGAAGGATTTAACGGCACATAATATTGAGCGGTTCTTTGGGACAAGCGGCCACCATGGGATCTTGAAATCGAAACCAAATCTGCAAGAGTCGTGGAGGAACAGGGCTTCGATCGGATTGCTGGAAGAAAGCTTGGGGCTGACCGTGCAGAGCAATTAGGAGGCTCTTGGCCAATTCGAACCCCAGAAATCAAGAATTCAGAAGGAGGGTTACCCTCAGGAAGATGTACCCAGCTATCTCCAAGTAAGTAATGCCAAATCCCTCCTTCCTGCTCGTTCTTTTACCGGAGGTCTTGAAGATGTGGTACTTGGTCATGGATCAAAAAGCTGGACTTGGCATAGCCCGGGAGGAGGGCTCAAAACTGACCTAGGGTCGGTTGAGGTAGGAAGATCGTCGGTCATAACCAGATCCTCTATTGCAAGAGATTTGATAAACCCTAGCGTGATTTCTGGATTGGTGGAAGCAGGATCTGGAGAGGGATCGGGTCTAAGGAAGGAAGATCCGGCTTTTGAAACTGTTAATCAGTCAGCAGAGGTGGGATTAGCAAAGGATGTTGACAAAGGAACTGGAAACAGGGGCAATGTGGAAGTCATTGCTACAGAGACCCCCTCATAAAATCCGCTAGTAGACAAGAACGATTCTTCGCAGCAAGCAGAAGCGGAAAATGGTGTTGTTGTCACACAAGGTAGGGAGGAGGTCTCAGGCAAGAGGCAGAACGGGGAGAAAAGGAAGAAACAGAAATTTATCAAGAAAAAGGAGATCGAAGAAAATCTAGTGTTGGGGATGGTTGTCCAAATAGAGGAAGCTATTGGGTTGGCCGAATGCACTTTGGTAGGACGAGCGAGGGTTAAAAAATAATCAGCTCAATTCATCCAAAATTGGGCAGATCAGCAATGGCAGGCGGCCCCAGAAAAATATTTCAAGGTATCACTTCTGGCAAAAGGATGGTTCATGGTGCAATTTGAGAAGAAGGAAATGGCGGACTGGGTTATGGGGAAAAATTGGGCCTTTGACAACCATCCTGTACTTTTCAGGTGATGGACTCCACTGTTTGACGCACAGCGAGAAAAGGTTGAAACTTTCCCGGTCTGGGTTCGAGTTCCAGGTCTGCCTCCTTTCCTTTGGGTGGATTCAGTTTTCAGGTCCATAGGGAATATGCTCAGCACTTATTTGGAAGTAGATATGTCTCTCATTGAAACAAATAATAAGGCCATGGCACAGATATTGGTCAGTCTTAACCCCAGAGAAGGTCTTGTGGAAAATATCAAAATCCAGTACCGAGACCTTATTTTTGACCAGCCATTGGACTACGAACATCTGTCATTCAGATGTCACAGATGCCATGTGTATGGCCATCTAGCAAGGGACTACCCATTGGGTTTTCATCGCAGAAGGAAACATAAGAGAGCCGAGGAGGAGGTGGTAACAGCTGAAAAAGAAAAAAATTCTAGGCATAAGAAGGCTCAAGAGGAGGATGCCATGGAGGTGGATAGGAGTAAGAAGGAGATTTCTTCGAATCAGACTCATAAGGAGATCCCGTGCCTAGAGATTGCACAAGGAACACCTATCGGAACCGATATTTCTGCCCCGGAAATCACAAAGGAATCGACTGCAACCCTCCTTGAAGACACGATGGGTATGCACTCTTGTTTTCCTTCTTGTGAATTTAAAGATGCATGCCTGGATTCAAATTCTCATAGTCATTCATCTGATGTACACACTCAAGTTGATAGCATCACTTCATCTATTCCCAAATTAAAATTGAACTGTGAAGAGATTCCGAATGAAATCTGTGAAGTGAAAACCTCTCCTTCCAAACCGGCATGCCATTATAATCTGTGCTCTGTTGACAAAAAACCTGTTTAAGGAGAGTCGGTCGGAGGTTTAGGCATGGATACTTCCCAGGCCTCTTTGAGGAAACCTAGGGGTAGGAAGTCTTACCTGTCTAAGGCTCGGGTGAAAGAAAAATTTAACGTGGCGGATGGTAAAAAAATTTCAATTCCTGGGGTGCTTAGAGCGGCGAAACCCTGTGAGGGAGTGACAAAATGATCTTTCTCTCCTGGAACTGTAGGGGTTTAGCCAGTAAACCCAAAAAACTGGCTCTAAAGGAGATGGTTCAGCGTTGTAACCCAGATGTACTCATGTTACAAGAGACTCTAGGGACGAGCACAGAAGTTTCGTCATCTCTTTGTTCTACTCTCCCGGGTTGGAATTTTCAAACCTTGGATTCTGTTGGCCACTCGGGAGGCCTGGCTATTGGCTTCAGGGAAGGAAGACTGAAACTAGTAAACATATGGGGGATGGATCATGTGTTGGGGATGGAAGCTATGTCCCCTGATTTCGGCTTCTCTATAATGATTTTAAATATTTACGGGCCATGCCAGGAGAGAGTCTCTTTTTGGAGTAATCTCCTGTCTAAATCAGTGATAAGAAGTCAAAATCTGGTGATAGGAGGAGATCTAAATTTCTCAATTGGGAATGCCGAGACTTGGGGACCTTCAGCCAGAGAAGATCCTCTATCATATTTCTTCTTGAATGCCCTTGCTTCACATAACCTGATAGATTTAAACCTGTTAAAATTAAAACCTACATTGAGGAACCATAGAACAGGTGAAGCTAGAATAGCAAAAAGATTAGATCGTTTTCTTCTAGGTGAAGATCTAGCTTCCAGAATTCTGGTTTTCAGGCAATGGGTGGGAGAGGGGGGAAACTCGGATCATTTTCCAGTCCTTCTTGAGCTATCAAAGCCCCTCCTTAAGCCGATTGCCCCCTTCAAATTCAACGCATCGTGGATACAGGAGGAATATTTCCTAAAGCTATTCAAAGAAACTTGGCAATCTCCGTGTAGGAATGCCTCGGAGGACAAGAGCTTTCTGTTCATGGAGAATTTGAAAAGATTGAAGAAGGCCACTGTAGATTGGGCTAAGAAGAGGAAGCAGAAACAAAATGAAGATTTAATCAATATCAATTTGGAGCTTGGGGAATTGGAAAAACCTGAATCGAATGGCTATGAATCTCAGGAGTCAAAGGATAGGATCTTGCTGCTAGAAAAACAGAGAAGTAAAATACTTCTGGATAGAGAAGAGGAATGGAGGTTGAAAAGCAGGGCGATCTGGCTGAAGGTTGGAGATGAAAACACAAAAAAATTTCACAATTATGCAAAAGGGAGGAAGATAATGAATACCATCTGGAAGTTAAAGGACGAGGAAGGTAGGGAGGCCAGTTCTTTTGAATCTCTCTCGAACATGGGGAGAAAGTATTTCCAAAATTTATTCTCTGATCAAGGGGAGTCAACATTAGTAGAGGTTATCAGAACAGCCCAATGTTTTCCCCGGTATGTGGAGGAGGAAGAAGTCGAGAGTTTGATGGGAGAAGTCACAAAAGAGAAAGTGGAGAGTATTATAAAATCTATGGCCAAAGACAAAAGCCCTGGGCCAGATGGGTGGCCTATAGAACTCTTCCAGCATTTCTTCGATCAGATTGGATCTGAATTAACAGAGGTGGTTGAGGAATCCAGGAGAAAAGGAATGGTATATTCTCCATTTAACTCAACCTTTATAGCCCTTATTCCTAAGAAAGAAGATCTAGAATCGTTTGAAGATTTCAGGCCTATATCGCTTTGTAATAGCATTTATAAAATTATAGCAAAATTGATTGTTGTCTGTCTAAAGCCAATTCTGTCTAGATGCATTTCAAATGAATAGTTTGGATTTTTGGATGGACGCCAAATTCATGAAGCCATCGGGGTGGCTCAAGAGACAATCCACAGTGTTAAACAGATGAAAAGAAAAGGAGCAGTGGTGAAAATTGACCTATCAAAAGCCTATGATAGAATCAGCTGGACCTATCTCCGGATGTTGTTAACACATCTGGGTTTTAAAGTTGACTTTATCAACTGGATCATGGGATGTATAACCAGTGTCAGTTATGCGGTCCTTATTAATGGAGCAGCCTCTCCTTTCTTCAAAGGGAAAAGATGGTTAATACAAGGATTCCCTTTATCCCCTTTGCTCTTCCTTTTGGTCGCAGAAGGATTGAATCAATTAATACTAAAAGACAAAAGGGAAGGAATTTTAAAAGGTCTGGAGGTAGCAGTCAACTTGTACATTTCGCACCTTCTCTTTGTCGATGACATCTTACTTTTCAGTAATGGGAGTCAGTCATAAATCAATGAGATCAAGAAGATTCTTGAGATTTTCATGAAAGATACATGGATGCAAGTGAACTATAGGAAATCTCAGCTCATTCTGGAAGACTTTAACAGGCAAGAGAAAAGTCAAATTACCTCAGTTCTACCCTTTGATGTTTATAAGCTCGAAGATCCTTTCAAATATCTAGGGTTTTGGTTGAAGCCGGATAAATATAGGAAACAGAACTGGAATTGGTTGTTAGCAAAGATTGAAGATCTCTCATTGGAGCTTCAAGTGGCTTTCCAGAGCATGAAAGCTAACTTTAATCAAATCAGTCCTATTAGCAATTCCAGTATACTGGGTTGCGCTGACCTGGGTCCCTAAAGGAATTATGGAAAGGATAAGAAGAATTTGTAGCAGATTTCTCTGGGCTGGATCAAAGGAGGATTCAGTACTCCCCTGGGTCGCATGGGAAAAAGTGGAAAGACCGAAAGAATGGGGAGGGTGGGGTATAAAAGACCTCACTGCTTTCGGATCCTCCCTAGCGGCTAAATCAGGGTGGAGAATTATCAACTTGGAAAACCTCTGGACGAAAGTGATTAAGCAGAAATACATCGATCCCACCCCTCTAGAAGATTGGATCGGGAACCCTAATAAGAAAGGAGGAAATGTGTCGGTAGTCTGGAAGGCGACTATTGAGGCCTTCAAGATTATTGAGCAGGGCTTATCATGGCAGATTGGAAATGGATAAAATCTTCGAATAGGAAGAGACCCATGGGTGGGGTGTAATGGAAATTTTGCTTTGCCCCCAGGCCTGATTAGGCACCTAGAATTAAAAGGAATTCTTTTCCTAAATCAGGTAGAGAAAATTGGTCACTCATCCATCTGGGGACAAGCTTGGAAATCAGGAGAGGAATTGAACCTTCGTCCACATTGGTGGAACGATTGGAAGGTCTATATACAAGAACTCTCTAGATCAAATGTAAGGCTTAAAGATAGACCGGATCATCTGGTGTGGGCTCACGCAGATTCTGGATCCTATTCCCCAAAATTTGGATACAAGTTCCTCATGTCAAAGAAAGGTTGGGGAGATCCGGAATGGTGGGCAAAGTCATTATGGAAGTCAAAATGCCCCACAAAAGCCAGACTCTTCTTCTGGTGTATTCTAAAAGGAAAATTCCCTACATGGGACATCCTCCAAGCCAGGTATAAGTCAGGACCGGGAAGATGCTCTTTGTGCAAAAACGACTCTGAAACTATAACACACCTTTTTATTCACTGTCCTATAGTGAAAAAAGTATGGGTGGAGGTTGAGAAGCTGATTCAAAAACCGGTAGCCTGGGAAGGGGAAAACATCTTTGATGTATGGCTCAAATGGTGGCGCTTATATTCAAACGGGAAATTGCGGAATTTGCCTCCAATTATTTC
This sequence comes from Pinus albicaulis, assembly GCA_034641835.2. Taxonomy (NCBI): domain Eukaryota; kingdom Viridiplantae; phylum Streptophyta; class Pinopsida; order Pinales; family Pinaceae; genus Pinus; species Pinus albicaulis. The sequence continues at coordinate 398,421,466 of CM076570.1, forward strand.
TTGGGGCATTTGAATTGCCAGGAACAGAAGCATCTTTCTTGACAAGGAAACCCCTGTTGACTCAATTGCCATACAATGTACCTCTATTTACTCAAACATCCCCGATTCAGAGGAAGAAAGGATGCCCAGAAAGGTTAAAGAGGAACAAATCAAGGAAGGAGTGCCATGGGCTTATTTTGATGGGGCTTCTCAGAATAAAAAAGTTGGAGCAGGAATAATCATCCATTTAAATGAAAGACATACTCTAAAAGCATCTGTGGGTTTAGGCAGCGGCACAAATAACTACGCAGAATTATCTACTCTAAAGCTACTCTTATGCTGGCTTATACACAGGAACATCTTCACAGTTCAGATTTTTGGGGATTTTTTAAATGCTATCAAATGGACAAATGATCAAATCAAATGTCAAAATTATATCTTGTATCCTTTATTAGAAGAAATTCATAATTTAAAGTTGTCTTTTAATGTTTTTTCTATTCGCCGCATTTACAGGGAGCGCAACGATTCAGCAGACAGGCTTTCTAAAGAAGGTCTACAAAAAAATCTAGGCAGTTGGAGAATAGTGGAGGAAGTCAATGGAGAAATCCATGTCTCGGACCAGCCTCCTTATGTATAGATTGCATTCCGCTAAAGACTTAGCGGATTGGTCAAAGCAGTTTCTTTTTGTATACAACTGAAAGGGTTTCTTTTTTGTAAATCTGTTTTGAGTTTCATGCATGACTTGTGCATCTTTTTTTCTGTTTTGGGTTGTTTATCCTCGATAGAGGAGACCCCAGAAAAAGATGCTTGTTGCTGTTTTTTACCATGAATTTTAAACATACGGAAAACTGTTGGCTCTTTTTTGATGATGCTGAGGAAGGGGGTTGTTTTCCTCATTAGAGGAGGCTCACGTTACGCTCAGGAAGATCTATCTCTCTTAGCTGAAGACAGGAAGAATAGCCCTTCTTGCAGAACATTATGATGCTCAATCATACAGCAAAAGGAATGCTTCGGCATATGATATGTAACTTTTTATCATGTTTATAAAAAGTTCGTTTTTTTTCTTTTGGAAAAAAAAAACATATTTATTTGTAATATATTATATATAAACACTACAACATATTGTAAACTATATACAATGTTTTATTATTATTTTTATCATTATTATTATTATTATTATTAAAAAAATAACTATACAAAACATACACCACACTTATTTCCAATTATTTCTATTTCTCCATAAATATAAACCTTTAAGTGATCTGTGAGTTTACACGATAAATGATGGAATCAAATGATAAAATAATGACACTATCCACCGAGCAATATTTTTGAATGAATAAATATCTAATGCTAGTTGTTTTTTTAGGCCAATTTATCAAGTTTCTAGGAATAATGAGAATTTCATGTGCTTTCACAGTTAGAATTTTATCGCATATTTTGGCTGATTTGTTTTGATAATTTATTTGTTTAATATTTGTTTTATACTTTTATTTGCTATAATTTGAGGTGGCTACGCAAATATGCTATATGTATCTCAAATCTTGTCAAAAGGAGAATCAAATCTCGACTACTTCGGTTATGATCGCAACATTTAGCTTTGACTGGGGTTCGACATCTAGAAAATATAGAGGAAATTTTGCAGAGACTGTCTATTGTAGGAAAGAGATTTGCTTTCCATAGAATAAGGAGAGTTTTTATTTTTTGAAAAGAGGAGGCTATGCACTTTTGTAAAATTAATTCTTGAAAAATTTTGGAATCTCAAAGGACTATAAAAACTGATTGGAGCTAATAATAAGTTTGAATCTCATTACAATATTGTATGATTTGCAAGCTTATCTTAATCTTAGATTTAATTGGAGTCCTTTTACCCTTTTATTTACCTCTCTCTTGATTGAGAGGGGGATTAATCTTTCTTTTAATCGAGATAGTTTTAGGATTTACCTTTTATTCTTTGCATGTAGATCAAATTTCATTATGCATAGTAGTTTAATTAGATACATTCTTAAAAGTATCCTTTCATAGGAGAAAACCCTAGCATGGCTTTGTTGAACCCTTGTTTCAAAAAAGTATTACGTTCTTCAAGCAACTGAAAGACGATAATTCTTTCTCTTTTTTCTGTTGATAATAGCAAGTAACAAGATACATTAGCAAATAGAAGATTGTGTATATAGTTTTGTACATATATAATAGTTTAGGTTAGGTTAGAATTTATTTTAATCTAGTTTTAAGATAAGGGTAATTGGACCCATTTAACCAATGGGAACCACCAATGTCCCAAATGGAAAAGAGTCTAAAAGAAGGTAATCTCTTCTCTTCTTTCTGTTGATAATAGAAAGTAACAAGATACATTAGAAAATAGAAGATTGTGTGTATATTTTTGTACATATAGAATAGTTTAGGTTAGGTTAGCATTTAGTTTAAGATAGTTTTAAGATAAGGGTAATTGGACCCATTTAACCAATTGGAACCACCATCCCAAATGGAAAAGAGTCTGATTTAGAGCTCTGACCAGGTGGTCTCCCTAATGTTAGTGGCCATTAACATTTTTGGTGCTAGGAGGGCTACTGACAAGTAGTCCTTTTAAGTCTGGTTTACAAAGTTTTATCTATTATCAATGGCTCCTTCCAAACTTACTATTTAGAATTACTTCTCTGGACATTCACCTACCACAAATTCAATGAAGGTAGTAAAACACTTGTCAAAAGCAAATTTTAATGGTGAGGGAAATGTTTCTGCTTTTGATCATGTTCTTTAATTTATTTTAAATTGTAATGATTATGACCTTGTTGAAAGTCTAATTTGAAATATATTTACTCTTACCTTAATAGGTCAGGCCAAAGACTGGTTTCGATCACTGCCAATTGCCTCTATACATACTTCGGATGAGTTTACAAGGATGTTCCTACACACTTTTCAAGACTATGATTATGACAAGGTTTGTGATCAACTTGAGAATCTTCATAGATTTGAAGGTGAGTCTTTTGATGATTTTCTTATTTGATTTAAATTACTTTGTTTTCAATTTTAAACTCAATATTTACCTCCTCAAATTGAATTAATGGGATTGGTTCAACGTGTTATTCTCTCCCATGTAATTCTAGTGATCTTAATGAATCTGAAAACATAATTTATCTGCACACATTTGCTACTATTGATGATTATTTTGAAGCAAATAGTACCATGACTATACCTCTTTAATATGATAATCTATAATGTGTTAATGAACAATTTTAATAAAATAAAAATATATCTACTACCATTAATTATTCTCTTGAAATTGTTCCTGCCCATAACATAATTGATACATGCAATGAATAAGGTGACCATGAATTAGTTTCTCACTTAGAACATATTAGCAAAGATGACGAAAGTTGTCAAATTAAAGAGGTTTCTAATGAGTTGTATGATATTGATATTATTTAGCCTCAAGTTTCAGATTTACTAAGTTATAGTTCTTAGGAATCCACAACCATAAGCAATCAAATAGATTACTATCATGAATACTTCTCTAATGTCAGTAAGTGTGGTATAATTGTTGAAGAAAACAATGAATAAATAATATTAGAAACTCAAGAATCATCTTTTATTTTGAATGATCATATTCCTCAAACTTATGACAGTTTTCACGTCCCTTCTTCTGATTATGTTTCTAGTTCGCATTCATCATTTTCAAGGAAATAAATCAATGATAAGAATGATGAAATCATTCATGATGTTGACTTGAGGATTGAGAATGTTAAGACACTTCACCCTCCAGTGTTGGTTATATCAGGTTCTCATATTCTTAATCCTTCAAATCAATCTATAATTGAAAATGAAATAGGCCCTATTTTAGTAATTCTTCCAATAAATTCTAAAGATTTCAATTTTCAAAAATTCATTCTAATTTATGATCTTTATGGTGATCAAGTTCCCTATTGCAGTCATGAACTTGAGCTTTATACACAAGTAGGTGTTGTTTCTTATCTTTATAGCATTATTTCAACCACTACTTGTGAAAAGGAAAAATTTGTGAATAAGAATTTTTTGTCTTATACCAATAATGCATGTAGGAATGTAAATTATTTTTTTTCTACCAACTCCAGCATTTAAAAGTACATCATTCCAACCTTGCCTATTATATTCTCCTCCTTAGAATCTTTTTAAATCATTAGCAAAATTTCATCCTTATTTTCATGATCAATTTGAAAATTGTTTGGAAAAATCAATTACGTAGAAGATTCATAGCACCCTTCCTTTTGTACATATTACTAACTTTTCTCTGCAAGGAAAAATTTATGGCATTACTCGAAAAAATGCTATTCCAACCATGATTTCATTTCAGTTGTTACATAATGGTTTTCATGACAAATTTGGATTATGGCTGGAAAAATCATTTCTAGAAAGGTTTTGTGTAGATGATAAGTTTATTTTACTTTACTTATTAGAAATTCATGTACATACTATATTTATATTTTCTTTTAATAGTTTAGTTATTAGTTCATTTATAAGACTAATTTTTTATGTACATATATGTGTGGAGCTTAAGCTAATAGAATGGATTCATTGAAAGTAGGATTTTATTCAGTTTTACTCGACCTTGTCAGATTAGCTTAGAGCATAAGTACTTTAGTTAGATTTATTTTCTTCTAATTTTCCTTCAATATTGAAAATTTTGAATAAGAAATTAATGACCCCAAAATGATTCTTTGGTATTCACTCCATTTCCTAGAAAATAGTGTTTTAGATCATATTGACTTAACCAAGCCATCCATGGAATATGTTCAGCAAAATATGCTTTCTTAAGATTTCACTTGTGAATTGATCATGCATTCCTATCCAAAATCAAGTTTGTTAATGTGTTATATTATCTTTCTTTGGAAACTTCATCATGTTGTTGAAACTACTTTTAAATCTTTTAACAAAGAAAATCATAGATGCAAACATTCCAAAAAATTGTTGCAGTTGAGAATTGTTGAAAATATTTGAAAAATGTCAATGTTCTAACTTGCAATAATTTAACGAAGAATTTATGTTAGCGAGATAGACGTCATGGTCATCACAACACATTTCCAAATGATGTTTTTTACCATTATTTTTCCACAACATGAAAGTGAATGCAAATTGATGGTCCATTGCTTAGTATTTGTTTAGATTGAATAATTTGATGATCTTCAACATATTCAAATTTTCAGGAAAATGCAACTTGGTTTGCCTATTTTATATAGCCTCCATGAGAAAATGTCAATATCTATAAGGTAAACTTGTATCGAATTTCTTCCAGGTATGCATACATATGTTGATCTTCATATGTTGTTATTTTTCATGTCAACTCTCATTTTCTCTTTTAGTCACATTTTGTTTCTTGTGTTTGTTTTTCTTCTTGTAGGTCTTCATTAGCTTAATTGGAGACTTTCCTTTGCTAGTAGATTAAATTGGGTTTAAAATAAAGTAGTTGTGAAAAAACTTAATACTAAAAAGGAGTAATTTTCAAGACGCATTCAGGGAAGTTTCCTTTTCCTTTCCAAGTTTTTATTATTATATTGCTTATACTCTTTCAAAACTTCTTGTAAGTCTTATATCTAGAAAATTGGTCATAAAGACTTGAAAATTTTATTTTAGAGAAATATTTTTGAAAGAAAGTAAACCCCCAGTAAAGCGCTCATATGCAAATTTTAATCACAACTATGCTTTAGATTGGAGAGTTTGATTTGAATAAAAGGCCTAAATAACAAGCCTACCAAACGAGACAAAATTTTAACACACTTGACATAATGCAAAGAATGTAAGACAATCTTGATTATCTATGTTAAGATGTGTCATTTATCTTATTTAGTTTGAGGCTTTTTCATCTCATGGCTTCTCTTTTATTTCAAAATTGTGAGATTTATTGTAGCTCATTAATGTTTGTTTTTGTTTTGAGTTCTTTTGGATTTTATTGGTTTTAATTCACTCTTGTTTTTGGATTTGATTTCGTGATATTTCTAAAATTTATATGGGGAATTTTCCCTACCCAACATCAGTTGCCTTATATGGGGAATTTTCCCTACCCAACATCAATTGCCTTATATGGGGAATTTTTCCTACCCAACATCAGTTGGCTTATATGAGGAAATTTTTTCTTTATATTTCAATAGGATTTCATTTATCTAAAGGTCATCCTTGCTAATTTTTCACTTTCTCATGCATCAACCATGACCATGGGGAACATTTAGATATGAATCAAAACCTATAGTTCATCCATTATAAAGGAACTAATTTTCTTTGTTATTTATTTTGAATCCCTCCCATACCCATCCACAATTAAAACCTCTACCTTGGTAGATGAAAAAAAACTAGTGGGGTCAAACTTAACTAGTATCACAAATGTTCCTTTAAATAGAAATCTCTAGTACCACCCTGCTCTCTTCACCCAATCATTAAAAGCAATTTTTTAAATAAAGTTTATCAAAAGGGTGGCATATAATAGGGTTTAAAGAACATGGGTTTGTGAAGTGTATGCAAACCCGTCAGAGTACGGAATAGGCTCTCAAGAAACGGATCAATACATACATAGTACCAAGACATCTTTGTCGGGGTATTGAACAGGCTTGCTGACAACGAATCAATGTCGGGAAATGAGGTAATGTTATATTAATAGATGTATCCTAATATTTAATCATTTCCTAAAGATGAAACATAATGGTTGGTTTGAAACATCGATTACAAACATTTATGATGTGATGGATTTAGAATCCAATTTGCAACAAGATACTAGTTGTAGAAGTCTAGAATATGAAACCCATGGTTTTTCCAATGGTATTCTTAGAACCGGGAGGGATCACACTCTTTTAAGGTGAAAACCTCTTTTAGAGTGAAAATAGATTTGATCCTTGTTAGCTCTTGGTATATATGGAGTTAAGATGGATCTAGGTTGGTTCTAAAAAAGTGGTCCAAATTTTTTTATTTGGACATAAAGAGGAAAAAAAAAATTATTATGGATGAAGTTGAGAAGTGGATATTTAATTATTATATATTCGAGTTCGAATTTGGCTCGATTATTTAAAATGGGCATGATGTAACAAATGAATTAGAATTTATGGAAGGAAAGGTAATAATTTGCATAATAAAGGTTTACCTAATAATATAAATAGCCCAATATGGAAGATATGTTGTAATTTCCTATTATGTTATGTTATGTTATCTAAACATTTTTTACTCGGTGAAATAAAAATAAAATAATAATAATAGTAATAATAATTTACCATTAGAGGTTTTGGGCTCCATGTTTTGACAACCCATGGTTTTTCCAATGGTATATATATATATCCCCAATGGTTAGCTCAAGTTATATAGAGGCAAACGTGAAATTGTTACTAGTTTTTGTTGATCATGGGTTTTTTCTCTCTTCAATTCCATAGGGATGAGGCCCCATAATCAAGGTTGATGGAATATGAGGTTTACCATCCATGAAATGTGGGGCAGTACTTCGGGGTTTACTTATTTTCATTCTAACTCTGTGTGTGTGTGTGTGTGGTAATTTGTAAACCAAGTAAGCAATCAACCTTGATTATGGTGCCTCGCCCCTGTGGAATCGAAGAGAGTTGAGCCTGTGATCAACAAAAACTAGCAATAATTTCACGCCTGGATATATCTTTGTGTGTGTGTGTGTGTGTTAAACCAGCTCAAATCCATATTAATTTTGGATTTATTAATAATCAAGAGGGATCAAATCCCTTAACGTGCAAACTTTCCTCAAGTTTTTCATTCAAAAAATAGGTTTTCACCTTGAAGGATTTAATATCTCTCAACACTTGATAGATCTTGAGTTTAGATGGATCTAGGTTGGCTTAAGTCATGCCCCCTTTTAATAAAAACAAAATTCATCTATGTGGGGACTAAGAAATCTATAGCATACAGTAGATAATTAGATTTAACTTTACATTAATTATCTAACTGGAAGGATTTATTAAATTTGATGTATTCGGCGTGGAAATATTTGAATAGTATTTATGTCAAATTTAAGAGTAATTTCAGTAAAGACACTCTCCCTCATTTGGTGGAGATCTTGATTTTTCCCCCTATATTTTTGGTGCGTGTAGTCTAACTAATAGATGAAATGACCCTTTTTTGAACACTTTTTCGAGGCAATTTTGTGCAAAATCCAATAAATATTTTTTTAAACTACAAATTTAAGTTGTTTACTCTGTAGAGAATGAGTGCCTCAAGGGTTTTTAAGGGTGATGAATTGATTTTTGCATTCAAAAGTGCATTTTAATAATAAGAAATCACAATTTTACTAAAAATTGCATTTCCATATTCCAAATAAAAAGCCATTTCATCTATTAGTTAGACTAACCCCTCTCAAAATTACACTACCCACACTAAACAAGAAATTTACATCTAGACGTGTTTTCTTTCTCGTAGTGAATAACTCCTTACCCGCTCTCCAAATTGCAGTACCAATACTAAACAAGGAATTTACATCTAAACATATTATATATATTTTTATAGAAAATAAATATAAAATAATAAATAATAAATACATTTATTAATTTAGTGTGACAGCCCCTTTAGGAAAATTCTCTCTTACATGCATTGTAAATATTCATGTATTTTGATTATAAATTAAAAGGCTTGAGAATTGGGACACAGGTTCCATAGTTTGAGGAAGGAGATTACTTGGGATTTTAAGTAAGCTTGCCTTGTTATTGTATTCATGAATGGTTGGAATGTGTGCTTTAAATTGGGTTGATCATATCAATTAATGAAGTTGGGCAATAGGACAGAAGAACCATGCTTGCCTTCGATAAATCCACAAGGCAGAGAGGAAAAATTTTAAGGAGGATGGGTTGTGCTAGCAGTCAGGACAATTGAAGTCAACCAACAGGAGAGTGGGGTAGAGAGATGACACATAAACATCCCCACCACCACTTAGAAAATACAAAACCACTATGTTTGAGAGGGAAGTTAGGGGCGACAAAGAATGTACACCCACACAACCAAAAATGATTGCAACTACGGGATGGGACAATGATCACACACTTCACAAAAAGGAAGGGGAGGTATGGAGAGAGATTATCTCTAATAGGGGAGAAAAACAAAAAAAATAGGAGAGTAGGGAAGGAAGCTTAGTGGAACAAAACAAGAAAATAAGCCTAAGGGAGAGGAATGCAGAAGCATTTGTTATGTTGAGAAATCTTAATTGGGAGAGGGAAACAATACATAGATTTATGTCACTAGCAGAAGGCAAGGAATAGAGAAAATATTTGGTTGTGCATCATGAGTTGGTGGGTGGAGGTGCTTGGTCCTCTGGAATCCCTGGTTCAGCTGGAATAATTGGTTTAATCCCTTAAGCACCCATCCTCAAGCTATGGAATCTAGCTTGGGGGTGACTACTATAAGAAAGGCTTAGTTGTAGTGTGTCTAAGGTTGGGTGGAGAGTTAGAGTCCAAATCTCAGCTTTTGAGTTCTCATTTCCATATAAGTGTTTTAGTTCTCATGATAAAAAGAAGTTGATTTCTATGAGTACTCTTAGTTAATGTTTTAATGTTCTTTTAATGTTGGGGATGGGATTTATTGTAAGAGTGTGGGCTTTTTGTTTCTCTGTATTTATATAAATCATGACTTGATTGGTATTCCTTTTCGGAGCCCGAACTTGGGTTTGAATCACCTAAATTAATACCACTAGCTAGCTTGCTTAATACCCCCTTTATTGTCTCTAATGGTTTAATACTTGTTTATCTATAATTTAACTATGATTTGTTAATACTGGAAATGGAACTTGATACATTAAATATTTTCTAATAATGTTGACATGCCAATGCTTGTTTATGCTCCTCTGAAGTGAATATTCTCCACGCTAGCCATAGTGCTTATGAGTTGTATGTTTATTGTATGAAAGTGAGATATTAATTCCTTGAATTCCACCTTAGGAAAGAATCTATTATTGCTTCCTTTTAAGCATGCAATTACTCTAAACTACCAAATTTCTATTATAAGATAAGTGTCTTGTTATGACTCTCATGTCCTTAATGCTTTTTGTGTATTTAATGCATTGTGTTAGCATCGCTTGTAATGTTGAGGAATGAGGTATTCCTATCTAAATAACACTGTTGTTTCAAAGGCATGAATATGGGTTGGTTTAAATTTGTGTGTTGAATTGGGCATAATACTAGTCTAAATGGCTTGTATGCAATGAATGTATTAATCTTGTAGGTGCTTGAATATCGAAGATATGGGTGAATCTCTGCAATGTTTATGCTCTATTAAAAGGATGCCTATTAGGTTTTTCTTCTAATATGTAAGCCCAGAAATGCCAGAGATTTGGCATAGGGTAATGTGATGGTTAAATTCTGATGTTGCTATTGAGGAATATTAAATTCCTATGTGAATAAATCTTGATAAATGTTGTGCAAATAATGAGGGGTGGTCAATCCCTGAAAACTCATATATTAATGCTTGTTCATACCTTTGTATTATTGTCACATGATGGAAACAGAGCTGATAATTGCTTTATTTAAATTTAGGAGTGGTTTACTCATGTATTTATCCTAAGTCTTTAAATGGGCCACAATGAAAATGAATGGACATTCTTTAGGTATGAGTTCTGAAATTGAAAATAATTTGTCATTAAGACTTGTCTAAATGTTACTAAATTCAAGAGGGAAAACTTTATATATATATATATATATATATATATATATGTAGAGAGAGAGAGAGGGAGAGAGAGAATGGGTCGGACTGAGCCTTGTTGAAAGCTCATGAGAAATGCATGCAACGTTAAATATTAGGAAAGATAGTGTTAAAATATATGTGTGTGTGTGTGTGTGTGTGTGTGTGTGTGTGTGTGTGTGTGTAAACAGGTTGGGTCGAAGCCCTTATAAGCCTGGGAGGGATAAAATTTTAAATACCTATGTGAAGGTATAAATATCTATGTATTCATCGGTTGGGTTGAGGCCTTGGAAAGCTCAGGAGGGATAGCTCGGAAGGGCTATCATATACTCTTGCATGACTAAATACTATGTGTCATAGGCCTGGGCAAAGGCTCCTCACAAGTGCATTAACAGTTACCAAAGTGTTAGGTCCCTATAATACTAGTGTAGCCCCTTATTATTATTGTTAGTGTAGCCCCCTTATTGTTATTGTTGTGCCCCTGTAGTCCCCATATTGTTATTTTTGTTCCCCATAGTATCCCACTATTGTTATTGTTGTGCCCTTACATTATTATTGTTATGTCGGCTCTGATTTAATTGTGACCCCTTTGACTCATATATATAAAAAGGAGGTTTTGACATTTGAATCATCCAATAATTTTTCATCTGTGTAATGTAAAGGAGGTTTCCCCCTCGAAGAGGATAATTTTTAAGCCGTTGATCTATCTTTTCTTCTATTTGGGAGTTGGTTGCATAACATTTGGTATCAAAGCCAAGTTTCAATCTTGGGACCCATAACATTTTATGCATAAGCATCGAGAACTACTCAAGCGTTGAGGACAACACTCTTTTGAAGGAAAGGGGCATGCTAGGTCCCTATAATACTAGTGTAGCCCCTTATTGTTATTGTTAGTGTAGCCCCTTTATTGTTATTGTTGTGACCATGTAGTCCCCATATTGTTATTATTGTGCCCCATAGAATCCCACTATTTTTATTATTGTGCCTTTACATTATTATTGTTATGTTGTCTTTGATTATATTGTGACCCCTTAGACTCTTATATATAGAAAGGAGGTTTTTTTCATTTGAATCGTGTAATAATTCTTCATTTATGTAATGTAAAGGAGGTTTCCGTCTCGAAGAGGATAATTTTTAATTTATTGGTCTATATTTTCTTCTATTTTGTGAGTTAGTTGCATAATCATTAAGGGTGGAGAAAGCCTAAAATACACATAGGAACAAGTGTTGTAGGCTCTAAAATTGGGGCCAAGAGGAGTAAAAAGGGTCTCAAGCTTAAGCACCATGCCCAAGCGTTGGTCATGGGGGTCAAGATTCATTGTCAAGGGTTAAAGGAGTGGATCCCTGCTAAGCCAAACAACCAAGAGCCATGTTTAACGAGGTATGCGTGAGAGAACCCAGCCATTGGATGACACAATATTTGAGTCATCCACATGTCCAGAGGTTTTGTACCCTGGAGATTTCGATGGGAGGTGGGGAAAATCTGGTTGATATTGAGAAGTCGGGACAACATGGAAATGGGTTCAGTTGAACACCCAGTGCAAAGAAACAAGGGAAAAACCAAAAACACTTATAATGTGGAAACTCGAACTTATCATGCAATGCAATTCCAAGCGAGACACACGCCCAGCATGGAAGGTGACGTGGCTTCAGGGGCGTGTGGAGTCTAGAAGCAGGAGACATGTTAACCAATTTTAAAGGTTTGGTGGGCCCGTGTGGCTTAGATTCGAGTAGAACATGGCACCCCTAGAGTAGGGCCATGTGGAGGGTGATGTCACCCCAACGTAAAGGGACAGTAACATCACCTCAATGCTTTTGTACCCTTCAATTCCAAAGTAGTTAGGTGCAACCCTGCTAGGATTTAATTCCTTGGGTGTTGTGGTGAGGCGGAGCACACCCGAACAGATGTGAAAGGAGTATGACCATGCGACTGATTAGGACCGAGTTGAGGTGGTGGGGGGAAAATGGCTTCCCATGTAACCCTAGTGGTTTGAAAGCCTCACAAATGGATATGGACCGACATGATGCGGCGTGGTAGAGCCCACTCGGGTGGATGCAACATATGGAATTGGGAGGAGTGGAGGGACGATTAGGAGTCCATGTAACACCAATAAGGTTGTCCCCAGCAGTTTCAACGTGGGATTGCATAGATTTATCCCAGGATTTTATTCTAGGGTGACGTGGCCTTAGAGGGGTCCACATCCATGAAAAATGTATATATGGAACATAAGTTAAGGATTGGGCCTTGTGATATATAGAGAGGGGATTAATGCGTGGAATGGCGTGAATGGGTCGGTAATTGTGTGTAACTACCACATGGGTGGTGATATGGCACACAACTGGGGTAGCCATGTGGGTGCCACATGGGGACCATGAGGACGACACGTGGAAGATCAAGATGAAGTGGCATTGTCTAGTATGAAAATATTGAATGGCCAAATATTTTGATCTAGGAGTTGGGTCAAGGAAAATTTTATATCATTGGAAAGGTGTCGACGAGACTAGCGCAATGATATCATCAATTTTATATTTTCAGAAATTCAAAAATGGTCAAAAAATTTAGACCCCATTTCCATAACTGGACTATGGAGGTTGGGTCAACTTAGCGACTACCTCCTTCTACCCTTACTTGGGGCTAGAAATAGTGGGGGGGGGTGTATGTTACATTTATATTGCTTACAAATATAAGAAATTATTTTATATTTCCTAAACAAAATATATTTCAAATTTAATATCTTGTAAGACTTTTAATGAAGACGTCATTTTCTCGCACTTACGACGAAAATTGCAAATTACAGGGTTAAAATAAATTTGTGTATTTTTTATGAAATTTTACTATTATGCTTGTATTGCTTACAAATATAAGAAATTAGTATATATTTTCTAAACGAAAATATATTTCAAATTTAATATCTTGTAATACTTTTAATGAAGACGTTATTTTCTCACACTTACGATGAAAATTGTAAATTACATGGCTAAAATAAATTTGTGTACTTTTGATAAAAATTTACTATTCAAATAATAAATTATAAAAGAGTGTAAGGAAAATTCATATACTCACTAGGTCCTAGTGAGAAAGATAAGAGCTTGAAGCAAATTATAGAATTATAAGATCAAAATTTTATTCATCCCATCAATTCACAATATGCTTATGTAAATTTTTACTTAATAATTATGCAATGTAGTTTCATGGCAAGCCACACTTGGTTGTTATTTCTAAAATATTGAACAAAGTTATATGATTTTCTCATATGTCCAATTCCAAATAAGAACCTGATCTTTCGATTTGTAGCCAATACATGCCAAGCCACACTTGATTTTTCATTATAAAACATTGAACAAAATTATATGCGTTTATCATGTCAAATTCCAAATAAGAACATGATATTTCAATTTGTAGCAGAAGGTATTTTTTAATTTGATTTTAATTCATGAAAAAATTGGATTATGACTGATAAAACACAATAATATAAAAGAGGATCTTATTTTAAGAATATTATGCATTTTGGATAAAAACATATTAATATTTTGTATAGACATGCAGATTTCATATCTAGTGACTACGGTGAATTTATATACTCATATATTGAAAAATATGTTCATTTTTTTTAATCAACATCTCAAGTGTCTTAATTATCATGTTAACCAACTTGGTATCAATTGAGTTTTACAAATCAATATTTGTTGACTTATTACAAGGCGTTCTTTAAGGGAGCGGTGTTCTTCAAGGCTTCGTTGTCTATCCATAGTTATTTGAAACTTGCCACATATCTAACTGCAATATGTTAATTCGTCCATTTCTAGTTTTACACCATGGTGATTTTCACCATGTAAAATACTCCTACTTGTGTATCCAAAAAATAAATATTTTTAGCCATTGTTGTCTTATCCAATGAATCCATACATGCTTCCACATTGGTGCCCTTTAGAATAAAACGATCTAATTGTTGAATGAGTATAAAAGTTATAATTATTTATTGTTGCGGGTATAATTAGGTGGGTAATTTTGATTCAAATCAAATGAATTGGTTCAAAATAAAATTTCTACTCCAAAAACATTGACTCCCAATCCACAAACAGATCAAATCCTGACATACATTTGAGGTTTATGGGGAAAAAGTCAAAATGAAAATTCATTGCCTCGCAACATACTGAAACCCACCATGAACTTAGCAATTTGTAAATGAAATATAACGATGGTTGCTATGTGAACTAAATTGAAATGACATGATTGATAACACTTATCTTTTCATTTAATGGAAAATCTTATTTTTTTCATCAATACTCACTAATGATGGATGAACTAACAGGAGGTGAGGATTGAAAATATTGCAAGGATATTTTTGTTTTTAAAAATGTTTGCGTAGTTTATGCACAGTAAAAAATATGTTAGGGATGTTATTTTTCTTGAAAAGAAAACACACGTGAAACCTGCACACAAATAGATCAAAGAAATCATGATATTTTTCATGAAAAGAATGTATGTAAACTTTTCTTATGAAAAGAGAAAGAAAATAAGTTATTTCATTAAAAAGGAATTTCTAGGAAATTATGAGAAAAAAATTAGATTATTAATTTCCATGGAGGTATTAGAATGATTCCTATAGACTCTTAATAGGAGTATGTGCGCAATAATAATACCTACTATATTGGAATTCTAAATAAATTTCTATGTTAACTCTTGAAAATGAAATATTAATTGCATGCATCATTGTATTAGATTTCGAAGTGAAATGTTTGTGCATGCATTATTGTATTAAATTATTGGAAAATAGAAATGTGTGGGTATGCATGAAAGAATGGTGCTATGCATTAGACCTTTGGAAAAAAAAGATTATTCAGTGCATGTACAAAGAACAACCATTGTGTTTTAAAATATATATTTACATGCAGGGAAAAGATTAATTGTGTGTTAGAATTCTTGAAACTAAAACACGTGTTTAATGGTTATTATGTTTAAACTCTCCTTTTCAGAACACGGACTTGTATTTTCACACACAAAAATTAAACTAGTTAGTTTAATGTTTCTTGAGAGGAAATAAGTTCCTTAAATGCACCAAAATAGAACTATTGTGTTGGATATTTCTTGAGATGAAACAAGTTATTTGTGTGCACAAATAGAACTAATATATTGATATTTCTTAGGAGAAGTTATCTGCATATACAATTCAGAAATACTATGTTTGATGCTTCTTCAAGGGGAATGTGTTATTTTCTTTCCTGAAAAATACAAATATTGTGTTTAATCTTTTTGAAGGAGATATGATATTTGCATCCATGAAAAGTACATCTATGATGTTGGATTATTTGAAAAGAAGTATCTATGGAAAGTATATGATTATTGTGTTAGGCCTTTTGAAGAGAAACTGGAATTTGCATGCAGAAAAGAATAATCATTGTGTTATACCTTGGAAGAGAAACAAGTAATCGCATGCAATAAATGCATTAGCTTTCATTTGGAAAAATAAATATATTCGCACGAGAGAAATAATAACTAATACATTAGTTTTGTTTTAGAACATAGCATGTATTTGTGTGTACAATAGACTTTGTAAATAGCTTTATCTTGGGAAAGATGATTTTGGAAAAGGGACTTGCATTTGCATTCATGATAATAATATCTATTATGTTAGCTTTCCCTTAGAAGGGGATATGCATTTGCATGCATAATAGTAACAATAATAATAATATTATCTATTCTATTGGAAAGATTACATAGTTACGTGCACAAATAATAAGTTGAGGGGTTAACCTTCTTTGAATAAATTT
Organism: Pinus albicaulis; assembly: GCA_034641835.2. Lineage (NCBI taxonomy): Eukaryota > Viridiplantae > Streptophyta > Pinopsida > Pinales > Pinaceae > Pinus > Pinus albicaulis. Next base: position 398,437,852 of record CM076570.1, read on the forward strand.
TTATCTAATTACATGTATGGAAAACAAAGCTAAGTTGCTAGTTTCCTTTAAATGAAAATCGATCGTTACATTGGTTTTCCTTTGGAAAAGAACGTGCACTTGTGTGAGAAGAATCTTAGTAATATGGTATTTATTTTGACATGTTATAATTAATGCATGAGCAGAGTTGTTAAGATAATCTTGTGATATTTTATTTAAATGGATAGATGTTGAAGAATCGATATTAAAGATTGATTATTGGTTAATAAATACTTTATGTAATGATGATATCAAAGTTTTTTGACAAAAACAATGGTAGGAAAGGATGGTGACTTGTGAAAACACTGTGGCATTTGTCAAAACTAAACGAGGATGAAAATAAGAGGGAAGGGGAAAGCTTAGAAAAATATAAATAAAAAAATTAGTGATAATTGATGTGCTACAGAAACCGATTTAGAAAAAACTTTTCTTTATAACTTTAAAGGAGAATAGTGGTTTTGAGTGGTGTGACACACATTAACTTTAATCACCATGACTGCTCCACAATGAACCATTGCAGATTTAGATAACAAGACAACAAATACATAATTGTTAGTTGTCTAATGGAATGAAGTGTTGGCATTTTCTGGGCTTCTGGTGGCTGCATTAGGGCTTCATTGCAAAGGTCGTGAAGAAATATGAGTTATGTTATGTTAGGTCCCTATATTACTAGTATAGTCCCTTATTATTGTTAGTGTAACCCCCTTATTGTTATTGTTGTACCCATGTAACCCCCATATTGTTATTATTTTTCCCTTACATTATTATTGTTAGGTCAGCTAGGATTACATTGTGGTCCCACTAGGATTACATTGTGGCCCCATGGACTCCTATATATAGAAAGGAGGTTTTGTCATTTGTATCTTCAAATAATTATTCATTTATGTTATGTATTGGAGGTTGCCCCCTCGAAGTGGCTGATTTATAAGGCATTGATATCTCTTTCCTTCTATTTTTGGAGCTAGTTTCACAACATTTGGTATCGGAGCTTTGGATTATAAGGTTTCGCTGCTCCAAACAGGTCATCGTGGCTTTTTTGCTATAACATTTTTTCTACGAAGGTTCAGAAGCTGTAATTTTTAAAGCGTGAAGCCTAAATCTTGAGAAACATCATCGCAACATTTTAGAGCTTGGTTCGCAATATTTGCGGAGATATGATCTGTGGAAGTTAGGGCTTTTTGCAGGCTCCTGAATTTAACCTTAACAGGTCATCGCGGAATTTTCGCTATAACTATTTTTCTGCGAGGTTTTAGAAGCTGAAATTTTGACAGAGCAAAGCCGAAATCCTGAGGAACGTCGTGGAAAAATTTCAGAGATTGATTCGCATCATTTTGGGAGGTAGGATCTGTAGAAGTTAGGGCTTTTTCAGGCTCCCTAATTTCATCTCAAAGAGGTGATCGTGGCAACATCTTCATATCTCTCTCTGAGCATCAGATTGGAATTATGTAAAGAGTGGCCAGAAGTACATGGAATTTTTAATTTCCTGTCTATCAATTTTAGAGCCGAAGTAGCAAAAATTTACACATGGAAAATCGTACAAGTTTTCTCTACTGAAATAGTCCATAATTAGGTGATTGTGGGAGATTGGACATAACTTTACCTTGAAGAATCCAAATCAGGTCAGACCTATGGCATTCGAAAGAGGATTCAGAGGGATATCTCAGAGCCAAATTTTAGATATTAAAGATTAGAAATCACAGAGATAGTTTGATTTCAATTTAGAGCTCCCCAAAAGCAAGAAAAAGGTGTGTATTTATTTTCCGAATTGCATAAGTCTTGTTTGAAGAATCAATTTGAATTGATTCCAAGGGCATATTGTAGAATAGATATCATTATTGGGTTCTAAAATGCCCCCTAAAAAGAATTCAACACATATTAAGCCTTCAGAAGGCTCTACTATGGCTCATGGAGATGAAGAAATGCAACATGACATATCAAAATTACAAGAGCAAATGCACCAAATTTCGCTCTCGCAAAGAGCAACAAAAAATGAAATGGATGTTTTGAAGAAAAGCATGGAAGCTAAGATGGATGATTTGAAGAAATGCATGGAAGCTACGATGGATGGTTTGAAGAATGGTATGGAAGAAAAAATGGAAGGTTTGAAGGATGGTATGGAAGAAAAAATGGAAGGTTTGAAGGAATACATGGAAGGTTTGAAGGAAGGTTTGTCAAAGTTGATACAAGAAATGATTCCTAATGGAAAAAAGATAGTAGAAGAAACTCATGATGAGAAAAAAACAAATGTTAATCGTGATTTCATAAATTCTAATGTTGGATTGAAGAACCACCATATTCCAAAGATGGATATGAGGAAATTTTATGGCAAGGATCCTGTAACATGGATACTACAGATGGAGCAATATTTTGATCTCAATAATGTGCAAAACACACAAAAGGTACGCATTGCAACTTTACATTTAGAACAAAATACATTTGTATGGTATCGATGGCTTTGCTCCCGTAAAAAAATTGTCACTTGGTCCATTTTTACGGAGGAAATGATAGCACATTATGAGGATACAAAGAGCAACACCTTCTTTAGCCAATTGATAAATCTCAAACAAAAGGGTTCAGTGGTGGAGCACATTGAGGACTTCCAAAAATTGAATATAAGCATAATTGATATCCCATAGGAACATGGGATTGATGTCTTCATAGGGACTTTAAAGGATAACATCCAACGTGAAGTTCGCATTTGGGAACCTGATTCATTGGAGAAGGAATTCAGGTTGGCAAGAAAAATTGAATGTAAAATTATGGCGACAAGGAATCCTACAACTCACATCTATAAATACGGAAGTGTTGCTACTCCTACACTTCAACAACCTACAAGGTTGACACCACAACAATTGGAAGAAAAAAGAGAAAAAGGGCTTTGCTACAGTTGTGATAGCAAATACACTAAAGGTCATAAGTGTGCTGAGAAGAAATTATTTTACATAGATTGTGAAGATGAGGAATAAAATGAACAAGAAACTTCAAAAGAAGAGGATATACACCAAGAAGAAACTCTAGAATAATAATAAATGAGTCCGACCATATCATGTAATGCATTGGCAGGAATTACCACTCCTCAAACTCTCAAGATAGAAGGACATATCAAGAAGAAAAAGGTAATAGTGTTGATTGATTCGGGTAGTACCCATAATTTTATTCATTGTAAGGTAGCCAAGGAATGAAATTGTTTCCTATACCCAACACCAGAATGTCAAGTGATGGTTGCAAATGGAGGAACTATAAATTGCTCAGGAAAATGCCATAATATCAAGCTAGCCATGGGGGAATATGTATTGAATAGTTCAATGCTTTCCATCCCAATGGGAGGTGTTTAATTTGTACTAGGAGTACAATGGTTACAATCTTTAGGGACGGTAGCTTTTAATTTTCAAGAACTTTTCTTGAAATTTTTTTCGGAAGGAAAGGAAATCGAATTACGGGGTATCGCAGGGAAGCCAGGAAAGATAATAAGCTCTAATTTCATGGCAAAGCTTCTGAAGAAATAACAACGAGGCGTAATTTCACAATTATGCTCACTAGAAGTTCCAACATCAAAATCATCTATTTCTCCATATCTCCAAAAAGTATTGGACAATCATTCGAAGGTGTTTGATACTCCCAAAGGACTCCCACCTATTCATGATCATGATCATGCTATTCATTTTATTCCAGGAAGTGTTCCTCCAAACATCAAGCCTTACAGATATCCTTATGTCCAAAAGAGCGAAATTGAACGTATGATTGCAGAAATGTTAGAGGCTAGTATAATTCAACCTAGTTAAAGTTCTTCCCCTGCCCCAGTAGTATTGGTGCACAAGAAAGATGAATCATGGTGCATGTGTCCGAATTATAGGGAGCTCAATAAGCTCACTATTAAAGATAAATTTCCCATTCCTGTGATTGATGAATTATTGGATGAATTACATGGAGCAATTTATTTTACCAAGTTGGATCTTCGTTCAGGATATCATCAAATTCGAATGAAGACTGAAGATATTCCGAAAACAACATTTCGAACTCATGAGGGTCATTATGAATTTTTGGTAATGCCTTTTGGCCTTACCAATGCACCTTCTACATTTCAAGGGTTGATGAATTCCATTTTCAAACCCTTCCTTAGAAAATTTGTGCTAGTATTTTTTGATGATATACTAATCTACGGCAGGTCTTGGAAGGATCATGTTGAACATGTTGACAGGGTGCTCAAACTATTGCAGGAGAAACAATTATATGCAAAAAAATCCAAATGTTTCTTTCGAGTACAAGAGGTGGAATATCTGGGTCATATTGTATCTCACGAGGGTGTTAAAGTAGACCCTAACAAAATTAAAGCCATTAAGGAATGGAAAGTCCCCACAACCATAAAGCAGTTGCGAGGATTTCTCGGGTTAACAGGGTATTATCGCAAGTTTGTTAATAATTATGGGAGAATAACAGCACCTCTAACAACATTATTGAAGAAAGATGCATTTTCATGGACTCCTGAAGCAACTAAGGCCTTTGAACATCTTAAAGAGGCAATGTGCCTAGCACCGGTCTTAGCTATGCCAGACTTCACAAAAACCTTTATTGTGGAATGCGATGCCTTAGGAAATGGAATTGGTGTTGTTTTAATGCAAGAAGTAAGACCCATTGCTTTTGAAAGTCGTCCAATCAAAGGAAAGTATTTATAGAAACCTATTTATGAGAAGGAAATGTTAGCAATACTGCATGCACTAAAGAAATGGCGAACTTACCTAATGGGAAGACACTTCAAGGTAAAAACTGATCATGATAGCCTTAAACACTTTTTGGAACAAAGACTATCTTCAGAAGAGCAGCAAAAATGGGTCACAAAGATGTTGGGTTATGACTTTGAAATCATCTACAAAAAATGGAAGCTAAATGTTGTTGCAGATGCATTCTCAAGAAAGGATGAAGAGGTGGAAGCATTTCTTTGTGCCATTTCTATTATCCAACCAGATTGGATAACCGAAGCAAGGGATGAATGGAAGAATGACGAAGAAGTGTGGACACTCATTCAAAAGTTGCAGCAAGATCCTAGTACATCTGATACATTTAGTTGGAAAAATGATTCCTAATGGTACAAAGATCGCTTATATATTTGCAAGAATTCCCAACTAAAACAATAGATTATGTTGGAATTGCACACTTCTTCTTTAGGAGGACACTCGGGGTTTTTAAAAACTTACCACAGGGTGAAGAAAGAATTTTTTTTGGATGGCCTTAAATCTGATATTCAAAAGTTTGTGGCAGAATGTTTGGTTTTCCAACAAAATAAAGTTGAGACAATTAAGACCCCGGGTCTTTTACAACCTTTGTCCATTCCAAGTCAACGTTGGGAGGAGATTTCAATGGATTTTATCACAGGTTTACCTAAGTCCGAAGGAAGGTGTGTCATCATGGTGGTAGTTGATAGACTTACCAAGTATGCACACTTTTTTGCATTATCTCATCCATTTAAAGCAAGTACAGTTGCTATGGCATTTATGGAAACAATTCAAAACCTACATGGAAACCCGAAGATTATTGTAAGTGACAGAGATTCCAATTTTACGGGAAATTTTTGGACAGAATTATTTTCTTGTTTGGGTACTCAACTAGCTCATAGCTCATCTTATCATCCTCAATCCGATGGTCAAACAGAGATAGTGAATAAATGTTTGGAAGGATATCTTCGTTGTTTTGTATTTGATAATCAAGCACAATGGGTCAAGTGGTTACCTCTCGCTGAATGGTGGTATAACACTTCCTTCCATACTGCAGCAAAAATGACCCCATTTATGTCACTTTATGGATATCATCCAACGTCTATCACATCTTCTTTAAGGGAAAATTCTAGGGTTCAAGTAGTGGAGGATCACATCAAGCATCAACAAGAATTTCTCCAACTCTTAAAGGATAACCTAAATTTGGCACAAAATCGAATGAAACAACAAGTAGATTAACATCATAGTGAGAGAAGTTTTGATGTGGGATACCGGGTATTTTTACGGCTACAACCATACAAACAAATGTCCCTCAAGCAAGCTAAGAAGGACAATAAATTATCGCCGAAGTACTATGGTCCTTACAAGGTGTTGCAAAAGATTGGTACTATGGCATACAAATTGGAGCTTCCTGCTTCTTCACGAGTGCATCCAGTTTTCCATGTTTCATGCTTAAAAAAGGTTATAGGGGACAAATTTCCGCCCAACAATATTGCCGTAACTGATGAGGAAGGAAAGTATATTAAAACCTCACAACACAGAAATAAGAACTCAACAGCCTACGAAATCGATCATTTTCAAGAGGTATCTCATCAAGTGGAAGAACTTACCCACTCAAGATTCTACATGGGAGGATGATAATTTTATACAGAAGCACCCAGAGCTACTCAAGCATTGAGGACAACACTTTTTTGAAGGAGAGGAGCATGTTAGGTCCCTATATTACTAGTATAGTCCCTTATTGTTGTTAGTGTAACCCCCTTATTGTTATTGTTGTACCACTGTAACCCCCATATTGTTATTATTGTGCCCTTGCATAATTATTGTTAGGTCGGATAGGATTACATTGTGGCCCCACTAGGATTACACTGTGGCCCCATGGACTCCTATATATAGAAAGGAGGTTTTGTCATTTGTATCTTCCAAGAATTATTCATTTATGTAATGTATTGGAGGTTGCCCCCTCGAAGTGGTTGATTTCTAACGCGTTGATCTCTCTTTTCTTCTATTTTTGGAGCTGGTTTCACAACATGTTACAAGGTTTCTTCCAAAATTGATTAGAAAAGAGTCCATTTTGGATGGCTCGTGGGTCATACAATTGAAAAAGATAAGTTAATCTCTTTGAAAGTTTCTTTTTTTATGTGCACATAAAGGTAGGGCTAATCATGCTCATGTTCTTTAAAATAAATTCTTTATTTTGGTGCACAAAAATATAATTGATTTTTTAACTTCCTTGCAAAGACTTGCAATTCCTGTACATTAAAATATTGCAAGGATATATGTATTCTTTAAAATGTTTTCTTAGTTTATTCACAATAAAAGATAAGTTAGGGATGTTATTTTTCTTGGAAAGAAAACACGCGTGAAACTTGCACACAAACATATCAAAGAAATCATGGGATTTTTCATGAAAAGAATGTATGTAAAAAATTTTATGAAAAGAGAAAGAAAATAAGTTATTTAGTTAAAAAGGAATTTCCGGGAAATTATGAGAAAAAAGTAGATTATTAATTTCCATGGAGATATTAGAATGATTCCTATAGATTCTTAATAGGAGTATGTGCGCAATAATAATACCCACTATAATGGAATTCTTGAAATAAATTTCTATGTTAATTATTGAAAAGGAAATATTAATTGCATGCATTATTGTATTAGATTTTGAAGTGAAATGTTTGTGCACGCATTATTGTATTAAATTCTTGGAAAATAGAAATGTGTAGGTATGCATGAAAGAATGGTGCTATGCAATAGACCTTTGAAAAAAAAAAGGATTATTTAGTGCATGTACAAAGAACAACCAATGTGTTATAGAAATATATATTTACATGTAGGGAAAAGATTAATTGTGTGTTAGAATTCTTGAAATTGAAACACGTGTTTAATGGTTATTATGTTTAAACTCTCCTTTTGAGAACATGGACGTGTATTTGCATGCACGAAAATTAAACTAGTTAATTTAATGTTTTCGGAGAGGTAATAAGTTCCTTACATGCACCAAAATAGAACTATTGTGCTAGATATTTCTTGAGAGGAAATAAGTTATTTGTGTGCACAAAATAGAACTAATGTGCTTGATATTTCTTAAAAGGAAATAAGTTATTTGCATACACGAAACAGAAATACTATGTTTGATGTTTCTTGAAGGGGAATGTGTTATTTTCTTGCCCGAAAAATAGAAATATTGTGTTTGATCTCTTTGAAGGAGATATGATCTTTGCATCCATGAAAAGTACACCTGTGATGTTGGATTATTTGAAAATAAGTCTCCATGGAAAGTATATAATTATTGTGTTAGCCCTTCGAAGAGAAACAGGGATTTTTGTGCAGAAAATAATAATCATTATGTTAGACCTTGGAAGAGAAACAAGTAATCGCATGCAATAAATGCATTAGCTTTCCTTTGGAAAAATAAATATATTCGCACGAGAGAAATCATAACTAACACATTAATTTTCTTTTAGAAAATAGCATATATTTGTGTGTACAATAGACTTTGTAAATATCTCTATCTTGGGAAAGATGATTTTGGAGAAGGGACTTGCATTTGCATGCATGATAATAATATCTATTATGTTAGCTTTCCCTTAGAGGGGAACATGCATAATAGTAATAATAATAATAATATCTATTGTATTCGAAATATTACTTAGTTACGTGCAAAAATAAGAAGTTGTTGGGTTAACTTTATTTGAATAAGTTTTTATCTAATTACATGCACGAAAAACAAAACTAAGTTGCTAGAATCCTTTAAATGAAAATGGATGGTTACATTGGTTCTCCTTTGGAAAAGAGCGTGTGTTGTGCGAGAAGGATCTTAGTAATGTGGTATTTATTTGATATGTTATAATTAATGCATGAGCAGTGTTGTTAAAAGAATCTTGTGATGTTTTATTTAAATGGATAGATGTTGAACAATCACTATTAAAGATTGATTATTGGTTGATAAATACTTTATGTAACCATGGTATCAAATTTTTTTGACAACAACAATGGTAGGAAAGGATGGTGTCTTTTGAAAACATTGTGGCAAGTAAAGAACTAATGGTCCATGCAGATTTGGGAGTTCGAGTTGCAGGATGGTCCACTGATAGAACAACTGGGCCACAAAGATATAAATGTTGAATATTTGTGGGTAAATGATATCATGATGATTGTAATATATTCTTGCTAGATATATTGTATTTAAATGATATTTCTTTGTAATATTTTATGACAGTGGTTAAGGGATGGACTCGCTTACAATCCATTGAGTCAGGGGTGAACACCCTCACATGTGTTTAATATTAAAATTAAATGTTTGCTAGTTTTCACCCTAAGGGGTTTCTAGGTATATTGGTGTCTAATAATGTGGTTGCATGTTGTGCTACTTGTATGAAGTGGATTCCTTGCATGAGTTGATGTTTATACTATCAGGGATGTGTTTAATTAATCTGAGTTAAAGGAATCATGAAAATGATGCAAGATTACATTTGAAAATTTATGTTAATATGCTACAACAGTGGTTGTTAATGGTTATCTAACTTTCTATTCCTTTACTAAACTTACTCTATGTAATGATGAAGATTGTATGTAATGGTTAATGAGGAATATGGAATAGTAATTTGGAAAGTTAATCATGGGTAAATTGTGTAAAAAAATTATAACTCCATAAATTTTCATGTGAGGTTATCGAGGGATGTTACAAGTGGTATCAGAGCTAAAGATTGCAAAACTAGCGCCTTTTGTGGATCAGTAAGTGGAAAATAAGTAGAGGTATAATACTAGTGAGCATCTGCTTAGGTGTGATTCTAATAAACTACATAATGATATATGTAGTAGACTACTTTTGACACGAAATGCATGATTCATGATTATAATTGTATTGAAGAGTAGTAAGTAATAAATTTTGTTGTAAAATTGTGCTCATAATATTTGAATCTTGATGATGATGAAAGACAATAAAATTGTTTTTCACCTATGAACAATCCTTAGCAGTCACTAAGGAAAGTGAGAATCATCTACCAACCTTTGCATATATGAGAATCTTATTGATACATTTAATAAATGTGACTAAAGTTACAATGCACTACTTATAAAGAATAAATGCATGAATGAAAAATATGGGGAATGTCCTTGAAGAGGATGATAAAGTGTTGTAAAAGGGCATTGAAAGAACCCATGTGGATGTTAAAAATAAACAATGAGTCAAATAGTGAGACGTTATTATAATATCTAGTTGTTGGTTCAGTATTGTTATGGTTGCATTAAGATGCTTGGTAGCATGGATTAGTTAGTGTTGCATGAATAACTATTAAAGTGTATATGAATGAATTGGTTTTGATTTAAGCTTATTGCAAGTTGTGTTCAAGTGATTATGGTGGTTACTTCATGTGTCAGTCTGTTGGTAACAGTACATTGTGGGAATTGGAAATGTTTGGAATGTTACCCTAATTTTTATTGACATATACACATTAATGAATATTTGTATATACTTTTATGCATGAAAGCATTGTATGCATTGGAATAAAATGATTGTGAAAGTGAATCTGTGTTTAAATAATGCATATTTATGATTGACATTGTTGATGGGATTATGCAAGGGTAGTTTAATGGCAACAAGAAAAGTTGTGAAGATAAAACGTTGCAATGTGAATTGTAACCGTAAATGAGAAAGTATAATGTTATGAGGTGCATGATTGTGTTATTTGGAAAATCAAAATGTATACCACCTATATGTCATATATGTTTCCTATCAATCTAGATATTTTGGACCCATGTTGTATGAATGCATGATATACATAAATGCTTATTTTGTTTTAATGATAATGTGCATATGGTTTATTATGTAAATTATTGTCGAAAAGAGTGCTAAAGGAAAATTTCACATGCTAGACAATTGTGGACAGTTTTTAAAGGCCAAGAGACCTTAGGTTGATGGCAGCTGCCTTCCCAGAGGGGTTGATGGCACTTTCCTGCCCATATTTCCTCTCCCTAGAGATAAGATGATCTTTGTAAGGGAAAAGAGTTATACAAGATGGTAAGATGGGAAAAATATTGAAGCAACTTTATTTATTTGGAGCCTGTTGGAGAAGGCCCAAAATTCCTCTTATTGTATTATTAATCTTTTGAATGTCTTAGCAAGGGCCAGGACAGTATGCACTTGGTGCATTTATTGATCATTTCGATGATTAGAGAGCTAGGTGCTCTATGGGTACTTTTAGAAGTATTGTGTGTATGTCTTTCGTGGGAGCTAAGACAATGTGCACGTGGTGCAGTGGTTTATCATTTTGATGATTAAAGGGTTGGTGCTATCTAAGTAATTGTGGAAGTATTTTGGTTAAATATCACTTGACATTGTATGAATAATTGATATTTAATAGTATTTCATTTTACTGAAAATTGACTAATGTGACCAATGTGACTATGTTGACTTTATTAATTATATATTACAGGGTGCTTGCCATGGAAGTTGTGAAACCACCTGCAATTGAAATTATTGAAAGGTAACCATTATTGCCAATAGTAATTGGTAAGTAATGGTAAGTTGGTATAGATATTTTGTTATGTTTCTATGAATTTGAATAATGGCTATGTGATATAAAGTATAAATTTCATATTTTTGTAGTTATAAATGCTTAAGACTATTGATAAATTGTTATTGTTCTTTTCTCTAAGTATTTTTTGGAAATGAAATACTTAATTTTGAAGGGGAAATATTCCCTTTTGGGTGGTTTATAACAATTATATCATGAGTGAAATTTAATGAGAAACATTGAGGACCGTGTTTACTTCAAGGGGGGGAGTATGTAATATCCCTAAAAAGCTCAATGTAAAATTTACCATTTACGAAAATATTATTTTTAAATGTCTAGTTATTTTATTGATTAGAATCGGGAATCAGTTACAAAATTAATTCTGGACATTCATCAAAATCGAATGAGGATGAAAACAAGAGGGAAAGGGAAAGCTTAAAAAAAAAAAAAAAAAAATCATCATAATTGATGTAGCGTGGAAATTGATTCATAAAAACTTGTATTTATAACTTTAGAGGAGAATGGTCGTTTTAAGTGGTGTGACAATGATTAAATTTAATCACGATAACTTCTCCACAATGAACCATTATAGATTTAGATAGTAGACGAGAAAACATACACATAATTGTTAGTTGTTTGATGGAATGAAGAGTTGGCATTTTATGGGCTTGCAACGACTGCATTGGGGCTTCATTCCAAAGGGCGTGAAGAAATCTAAGTTATGTTACAAGGCTATTTCCAAACTCGATTCGAAAAGAGTCCATTTTGGATGGCCTGTGGACCGTATAACTTAAAAATATAAGTTAATATCTTTGAAAGTCGCTTTGTTTGTGTGCACAGAAAGGTGTGGTTAATCATGTCCATGTTCTTTAAAATAAATTATTTATTTTGGTGCGTTAAATGATAGTTGATTTTGTTAATTTCCTTGCAAAGTCTTCAAAAGTTCCTGTACATTAAAATATTGCAGGGATATGTGTTCTTGAAAATGTTTGCTTAGTTTCTGCACAATAAAATATAAGTTAGGGATGTTATTTTTCTTGGAAAGAAAACACATGTGAAACCTGCACACAAAAATATTAATGAAATCGTGATATTTTTCATGAAAAGAATGTATGTAAACATTTTTATGAAAAGAGAAAGGAAATAATTTATTTCATTAAAAATAAAATTGCGAGGAAATTATGAGAAAAAAAATGGATTATTAATTTCCTTGGAGATATTAGCATGATTCCTATAGACTCTTAATAGGAGTATGTGCACAACAATAACATCCACTATATTGGAATTCTTGAAACAAATTTCTATGTTAATTCTTAAAAAGGAAATATTAATTGCATGCATCATTGTAATAGATTTCGAAGTGAAACGTTTGTGCATGTGTTATTGTATTAAATTCTTGGAAAAGAGAAATGTGTGGGTATGCACAAAAGAATAATGACATGCATTAGACCTTTGAAAAAAAAGGATTATTTAGTGCATGTACAAAGAACAACCAATGTGTTATAGAAATATATATTTACATGCAGGGAAAAGCTTAATTGTGTGTTAGAATTCTTGAAACGGAAACATGTGTTTAATGGCTATTATGTTTAAACTCTCTTTTTGAGAACATGGACGTGTATTTGCATGCGCGAAAATTGAACTAGTTAGTTTAATGTTTCTTGAGAGGAAATAAGTTCCTTGCATGTACCAAAATAGAACTATTGTGCCAGATATTTCTTGAGAGGAAATAAGTTATTTATGTACACAAAATAGAACTACTATGCTTGATATTTCTTGAGAGGAAATAAATTATTTGCTTACACTATATAGAAATACTATGTTTGATATTTCTTGAAAGGAAATGTGTTATTTGCTTGCATAAAAACATAAATATTGTGTTTGATCTCTTGAAAGGAGATATGATATTTGCATCCATGAAAAGTACACCTATGATGTTGGATTCTTTGAAAATAATTATGCATGGAAAGTATATAATTATTGTTTTAGGAATTTTAAAGAGAAAGAGGAATTTGTGTGCAGAAAATCATAATCGTTATGTTAAACCTTGGAAGAGAAACAAGTAATCACATGCAATAAATGAATTAGCTTTCCTTTGGAAAAATACATATATTCACACACAATAAATAATAACTAATGCATTAGTTTTCTTCTTGAACAAAACATGTATTTATGTGTACAAAAGACTTTGTAAATAGCTCTATCTTGGGAAAGATGCTTTTGGAAAAGGGACTTTAATTTGCATGCATGATAATAGTATCTATTGTGTTAGATTTCCCTTAGAAGGGGACATCCATTTGCATCCATGATAGTAAAAATAATAATATATATTGTATTAGAAAGATTACTTAGTTACATGCACAAAGACAAAGCTAAGGGGCTAAATTTCTTTGAATAATTTTTTATCTAATTACATGCATGGAAAACAAACATAAGTTCCTAGTATCCTTTAAATGTAAATGGGTGGTTACAGTGGTTTTCCTTTGGAAAATAACATGGGCTTGTGCGAGAAGGATCTTAGTAATGCGGTATTTATGTTAAGATAATGGGCACTAATCTACACATCTACAAGGGTCGACATGAGTGCCCATTATCTACAACACATCTACACAACATTGTAGCACATCTACAAGCAAACCGAATGATATAGGACATCAACTGATCAACTAGTCCAAGAACCTCTGCAACATGTCATGCACACAAAAAACTAGCTTTCTAAACTCATCAACATGGAGCACAAACATCTCTAGCACCTGTAAATCCTTCTCCAAGTCCACTCTGCATGAAAAAAACATCAATTACATCATCTGGACCATCACAAGGAATCAAAAGGTGTCATACCTTACCATCTACTTCCATTCATTCTCTTCGTCATTTTACTAAGGATTTTCATCAAGCTTTTGATGGGCGTGATTAATGTGATGTTCACAAAAGAATCAATCAACTTAGAATGGATCTTGATGAATCAGTTGATGGTTTTTATAATAGTTTCCTTAATTTATGTTATGATTTTCCTGAAGAAGATATGGATCAGGATTTAAGTAAGAAAAATTTTGAACATTTGGTTCAAATTTCTTTGAAAAAGTTTGAGTTTAAACCTCCTGATGTTTTCACTTCTCAAAATCTTGTGAATCGTGAGACACCTCTAATTTTAGAGGAGGAACCTACTATTCCTTTTGTTCCTTATCCTCCTCCTTTTCCAGTCCCAATGTGGGTGCCTCCTTGTGGTGATTGTAAATTTGGGAAATTTGCAAATCCAATTCCCATTCCATCTTCTCATTCTTCTTCCGCTTTTCACGATTTAGATTCAATGGAGGAAACTCTAGATTAGCTCATGAAGCCTACTATGAAGACTAACTCCTCCATTCTCCGAGATAATGTTACTATTCATAATTTTAGTCTCAAATCTTATTTGGATTTCTCTTATCCCCTACCATCTACAGGCCATGACTCTGTGTACCATGATCCACATGAGCGATCTATTCCACTAGCTAATTTTTCACACTCTCTTGGTGTTCGTTTTGTTGGTTCGAACTTGTGATCAAATACAAGGCAATCACATTACACTAGTATAGGAGCAGGAAAGTGAAGATTATTTCAATCTCTTTTCTATTTTCCAAAATTCTCCATATGAAGATGATGCGCTTTCATTCTTGGATGCTTTTAAATTTGCGAATCTCGGTAGTGAATCAAATGAAATCAATTATTTCAATCAATCTGTATCCTTGGGAAAAAATCATTGCGATGATGATAAATTTTTTGATGTATGTGATCATGAATTCCCATTGGCATCAACTTATATTTTGATTTCTTGTGAAGATTTTAAATTAGATCCAAAATATGATTTTTCAAAGAAGATGTACTTATTGAAACTTCCTCTTCATCTCATTATCCCTTGTTCTCTAGCATTTGCGATGCATCTACTTGCGACGGAGATACTCCATGCTCTTCAAGTTCTTCATCTCATGAGTTAACTTCTCAATTGGCACAAGGTGGTGATATTATCCATGATGCAAATGAAAACAATCAAATCATTGAGTACTCTTCCCATCCCTCACCATATTTTCTCTTCCATGAATACATCTCTTCAAATCAGCTTGCTCACAAAATTTCCCCAATTCTTTCATCTTCGAATTTGCAATCAGAAAAATATTTCAACTCAAGTAATCTGGTTTTTTAAGTTGAAAAATCCGGTCAAATCAGTGACAAAGATGGTTTCCATCTGGTGAGAAGTGATCTTAATGAAACTAGTGGTAGCAGTAATCCTCACACTATGCACGATCTGGTTTAATCTTCAAAATCTAATTTACAATCCTTGAAATTTCTGGGACTTGTCAAGAAGTCGAGGCACTTCAACTTCCATCAATGGCTATGTCAGGATCTCGGGACTCTGGTAAGCCCCTCGAGCTAAGTCAGATCTGGTTTATTTCGCACAATCCTTCTCTTTGCATGGTTTCACTCGATGTAAATTTATTTTTGAAAGATGTTTGGTATTTCGGATGTAATTTTTCAATATTTGAAGACTTTACTTCTGATTACATTCAAGAATATTCCTTAGTTGATTTATCTTCACGTAAATCTCTTACATCAAACTTGGGTTTGGAATGTGTATCTCTCATAGGGTCATGGTATTTTGAATTTGATCATTTAAAAGACTATCTTTGGCTGAAGGGATCATGTCTATCGGATTTGTTTCTGAATATCCAGCTTTTGGTTTTTCTTGCGAATGTTTTGTTGCAAATCTCTCCCTCCATCACACCTGAAATCCTCTTGAGTGATAATGAATGCATGAGTTATTGCGTGAATCAAATTCTTCTTCATTCATTGTTTCCTAATTGGTCTCATGTGTTTGCTGTGTTGGCATCCCTTTTAAATTTTTTTGATGATTACAATGCTTGTAAAATTTTTCACTAGTTACAGGAAAATGTTTTGTCACATTTGGCTTACAAGGAAGTTGGTTTGACTTTTTAGAGCATTCGCAAAGTTGTTAAAATTGATTTATCTTTGTTAATTACAAACTGGGAATATGATGCTTTAGTCAACCCATCTGATAATTATTATGTCTCTGGTGACTATCATTCATCTTATCATTTTCCCATTATCACATCCGATGACAGTTGTTTTACATCCTTTGATATTTTTGGTTCAACATTTCACTATTTGAATACTTGTCGACTCGGTTGAGGCACTTTAGCCTTCGTTGATGGTTATGTCAGGTCTTCACTGTCTTGAAATGACTGTTGAATATGATCAGATCTACTTTCCCTTACAAGGTTCTCCTCGTGATCTCATGCCTCTAATTGAAAATTCATATTCTCAAATATTTCGGGTTTTTCAAGAGGATTATAATGAATTATATGATCCAATCATTGAATGGTTAGAATAATCTTCCCTAGAAATCTTTGTCAAAAGAAGAAAAAGAAAAAAAGTTTCGATATTTCCTTGTGCTTGCGAAGGAGTTTGGTGTACATGGATACACATCTACAAGAAGCTTCCAAAGTTTTTTGAATGATGTTTCTCGTCAAAAGGGTAAGAATGTAAACTGGATAGAAATAGGGGCTATGGCCTATCTCTCTGCTGATACGAGAGGCCTTCAAATTTTTGTGCGAGTTATTCAAGTCATTATCTTTTATGTTGCACATTACTTTATATATGTTTATATTTGTGGATGCAGGTTGATAAAAACTACGTTGACTTCACTAGAAATTTCATTATACATGACCCTGACATCCTAGTTATTAGGTTAGGAGTAGGATTAGTTATATCCTATTTTCCCTCTCTTGCACTCATGACGTGTTTCTTCTCTTTAATCTATCTTGTATTTTCTTAATTTTGTCTTTCATTATGATTTGGTTATTATTTCTTGTTGTATTTTGTATTTTCTTTTCTTTTTATCAGTAAGACCTTGCATGAAGATGCTCTATTGGCTCAAAAGGGAAAGAAAAAAAATAGAAAAGGACTTTGTGACACTGCAACATTTGGCTAACTCTCTATCTTTATTCCTTGTCTTGGTTACATATTTTGGTCAATGATGTTCCAACGGAAAATACGATCCTTACATTAAGAAAGCCTTGTGTTGAACCATGACCTCCATGTCTATTCTAGAAACCTCATGCCTAGACTCAAGATTTTATGTTTCAGTGTTTTCAGGCTTATCCAATCAAGTAGAGAAGGAAAAGGGGAAAATATAAATAAGAAAACTAATATCAGAGGTCTTATATATTCTTCTCTAAAAGGAAAACCTCCCATGCTATCAATAATTCAGGATCCCTCTTCCGCCCATGAAATTAATAAGTTTCGATGCATAGTCCTATATAAATAAATAAATAAAGTCCAAAGAAGAGAAAGGATTCCTGCGTAGAGAGATGAAGAAAGCAACTCCACCAGGGTACTTTCCATGATCACTAGCAGTGGAGCGATTTTTGTGTTCCTGGAGTGACTTCGTCGGGGTACTATCCAAGCTTACTAGTAGCAAAACAACACCAGAGATGAAAAACCATACTCTGAAATTATGAATCTTGTGAACTTCATCACCCTATCTTGATTCAAAAAATTGTGTGATCGTTGGTCTTATGTTTGTGTTTAACCAAGTAAAGTAATTAATGCGACTATGTTTATGCACGGAATAAGTGGGGAAACCAAGGTAATCTGAATGATGAATCAATACTTCTTGAAGAACTAGACCTTGCACGAAATAATTGACCAAGGTAGAGAAGCTAGAGTTCTACCAGTGTGTTGCCAAGTGTTTTCATTGTGACAAACACCCTCCAAAATTGTTCACACTAGAATTTTGGAGCCTATTATGGATCTTGTGATCAATCATTCTGTGGTCATTTCTTGGTCAACTTATGCTTTTTTAGCTCCCTTCTTGGATTGGAAGTGTCGTAGTCACTTTCTCACAAATGCTCAGTTCATAACAAGTGCATGAGCAAATTATTTCATGCAAGCTTGGAAAATCATAGCATGTTCCATCAAGAATGTGCCTGTGTGATTTCCAATCAAAGTCGACAATCAGTGTGCACTAGCAATGACAAGTTTCTCACATTCTAGATACATTTGTACTTCCATTTTGGTGAGTTTTGCAAACTATCACTACCGGGCAACTTTGATTTTGAGAGTGTCGTTTTCAATTTTTTGGTTGTTGCTTTCACTTTCTTTCACTCTAATTAGTGTCACTTTCATGTTATCTTCGTTGTAACAATTTTTACTTTCACTATCGTTCACATATCACAAGATTCGTTCGCACTTTAGCAATTTTCATATTTTTGCATGTTAGCTATCGCACAATGTACGTATGCATGTTTTGGTGGTTTCAATGGGTTATCTTTGTGTGAATTAGTTGTTCTAACCATGTAAACACCAGTCGCACTCATCTCCAAAGTTTTATGGCAATGTCACACAAGTGTCGTCACGGTCGTCACAAAATGTACCTTTAGTGTCGCACTTGTCATAAAGTCATTGCAAAGTTGTCACAATGAGGGAAATATGTTTTTAACGTGTTTTATATGATCTATGTTGTTGTTTCATCAAAGTGTTTCAAGTGTGTGATCATAATCAAGTCTTGTCACTGTTTACAGTAGTTGCACGGATCCCAAACTTAGTCAAATTTGGAAAACTTCCCAACTGGACAACCTAGCCTCATCCAGCCCTCCTGAACTGTACATTACACAGTCTCATCCCTCAAGCAGTAACCTTGCCTCTTGGCACTATGCAATCTGCAGTCTCTATCTCCTAAAATTGTGCATTTCGCAACCTCGGTGCTCAAGATAAGCCCCTGAGTCCCATAACTGCGTAATATTTCTCTCCAGCCAAGTTAGCACTGCACATTGCACAGTCTCAGTCCACAAGCCTCAGCCTTGATCTCCTAAATTGTGCAATCATCTGGCCTTATATCCTTCCAGTACTATGCATTTCACAATTTCAGTGTTCAAGCCCAGACCTTGGCCTCCAAAATTGTTCAATAATGCCCTCCAGCCAAGCCTGAAATATGCATTGTGTAGCCTCATACCTCAAGCCCAACCCTTGATATCTTGAGTTGTGAAAATGTGCAATCACCGGGTCTTTTTTACCTCCCAGAACTGTGCAGTTGACTGAAACAGTGCAAAACCCTATAGCCTTGCTCACTGGTATCCTAAACTACATATTCTTCTTCCTCATTCCATCCTGAACTATGCATTGCACAGTCTCAAGGCTCAAGATTCACCCTCGGCTACCTAAGCTATGCAATTGCATAGTTACTGAGCCTCTTTCCCAATCTCTCACTTGGCTCTGGCTCAATCAATGGATCAATATGCACCATCTTAGACTAAGGTTCTATCATACTGGTGGCTTCTTGGCATGAGTGGATTGCATATGCAAGTACTTTATCATGCTATGGCGAGATGATGAATAAAGAGATGGAGAAGGAGGACATGCTAGAAGACACATATGGAGATGAAGTGATAAGATGATCAATACGTGAGAAGACGAAGGAACACCAGACTATAATAGAAGATTAAGTTCGAGATCACATGGAAGACTCCTCATCTCCAAGTCATGAGGAGGAGGAAGAAGAAGAACATGTATCGTCCTTTCAAGAAGACATAAAGCAAGAAGAACATCTTGGAAATGTTACATCATCATGTACTCCATGTCATCAATGTCATGTCATGTTCTATCACAATTTATCATATTGCATGTAATTATTATGGATTATTTAATTACCTATTCAAAATGTATTGTAAAGTGGAAATCCAAAGGACACATTCATAGTATGAAGAGTCATGTAAAGTCAAAATTCATAAGAAGTCAAAAGGTCATGAAATTAGTCCAAGAGTCACAAGGAAGGTGAAGTATCACCTTTTGGTTATATATACACCCTCATTGTATGAGAAAAGAACTTTTTATATTTTCTCCCGCAAGGAATTAGAGAGACAGACTAATTCTTTTGGGGAGCAAGGAGTGGTTCCAACGCTCCACTATTGGAGCTAGTGATGTTCATTTTATACATGTGTCTTGGAACTTTTACTTAATAACATAAGCCTTCATGGACAACACGTTCTTCATGAATAGATTATGAATATTTGTAAGACTATTATATGGATGTTTTTAATTCATGTTTTCTTTCATCTATGCTAAAGAATTTGAACTATTTCAGTTATTTAGTACTCATCTTATTGAGAATGTGTTGTAATGGTTTTTATTGGTGTCTCATACTTGCGAACTATTCTGCAGGATACTAGAAATATATTTCTCATTTATTGGTTGTAATAATTGTCGCATCTCTTGTGGACTATTTTGTTGGATGTTAGACGGATCCTTATTAATTGTGTGTGTCTCTATTAGGGTGGTACTATTACTTCTCTCTTAGAGGCTAACTTTACTCTTTTCCCCTACAGTAGAAGAACTTTGACACGCCTACAACTAAACACTCACTAGGAAAACCTTCTTGATTTTCAAAGGCATGCATGTGTTCCTCTCTCTTGCTGATCGTTACAGCCATGGAAAATATATAAGAATACATGGAAACCAGGTCGATATTCTGGATGGGCTCATATTCTAAATGGTGTGAGAGCCAATTGGAACTTCGCATCAGGGATACTCCTTGGTTGATAGATTTCCAACATTGTTAACAAATCCATTGTTTTCCCTTATCCTCTGCCACGTCCACTAAGAGATAGATTCCTCAGTGTTTTTCTGAACGATTCCAGTCAATAATTTTCAGTATCATAGGTGTAGCTGCAGCCGATATGTGCTAGTGTCTTCCCTACAGATATGGCCCAAAACGGAATTTTTTCCTCATTTTTGGCGCACATCAAGAGAAATTTGACGTGGTAATTCCCAAAAGCTTATAAATTAATAGGATAAGCTCTCAATTGGTTGAATAAGTCCTCCATTGGGTGTGAATTATTTTAATGCACCAGTAGTGATTATTATGAATGTATTTCGTCAAATTATGCACCTATGAACTAAGTCCAAAAGTGGAATTTGCCAAGCACTTTATAACTCATTTGGGATCTGAAAAGTGGTTGGTTAGAGTGATAATGAGTGTAAGAGGTATGCAGTGAGGAAAAATTCTCCACACATATTGGTGAGCAGAGATACATTGTGTATGAGTCCAAATGGAGATGGAGTGAGTAGATCGAAGGCCCATATCAGAGCATGGATTGAGGAGTGCATCCATTGAATTACTTGACATTTGTTTTGCAAGTTTGTTGGTCCATATGGAAGAATGCCATATTGTTTTTTATGTCGTTGATACACTAAGGATTATGTGTATATTCATTTTGTATTGATAGTGATGTATGTGGACATGAGTGGCTTGGTTGATGAGTGTTGATGGTTGAGAGTTTTTTTTTGTTATTTGTGTTGATGAGCTCGTTGTTTTAGAGTTGTTTATTTTATTGATCATGTCTTGTTGTCGGGGTTTGATAGCAATGAAAAATCTTGTTGAGCATAGTATCTTTGGTATATTGTTTGAAAATGAATGAAATCGAATTCTCCATAGATTTGTGGAGTAGTGGCTTCTTGCAAGTGGATTCTTTCTAACTTGGAGCAATGATTCTATGATAGTGGATGCTAGTAACAATGTTGTGGAAGTGGTCGCTTCTTCTCACTGGTAGCTGGAATATTTGGTGGTTTCAAACTGACTATATTCTTTGGATTAAGGCTCCTAGATATTGGTGGCTAGCTATTTGAATATGAGGTCGAGTCTCCTAGTTTGTGGGAGCCAAAAATCTATGTAAAAGACATCATTTTCTTAACACATAATAGAATATTCAAAGCAACGTAGCAACAACAAGGGTCATTTTCTCCCGAAATGGTTTCCACCAGATATCTTTGTTTTCTCATGTGTTTTATGGTTATGTTGTGCATTGTTTCTCTCATGGTTGCTTTGGTTTAGTTTCTCACGTGATTATATGTTTATGTGATGATCTATTAATGTTTTTCTGGTTAAATCAATGTGTGGGTTAGTTGAATTTAAAATCAGAAAAGAAAAAAAATATATCATAAGACACACTACTAATTCACCTCCCTCCCCCTCAGTAGTGTGGTATCATAGTGGGGCTCTTGGTTGTAGCCTAATCGTTGGAAGAGTAGATCTAGGGTTTGTTGGTAGAAATTTGTAATTTTTTCCTCCAAGATGAATCATCAAAAGAGTATCTATTCTAACTACTGCGAAATCCCAGATATGGGAATGTAAAGTCAGATATCAATTGGAAGCTTGTGGTGTTGAAATTTGGTGATGTATTTGTGAAGGATGTGGAGATAATTCCATGCTACCAAGTGTGATGCAAAATGATGCACAAGAAAGGTGAAATATTTATGAGAATCTCCATGCTATAGATATTGATAAAATAGCATATCTGAAATATGCTAAGTAGATTTGGGATAGACTACATATGTTATATGGAGCTAGCAACAACAACAGTGATGAAGAAGTGGAGAAGAGAAACAAAAATAAGAAGAAGAAGAAGAGAAGCTCCACTTGAACCATCTGTGCATTAGAACAACAGATCCGAAGGTATAAGCTGAAATGATTTACTTTTGAGTTATGAAATTTTAGATAGTTGTGATGATAATAATTCAGATCTGGTTAGTGAGAAAGATTATGGTCATAATTTTATGCTCCTTAAGTCCAAATATGAATCTTCCATGGATGTCATTGAAGAACGTTCTAAAGAAGTTGGTAAATTGATAGATGCATGTAGGGAAGATGATAAGATATTGCAAATATGTGAGGAAAAAGAGAAGAATCTTAAGGAGGAGATCACTACTTTGAGATCCCAGCTAGCAGAATAAATAAAAAATTAAGAAGTCATGTGCAACAAGCAAAAGGAGAAAAAGGATTATGCTAAAGTGCTTCAAGTTGTAATTGAAAAATTGAGAAAGTGGCTTGAGTAAAAATACCATCAGCTGGAGCAAGTAAAGAGCACTATAATAGTGGAGAGATCTGGCCCTATTTTTCAAAAGGAGAGACAAGATCGTATGTAGGAAATAACAATAAATTAGAACCAAATAAGCTTGCAGTGAAGGATGTGATCATCTATGGAAGTATTAGAGGAAAGAAGCAATAGATCCACTAGTAGAAGCAAATAAGAGAATGAAGAGGATATTTCACATCTAGAAGATCATTCACTCCTAGGGTTGAGAGTAGCATATTTCAGAGGAGGAATCAAAACTCCTTTTCCCCCTTGATGAAAGAGATTGAGTGTTTTGCTTGTCACAAATTTGGACATGTGGCTGCTACTTATAGGAGCAAAATTCACACACCTATGCCACAATTTGATGAGCCAAGAGAAGGACCCTCTTTTAGGTATACAATTTCATTTAATGGTTATTGTTTTTCTTGTAACCTATTTGGAAACAAGTCCATTGGTTGAAAATATAGCATGAGGAGATGGAGATCCAGAATGAGCAACAAAATATTATATCATTTGGCTTCATATATTGGTCATATAGAGTGTTATTTGTGTCACAATTTTGGGCATATGGCCAAATATTTTCAGATGCCTAAATCCTTCGGGCCATTTGTTCCAAAGCAGCAGACAGAGGAGATTTCTCAACCAAGGAACCAACCAATAACCATGTGGAAGAATGAGGATGAGAAGCTAGGAAAGTGTGGTAATTACCTTTGTTCATGTGATGGGGATGATATGTGGTACATTGATAGCGGATGCTCACACCATATGTCAGGATATAGGAGAAAATTCAATTTTCTTAAGAGAAGCAAGACTGTGCATGTTATTTTTTAAGGTAATCAACCAACTAGAGTGTTGGAAAGTGGTAAAGCCAATCTTGGTGAGAAAAGGAAAATGCAGATGATGTGTGTCTCATTGAAGGCCTAAAGGAAAATATTTTAGTGTGATCCAAATGGTTAATGGAGGCAAGGAAGTGGTATTCAAATCCAAAGGTTGTTTCATCAAGAAATAATGGTCAAAGAGACTAATTTCCAAGGGATTCAAGACAATACATAATGTGTATGTGTTGAAGGGAAGAGTAAGCGTGAATAGGAGAATGGTGGGGGGCTCTTCCTCATCAAATTATTAGTAGGAATGTCGTCCATTATTGCATGTTAGATTTACTTGAATGCATAGGTACATATGAGACTAGCATGGTCTTAGGGGGAGTATTGGAAGCTTGATGAGTATCAACGGTAGAGAGTTTTGACCCAGTGCATCCATGCATTTTCATATTAGTAGGATAAACATACTCATATGAGGTATATTTTTCTCAAGGGGAGTTATGTTTGTTTCTATGGTTTCAAGACTTGTTCTTTATGCTTCTATTTATTTTCACTCATTTTTATTGGATTTGGAATTTATTGTTTATGGGTGGAGAGACATGTTATATCAGCCTTGTTGAAACTTTTATTGATCATTTTTCAACTACCCTAGCTGTTGAGATTGCAACAAGATGATGAGCTTAGTGGAAAGAAGTCGCCTTCACTAAGTGGGCCCGCAGGCTATTTTTGGCGCAAGTCTATTTTTAGACTATGTCTATTTTTAGACATGTCGATCATATTCTATGAGTTGCGTGATGCTATTGTGGGGATGGTTGGTTTGCTGGTAACAGATGGACTTTTATTTTAGACATATTGCGTAATCTATTTTTAGATTGCCAGTCTAAAAATAGATATGTCGAATATTATTAGCTCTTAATAATATTTGGACTCTAAACATTAACTTATTCTCTTGGAGCACTTCAGTTAAATGCACAGATGTGGCACAAGAGCTGACAGAAGGAATTACGCTATTCCCGAGGGTTAAGTGGAGCTATTGCATGGAGGACTTCAGTTAGAACTCATGTGACAGAGTTTGGTGGAGTTGGAGAAGTAGTTGGTGGAGTTGTATTTAGTTTAACTCAGTTAGACTCACTTGAGCTAGTTGTATCTAGTCTAACTGATTGATACACTAGTGAGAGTGGAGTGAATTAATTAGTAAATTAATTCACTAAATAATAACTCAGTAATCAACTGAAGAATACATCATTAACTACAGTTGCATGGATACAAAGGAGACCAAAGGAATGCAAGAAGCAGCAAAAGCAGACTATTAGTTGTGAATTAGTATTGTTGCATGGATTTGCAACAACCAAGGATTCTAGGATAATGATAGATCTGGGACAAGGCCGACCAACGTCTGTCCAGAGCCATTCTTCACAATGATCGCTGCCAGTGAGAGACAAAGAATGTGGCAGAGATCGGAGCATGTGATTTGTTGGGACGGCTTGATTAGTGTGTAGCAATTGGAGATTATACTGAGAGCTTGTGAGGAGATTTATATAATGATTGTTACATGATATCTATGACATATAATATACAAATATTTGGGGGTTTTCAGCTTTAAAATTTCCCATAAAATACCGTGTTCATATGTGTGATTGTTTATGGTTTTAATGTGCGCATGCGATTGTTTTTATTTCCGCAATTAATGATCAATGGTAGAAGAGATTCTGTATTGTGCATGAAGTTAAAATAGTGTGTGATCAGAAGAATCTCGGTGTATAACATATCAGTTATCAAATTTCTACACTAGCATGAGATTGGAGACATGTTGTGGCATGGGCATGCATAGAGGTGACTTGAGACATTGACCAACATTTGTAAGTTTTCATATGCTCGTCATTACAGCCATGTATTTCCTATTGTTTCATCATCTTATGTTGGTTGAGAGTCCATTCATTAGTGAGTTGAGTCTTCATGGTGATATGCATGTTTTTAAGGAGTCTAATGATGTCTTATTACAACCATATGTATGGCCTAATGATGTTGTAGCATTCATGTCATGTTATGTTTTTGGTTCAATTTTCTGTTGGATGTCATAGAAGCATTGTACTTCAATGATAGAATCATATAAAATTCTTATGAATCTATGTACTTGTAGTATCTTTTTCATTGGGTCCTTTAGTGGATTGGAAAGAGAGTCATGAGGTCATATTATAGTCATGTATGAGGTTTTATCTCACTGTTATAGCCATGTATTTACAATGGTATATTTCAATTATTCATGGTATTATGGAGTCTTGGTCCACAATGAGCCTCTTTCTCATGGCAAGGAAGCAATGATTGCAATCGAAGTGGTTCACTACAGTATGGAGATGATGTTGGAGATGGAATGTGTCCAAGGGGGCATATTATTTTCTCTTGTTTACTTCATCCATCCATTGTTGGCATTGTGGTCCGCTTTCAGGTGTTCATGATGTGCCTCATGCTATGGTGTGACTTTTGGGGTTCTTGACCTCATTACATGGGTAGAGAGGTTGATGATTGGTTGTTGATCTTGTCATTGGAGATATGCATTCAGAGATGGTTAGTGGTTGTTCTAGAAGTGTTTCTCGAGTATGTTGTGTTGTTGACATGTGTTTGCTACTATGGAGGGTATGATTTGGTGCCTCATGTGGACGATGTTGCATGATTTGTTAGCTCCTAGTCATAGTTATCATATATTTGTGATGTTGTTCATTAATGCCATGTGTGGTTGCATCATGTTCATATTTTTGTTACTTCTAGAGTTGATTAGTTTGATATTTTTCTCATAGGAGACTACTTGATGATTGGTTTTTCATCTTGCATTACCATTAAGCCATGTAGAGACCAGATGCTCTAGTGCTTGTGCTTGTGTTACATAGTTCTTGTTGCCTTATCAGATGGAGTTGACCCTTTTCTACGTCTTTGTCCATCCCTATGTCTCTATAATTCAATAGGAGGTACGTTACCTCTTCATTCATGTATATGTGTGCTACAGCAAGTTTATTTGTCACATCCTATCACTTTGACTACCATTTTTCCATATTTCGAAAAGACTAGCATTGGAGGTGCCTACCCCATTTTCTTCACTCTCGTATGAACTTGAGAGTATCACAACAACATGAAGCTTCCCAATAGTGTGTATAGTTTTGGTCTATTCATTGCACTTTGTGACACACACACAAACTGATTGATTGCAATATGATCTAATTGTTTGAAGATAGGATTTAACACTAACTATTGAAATCGAACTATCATTAACGTAATGTGTGCCTGTGTAGTCTATTATGTTTTAATTCTAACAAAAATTCAGGAAATGGACCCAGGTTCTTAATAAATATGGAGTTACACTTGTTTCCTTGCTATCGAAATCTTCATTAAGCATCCTTTTTTACTATAAGTTGTTGAATATTTTGGTTAAGTTAGAGAGTTGTTTTCTCACGTCCTAGTATTTACCATTTTTCCTTTTAAATAACCTTTTGCATTTTCAAATTATTTATTGTTCCCAAATTCTCCTTTGGTTTGTGTAGTGTTGGTGTGCTCTTGATTAAAAATGATAAATCTAAGTCCCAAGCTCCCTGAATGATTCGTATAACCTACATTTCTTTGACTCTGATGTGCTTTCATGAATTATTTTAGATTTATGCAAGTGATTTCTATAATTACACCAATAGACTATGATGTGCTTTCATGAATTCTTTGAGATTCATGGAAGTGATTTCTATAACTACACCAATAGATAATAGACTAGCTTAGCTTCTGTAGTGATATGGCCTATATATTTATATGTAGAAGTTGGTAATCGTAGCTGTGGGATTAATTTTAGCTATTTCTTATTTGGATGCAGAGCATGCCTGACCCATATTCTTCTTGGTGGATTATGGGGACCAACTACATGCTTAGTGTGTGGACCAATTGGGTACTATTACACATGTTTTCCATGTTATTTGGATCCATATAAAATTCAACGAAGGAAAAAAAAGGGCTTCCTAAGATGCCATATTCTGATTTTGCAACTCACTTTCTTTGACACCCTTTTGCAAATTGCCAAATACTTACTAGTTTGTGTTTAATATTATTGCAATCATTTAACCTACATTGCCTTCTTGGTTTTTTTATACCTCTTTGTTGTTTTCCTATTAACAAACCTACCATTTCTCATCTTGAAGAAAGCATTTGAATTCATATAATAGGTCTCATATTTTTGTGTGGCATTTGGCTTCTACAGGAATTCAGAGAAATAAAATATAGTCAATTGTAGTGTGTCCCTAGACCAAGTGAAAGCATAATCAACAGGGGCCCAGATGAAACTGTAGCTCATGTAGAAACTGTCCAAAAAATGGAAAGATGAGGTGCAGTAAAATTTTCCTCGAGTATTTACTAGGATTGTAAATGAAGGTATCATGTTTTTAGATCTGATTCTAATTCTTCGCCTCATACGATAACATTTACAAGGGAAGTCATAATTGTGGTGTAGACTCTTGTTTTATCACACAAACAAAAAATGTAGCCTTATTTGTATTTTTCCAATGTACTTCCTATGTATTACAAATTTTCCATGATATCTCCATCATATGTTTTATATATGTTTAAGTTTGTGACTTTTTCAGGCCCTCATATTTATGTTCTCGTTTTTCTTTTGTTTTTTTAATGTTTGTAGATGATTTGTTTGTAATGGTTTTAGTGATATGTTAGTGCTTCTCAATTTACCCATGGTATTTTTAAATTTAGAGTCTTTATTCCATCTTCCTACGCAACTTAAATTTATAGTCTTTATGTCCATATTTCTACATAACATAAGGATTGGGATCTTCCTACACGAGATAAAAAGATAAGGATTAAGGATTGGGATCTTCTTTCCTACTCAATAATATATTTAGTTGTTACACTTTCTAGCATAGGTTAATAATATCTTTAGCTATTCTACTTTATTAATATAGGTTGATGTCGTGACTTATTAATTAGTGAATTATTAATTCTTACCAAAATTTCTCCATTAGAATTAATCTAGTTTTATAGAGTCATAATTTCTTTCCAAATTCATGGTTTTACCATTGGAAATCATGAATTTATCATTTGCAATCTGAAATTAGTGTATGCACGATATATGTGGTTGCAACTTTCTTAATTCTTGATTCCACAAATTTGAAATCAATGAAGAGTGAATTTAAATTTTTTTAATGAACCTTTCCTCTTTCCCCGGCCTTCAAATTTTAATAACATAATAATATGGATATTACATTAAATGTATTGCCTACCCTACCCACACAATACATATGAAGAGTAAATGAGATTGTGAGTAATAAAGGCAGTCACATCTCATTTAAATATGGGAATGTAGAAATATGGTGATAGAATTGCAACTGCTCAAGAAATTTAATCTAAAATCAAGAGACACAATTCTACTCTACTGATATGCGAAATTCAATTCACAATTTAGAACAACATTTGCAAACATGCAATAAGAAAAACCACACATGCACAATATTTTTCTAGGGGAACCCAACTGGGAAAAACACCTCAAGCCTCTTTGCATTACTTAGATGAATAGAGAATGTATTACAATTTCTTGCCTGCTCTGCACACAACCTGCAAGTGAATAACCTATCTCACTGCTCAATGAGAAGCTCTGATCCATACTTACTCAATTTATACCTCTTCTTGAGCCCCTATTTCGTTGCGCAAATCCTGAGGAATTAGGCCCATATTTGTAGGAATTTTCCTCCAATTGATTGCATAATTCCCAAGGATTGATCATCTGACTACATGCAACACCTGTACACTCAAACTAGTTAAAAACTGATTGTTACACTGCCTTGGAATCTCCACCACAACTGAGGAACTAAAATTTCTTGCATGCACTAGCTATTTTGAGCATATTGATCAGTTAACTGGATGATCAATGAGTTAGATTGTTGTCCCATTTCAAAATTGACCTTCCAATAGTTCTATCCATAGTTGGAAATATTATAATTGAATACAACTGGAAATAACTGAATTGGATTACTGAAATTTAGCAATCACACATGTTTAACTAAACTCCAAACCCTCTAACTTGAATTTATTGAGCTAACTGAGTGACAAGAGCCATGTCACCTTAATTAACTGCCTCCAAGTTGTCTGTTGATGTGGAAATTCGATTTTTCTCAATTTGACTAAGGCAAAATTAAATTGAACCTTTCTTGCTACACTTCTAATTTCTCAACATCCCCTCTTAGTAAGAAAGGTATTTTCAACCACCTTTATCTTGCACATGTGGAATTCGAACTTCCCTCTTGACAAGGCCTTTGTCAAGATGTCAACATCTTTTTCCTTTGTTGGAATGTATTGTAGCACATTATATGCCTTTGCACACAGTCCCGAAATGATGATACCTGGTGTTTATATGCTTGGATTGATTGTGAAATACGAGATTCTCGGAGAGCATAATGCAATTCTGATTATCACAATAGATCACATTTGGATCCATCTCTTAACCAAACAAACCCACAAGTATCTTTCTCATCCAGATCGCCTCGCATGTTGCTTGACTTCCAACAATGTATTATGCTTTTGTCGAGCTCAGTGCCACAAACCTCTACTTCTTGCTATACCAGGAAACATTTGTGGACCCAACATTGAAAATTCCACATGATGTACTCTTTAGGTCGAATGGACTTCGTGCCCAATATGCATCTGTGAAGGCACAGAAATTCACTCTCCTTGTCCATCTATACCATAATCCATATTGAGTAGTGCCTATTAGGTACCATAAGACATGATTTTCTACCTTCCAATATAATTTGGTCGGCCTAACCATAGCTTGGCTCAGCTAGTTGACTACATAACACATATCTGGTCATGTGTTCGCAAGATACATCAGTGAACCCACTAGCTGCCGGTAAATGGTAGCATCAACCTCTTCACCTAAAGTGGCATCTTCCTTCCTACAACTCTCCATGGAAAATATCTGTAGTATTTGGGTGACATGCTTGCCTTAAGACACAAATTATTCCCCATCATCTTGACATACTTCCACATCAGGAAATAGTGCATGAGACCCATGTCTTTCATCTCAAATTCCCTTGCAAGAGTTGATTAGCTGCTCATCACCTATCAATATTAAATCATCAAAATATAAAACAATGATAAGAAATTTACCTTCTACCAAAATATTATAGAGGTTTGCATCCGCTTCACTTTTGGTGAAGCCCAAAACAGTGAGATAATTGTTGGTCCAAGTGTACCAATCTCAGTGTGCCTGTTTGAGACCGTACAAAGTTTTCCTGAGTCCACACACATGACACTCTCGATCAAATGTCTCAAAACCTTCTAGTTGATCTATGTACACTTCCTCCACAACAACACCATTGAGAAATGTTTTTTTTTACATCCATCTGGTGGATATTCCACCCCATCTGCGTAACTCGTGCAACAATTGATCTAATGCATGAATACCTTGCTACATGATCAAATGTTTCCTCACAATCAATTCCCTCAACTTGAGAGAATCCTTTGGCCACAAATATGGCCTTATACTTATTTATGCTTCCATATTCTGCATGCTTAACCTTGAAGATCCATCTCGAACCCACAATTGATTTATTTGTCGGTCTTGGGACCACTTCCGAAACACTAATCTTCATGATGGATTTGTATTCTTCCACCATTGCATCAACCCAAACTGGTTTCTCAACTACTTCCTCAAAAGAGTATGGCTCGGTCTCTACAAGCTCAATCATTAGAGCCATGTAGCTAGTGTACCTCTCATGTGACCTCCTTTGCTTCTGAAATTCAAAGGAGCTCCCACATTCTCCCTCGCATGATGCACCAATCTATCAAATTCCCTGATTTTTTTTCTCCCTTCTTTGGATGGTTCTGCTTGAGTGGATGTCTCCAATTCGCCTCCTCTCTGATCCTCCATTTGTGGTTGCCACAGAAATTCCTAAGGCTCCTTATTTGGAGCTAAAAGCTCCTCTTTTGGTGGGATTTGAAGCTCCCTCTCAAGAGATCACCACATTTCTTTATCCTTGTTGTGGTTCATTTTCATTTACCTTTGAAATATTTTTCAAAACACCAAAAAAGCATATATGATATAAAATGTAAAAAATTTGTGTGTCGTACAAGAATTTTGATTTATATGTTGGTACATTAACATTACGTGATGAGATGTTAAGGTGGATCGATTTGGGCTCATTCACGTGCAAAACAGTTCAAGGGTTAGACCAATGGGCATGTTCAGAACATTACACACCAGACAAGGTCGAGTTGATCTCATTCGCAAGCTCAGGAGAGATCAACGCTTTTAAATACTGAATAAAGCTCAAGAAGGATAGCGGAGTTGCAGAGCGGCGACGGTAGAAAGTAGAGAAACCAACTAAGGCAGAAACATTTAGAATATTTCCAAAGGAGGCGATCAGACAACGAGGATTTAATCGCAGATCTAAAGGGGAAGAGACCGACGGTTGAGATGACATCGCAAGTTAAGCAATATATCTTGCGATGTGATAAAGGGAGGAGCCACGTGTTGGGACAACAATTCAGCGCATATCACACATCGGCAGGTTTAGAGTTTAGCATTAAGACTTCGCAAGGTAAAGTATTTTAGTTGTGATGCAACAAAGACGGGAGATGGCAATATGAGACGGTACAACAGGGCCGTTAGATCTGACGAAGATCTACGATGGAGATTACGTCGCAACTTCACATCGATGTTTGTATTTTTTACAATTTAAGTTATATTTTAAGTTTGTCGATATGCGATGCACCATGATTGGTCACCATAATGTGGGACCCTACAACCACTTTTACGCGTATATGTAAGTGGTTTGTGTTATGTGTGATCTGTTTTAAAGTAAATCATTGTTAATTGTGCGCATATGTATGTTGAAGGCAAAACACAGCAGAGAGACTTCGTAAGTGACCCGACGCAAAGCCAAGGAGAATAAACAACTAAACACAGCAGGCACACATAGAAGAGGTAGATTCGGGTAGCAGGTGACATGATGACAGCGTTTGAACCGCAGAGGCATAGGCAGACTCAAGCAGAATAATGTATAGTGGCACTATTGGAAGCACAATAGCAGGGTCAAGTCGAGCACTGAGGCATCGTTACAGAACTATGTAGTTGCTGCAACATAACCAGAAAGGACACCTCGGCACTTCGAGAGGACGCATCAGCAACATCAGATTCAGCAAAACGAACAATATTTCCATTTTTTATTTGTTTTCTCGATATGATTGCATAAGTAATCTCAAAAGTTTAGGTAGTCGATTAGTTTCAAGAATTTTAGCAATTACGAACTACTTTAATGTATTTAAGTAGATAGAACTAATGAAAACAAGTTCTGAGTTTTGGACCTGTGGATGACTGTTAATTTGGTACTGAATTTTCTGAGAAATAAATGAAAGAAGATCTAGTTTCCTACACCTGTTGATGTTGATATTTCCTTCCAGTTTCGCTCTGTGTTTATTCCTCTTTGAACGAAATGAAGTAATGTAGTCGCTCGTCTCTTAATTACATC
This sequence comes from Pinus albicaulis, assembly GCA_034641835.2. Classification (NCBI taxonomy): domain Eukaryota; kingdom Viridiplantae; phylum Streptophyta; class Pinopsida; order Pinales; family Pinaceae; genus Pinus; species Pinus albicaulis. The sequence continues at coordinate 398,471,324 of CM076570.1, forward strand.
TATGAGTAAGAGTTAAATAGCCTTAATTTGCGCTCCTTCACTTCATCTCTTTTCTCTTCACAAACTCCTAATGAAACTTTAAAGTAATAGATTATGTGTTTACAGCATATTATTTCGAGTTTCCTCTCTCTCCATGAATTTCCTCTGAAACTTAAAGGTGATAGATTCTGTTTCTCAGCATATCATTTTGAGTTTCCCTTACAGTTCTTCTTTTCATTTCATTCAAATATCAGCAATTTATGGCATTATGAAGGCTTTCATTATATCATATTATTGAGTGTATTAAGTAATTAAATTCCAAAGGTGTTAAACAGAGGCCATTTGATATTGTAATTTTGACATACATTTATAAAATGTCTTGAGCATTGATTCCTTACAACAACCAAGGGATATTTGCTTAAGATACAACATTTTATGGTGCCGTTGTCGGGGTCAAGGAAATGAAGTTTATTTTTCCCTAGGTTTTTCACATTATTTCCTCTAGTAGTTCAGTGAGGGGGGAATATTTGGTTGTGTTTGTTATTTTCAAAATTTTGGCTTTCAAAAGGCCTCACACAAGGTCAAATACCTCACAACAAATAGCCCCTACTTTTCCAAATCCAAAAATATTGGTTTCTAAAAAGGCTCAGAAACGTGAAACTCCTTCAACACCTGATCCTACATTGTCTGCTCCTGGCAACAGTTCTCATAACCCTTTGTTTGAAGATATTTCCAAGGAACTCTCTTTCTTGGAACAAGATTCTCCTTCCACACCCATTCATTTTCAAGAACCTAAGTTAGAATAACATTCTTTCAAGTATGTTTCTTTTACCTTCACTCAAGCTCAACCAAATATAGTTGTTGGTTCATCTTGAATTGTTCATCAACCCACTTCCATATCAATTTTGCCTCCACCCTCATTCACTTTCACAGCAGGTTCATCCACCTCAACTACCCAAGGAATAGTTAACCAAGGTGTACATATGGCAGCACCAGCCTTTTTGTTGAACAGATATGCTCCACTAAATATTGTAAAACCAATGAATGCCATGCCTCAAGAATACCTCAAATTACTTCCTCGTTTCACTAGAGAAGATGAAATAACTGCAGAACAACATTTACCCTTGTTTTGCACTTTTGCTGAGAATTTAAATGTATAACATCTTGATGTTGTGATGAGACTATTTGTGCAATCTCTAGATGGAGAGGCTAAAAAGTGGTTCAAAGGTATACCAAATGGTTCAATAAATAACTGGGAAGAGTTAGAAACTCAATTCACTCAGAGATGGGGAGAAAAGAGAGATCATGGTTACTCATTGACAGAGTTTAATGCAATTAAAATAAGGCCTAATGAAAGAATTTCTGAGTTTGTAAAAAGATTCAAAATAAATCACATAACAGCTTCACTCCATAAGAGATGAAGCCACCCCCCTCCAGGACATGTATTTTTTTGTTGGGGCTTCTTAAGCTAATTTTAACTTTACATTGAGAGAGAGAAGAGCCCCTACTCTTGAGCAGATACAAACAGATGCTTTAGAGATTGAAGCTAATATGACTGCAGCTGGAAAGGCGAAATCGAAACAACCAGTCCGGGAGAAGGGGAAAGCAAAAGAAGAATCATCACAAGATATAAGAATTGAAGATATGGCAAAGGTGATGAAAATTTTGAAAAATACGTTAGCTAAGATGGAATTGGAAAATAAAAACTCCCAAAGACAAGTACAACAAAACTGAGGGGGTTTTAACACTCCATTCAGAAGACATCCCCTGCAAATTTTGCAAAGGGAAAGAAGAGATCAAGACCAGGTTCAAGCACCGTTGTATATAGAAGCAGTGCCTGCGAATCCAGCAGAAGATGACCAAAGGGAGGCCAAGAATTAGGTATCTGCTATGTATACAATAAAATATGATGAAGAGGAAGATTGTGAGGGAGAATATGCTGAAGCTGAAGTATATTTTGATCAAGATGAAATGGATGAATATTGTAGACAATTCATATATTTCATGCAAGCTGAGTTACATAAAAAGTATGATTTGAGGTCTAGAAAAAGATCTAGAATGCAGGATAATGAAGCTGAACAACAAGGTTCCATTCCTCCTCCAAGGGCAACTCCACAACAAAAGTACCTTTTGAAACAGGTTAGTAAGGGGAAACAACCTACAAATTCACTTAATAGAACAAATGTGCAACAGGGTGAGTCTTCCCAGGACACATCAGTTGACACTAATATTTTGGAGAGAGTTTTTCATGTACCCGAACAAGCAGCAAATTCTAGAAAGAGTGAAGAATAACCTGAAAATAACGTTAAGCAAACTTACGCTTTCAGTTTGACAAAAGAGTTGGAGAAGGTTAAAATTTAGGTACCTCTTCTAGAATTAGCTAAAATACCAGCTTACAAGAAATAAATTTCAGAATTTCTTAATCTCACACAGATGGAAGATATAAGTGACACAGTGAACTTACAAGAAGAAAAGCAAGTGGTCACCTTTGGTCCTCATGTAGAAGAAGTAGATCCTTCTGTTCCACCCTTCTATATTTCTCTGTTGCTTCATGATTTTACTCTACATAATTGCATGTTGGATTCGGGGGCGTCCCATAATCTCATTCCATTGTCTGTTATGAAGGAACTAAACTTGCAGATTACCATACCTTATAGGGATCTATATTCATTTGATTCCAAAAGGGTGAAATGTGTTGGGTTAATTAAATATGTAGTAGTTTCGTTGGCACAAATCCCAACAAAGAGTCATGGATGTCGTGGTTGCTGACATCCTAGCCAGGTTTGGACTGCCCCTATCAAGATCTTGGGGAGAAAAGTTGGGAGGTGTTCTAAAATTAGATTTCACTTATGCTATCATTCCGGTTTTTAACGAGGAAGAAAGGAGATTGTACAGAGAAACAAGGTTTGTGAAGACCACCTCCAAGAAAGATGCAGGAAATTCCCCCATTTATAGTCAAAAAATAGAAGAACTTTCTTGTTTCATGTTGCATGAAGATGCATAATTTGTTGAAGACACACAGAAGCAACTCTCTTCAGCAGTTGTAAAAATGAGCTGCACTCAAGGAAGATTTGGAAGTGCTACTTTGATGGTGCCTACTCCAAGGAAGGCGCGGGTGTTGGATTCTTGCTGATATCACCAGAAGGTAACCTCGTGCCTTTCTCTTTTAAACTAGAATTTGTTTCAACAAACAATGTGGCTGAGTATGAGGCCTTAATCTCAAGCCTTCATTTTTCTAAACAGATGGGAGTTCAATGCATTTCAATTTTTGGTGACTCTGAATTGATAATAAGGCAGATTAAAAAGAATCTTCAAACCAAGCATCTGAGGTTAAGATCATATATTAATGAAGTTTGGGATCTGATAGAAAATTATTTTGAAGCATTAAATCTTTAGTTTATTCCGAGGGAGGAGAATATATTGATAGATTCTTTAGCAGTTGCAGCCAACACCTTCAAACCTCCAATAAATCCAAGGCTAAGGTATGAAATTGAAATTAGACATAGACCTTCTATCCCTGACAATGTGAAACATTGGCAGGTGTTTGACAATGATGAACATATAAATCATTTCCTGACCATGATTGGAAACTTTGAAGATGCTAAAATAGACCAAGAGGAAGAACAAACAAAGAAGAAAGCAGAAGTAAGAAATCTTAAGCAGTCAATAGGTGAACAACATATTATCCAATTGAAAGATAATGTGCTCTCTAAAGGGTTGGTTCCCCTTGAAATATTATTCGATGCTAATGATGTTGTTGTTGATTCAAATAAAACACATCACGAAGAAGAGATGGAAGATTGTAATTTGGGAACTCAGCAGGAACCCAAAATAGTGAAATTGTTCAAAGGTGTTGCCAAAAACTACAAATAAAGATACATTGATTTATTTAAGAAATATATAGATGTGTTTGCCTAGTCATATGAAGACCTGAAAACATATGACAAAAGCATAATTAAGAATAAGATTCCATTGAAGGAAGGACTCAAACCACACAGACAGAAGCTCAGACAAATAAATCCATTGTTGTTAGCTCCAATCGAAAAGGAAGTGAAGAAATTGTTGCAGGTGAAAATTATAGTCCCTCTCAGATATTCAGACTGGGTTTCTAATATGGTCCCTGTAAGAAAGAAGAATGGAGAGATAAGATTGTGTGTAGACTTTAGGAACTTGAACCAAGCATCTCTAAAAGATAATTATCCTTTGCCGAAAATGGATTATGTCTTACAGAAGGTTCCAGGAGCTCATAGGTTGTCTATGGTCGATGGATTTTCTGGGTATAATCAGGTAGCAGTAGAAAAAGAAGATTAGAAGAATATTTTTTTCACGATGCCTTGGGGCACCTTCATGTATGCAAGGATGCCATTTGTCCTTATGAACACAGGTGCAACATTTCAGAGGGCCATGGACATAGCCTTTGTTGGTGACAGGTTTGTAGTTATATATTTAGGTGATGTAATTGTTTTCTCAGGGTCAGATGATGAACACTTGGAGACTTTGCAAAAAAAAATTCAAAAGTGCAGAAAGTTTGGTTTGTCATTAAATCCCAAGAAATCTTTATTTTCCTTAGAAGAAGGTAAATTATTGGGTCACATAGTTTCTAAACAGGGAGTAAAGATTGACCCAGTAAGGGTGGAAGCCATCTAGACGATTCCTTTACCCAGAAGCAAGAAAGATATCCAGAGATTCCTGGGAAAAATAAACTTTATGAGGAGATTTGTGCCCAATTATGCTGAGATTGTGAGAAGTATAACAGATATGTTGAAGAAAAATGTAGAAGTGAAATGGGATAAGGGATCCAGAGAAGCATTTGCTAGAATAAAGGAAGCACTGCAGGAAGCTCCAGTTATAATTAGTCCAAACTATCAAAAGGCCTTTCATGTATTCTCATTTTCATCCCCCTCTACTATTGTTGTTGTGTTGTTGTAGAAAAATGAAGACAGTAAGGAGAAACCAGTTGCATTTTTCAGTAAAGTTCTCATATATGTTGAGCTCAAATACAATATTCTGGAGAAACAAGTATATTCTTTGGTCAAAGCACTGAAAGCCTTCAGGACTTATGTGTTACAGTCCCAAATAACTACTTATGTTCCTAATTATGATGTGAAAGGCGTGCTGGTCCAAAGTGATGTTGAAGGAAAAAGGGGGAAGTGGATAGCAAAAATTCAAGAGTATGATTTGGACATCAAACCCACCAAGCTGGTCAAGAGACAGGGGTTAGCAAAGTTGTTGAAAGAGACAAATTTTCAAGCCTTGGGAATTAATCTGTTGGCACTAGTGGATGGATTTGTTAATGAAGAAGGTCAAATCAAGTCCAAAACAGGTATTCAATACAAATTTTTGTGCTTTGATTGGTATAAAGATATTGTGCATTACCTATGTTTCTTTTCCTGTCCAACTTCACTAAATAGGACAAAATATAGAGCTCTCAAGCTCAAGTCTCAGCCATATGTTATCGTAGAAGCAAAGTTATACTGGAAAGATCCTATTAGTATTTTTTTGTTATGTTTGACCGAAGGAGAATCTATTGAAATCATCAAACAATATCATGAAAGTCTATGTGGAGGACATTATAACTGGAAGGTCACTACTCATAAAATTCTCTCAAGTCAAGCTTCTATTGGCCAACCCTGTTGTAGATGTTTATAGACTAGTCAGAAGTTGTCATAAGTGTTAGTTGTTTGCTGAAAAGAAAAAACTTGCTCCATTACGTCTCATCCCAGTATTTATTGAAGAACCTTTCATGCAATGGGGATTGGATTTTATTGGAGATTTCAATCCACCATCAAGTTGACAGTTCCATTGGATTCTGACTGCCACTGATTATTTTACAAAATGGGTTAAAGAAATACCCACAAAGAAGGCAAATGACCAGGTAGTGATGAAGTTTCTGGAGGAAAACATCTTCAACAGATTCAGATGTCCAGTTAAAATTGTGACTGATAATGCTCAGGTATTCAACTCTGCTCGTTTCATTAATTTTTTTCAAACATATAATGTAATTTTATCACATTCCATGGCATATCATCCCCAAGGGAATGGATTAGAAAAATCCTCAAATAAGGCATTGGTCAGAATCTTGAAGAAGACAATCACCGAGAATCAGAAGGATTGGGATATGAAGTTGAAGTTTTCCCTCTGGGCAGTTCGAGTCACTACCAGGAGATCTACTGGGAAGTCTCCCTATGAACTGGTTTATGGAACTCAAGCACTATTTCCTACTTAGTTGGCCAAACCAGTGATTTCTTTCCTTCAAGAAGCTCAGGAAGAACCTAATTCTTTGGTAAGAAGATTGAACAAAATAGTTGAATCAAGTGAAAACAGAAACAAATTCAGGGATAACTTGATTACTTATCAGGAAAAGATGAAGTCTATATTTGACAGAAAATCAAAAGAAGTTCTCTTTCAAGCAAGAGATTTGGTACTAATATGGGACACCAAAAGAGAAGAAAAGGGGAAGCATGGTAAATTTGACCCTCTTTGGTATGGTCCATACAGAATCTCTGAGGCAAGGTCAAATAACATATTCATTTTGGAAGATCTAGATGGAGATTCAGTACGGCTGATTGTGAACGGGCAGTATCTGAAGCATTATTTCCAGCAATGAAGGTCAGCATTCCACCATTGTAAATATCAGATTTCTCATTGTTCATATGTCACCAAGCAATATTTGACTCCATGCCTAATGGATAAGGCACTAATCTGCGTTTCTTAGCACTTCCATGGAAAAAATCACTATCCCCAGGTGGAGCGAGATGGTGTGGCTCATTTGTATTTACCTTTGAAATATTTTTCAAAACACCAAAAAATCATATATGATAGAAAATGTAAAGAAATTGTGTGTCGTAGAAGAATTTTGATTTATATGTTGGTACATTAACATTACGTGGTGATATGTGAAGGTGGGTCGAGTCTGGCTCATTCACGTGCAGAATAGTTCAAGGGCCGGACCGATGGGAACGTTCAGAACTTTGCACACCGAACAGGGTCGAGTCGAGCTCATTCGCAAGCTCAGGAAAGATCAACGCTTTTAAAGACTGAATAAAGCTCAGGAAGGATAGCTAAGTTGCAAAGCGGTGATGGTAGAAAGCAGAGAAACTGACTAAGACATAAACATTTAGAAGATTCCTAAAGGAGGCGATCGAACGGCGAGGATCGAATTGCAGATATGAAGGAGAAGAGATCGATGGCTGAGATGACATCGCAAGTTAAACAATATATCTTGTGATGCGATAAAGGAAGGAGCCACGTGTTGGCACAATGATTCAGCACATATCACACATCGGCAGGTTTAGAGTTTAGCATTAATACTTCACAAGGTAAAGTATTTTGGTTGCGATGCGACAAGGACGGGAGATGGCAGCATGAGACGGTACAGCGGAGCCATTAGATCTGGCGAAGATCTACAACGGAGATTACGTTGCAACTTCACATCGGTGTTTGTATTGTTTACCATTTAAGTTATATGTTAATTTCGTCGATATGCGATGCACCATGATTGGTCACCATATTGTGGGACCCTAAAACCACTGTTACGCATATATGTAAGTGGTTTGAGTTATGTGTGATCTGTTTTAAAGTAAATTGATGTTAATTGTGCGTGTATGAATGTTGAAGGAAAAACACGACAGAGAGACTCGGGTAAGTGACCCGACGCAGAGCCAAGGAGAAGAAATGACTAAACACAGCAGGCATGCGCAGAAGAGGCAGAGTCAAGTAGCAGGCGACATGATGAAAGTGTTTGAAGCGAAGAGGCATAGGCAGAGTTGGGCAGAAGAACGTATAGTGGCACTGTTGGAAGCACAACTGCTGGGTCAAGTCGGGCGTTGAGGTGTCATTACAGAACTGTGCAGCTGCTGCATCATAACCAGAAAGGACACCTCGTCACTTCGAGAGGACGCATCAACAACATCAAATTCAGCGAAACGAACAATATTTCCAGTTTTTATTTGTTTTCTCGGTATGATTGCATAAGTAATATAAACATTTTAGGTAGTCAAGTAGTTTCAAGAAGTTAAACAGTTACAAACTAATTTGATGTATTTAAGTAGATAGAAATAAAGAAAATAGGTTTCTAGTTTTGGACCTCTGGATGACTGTTAATTTGGTACTGAATTTTTTGAGAAATAAATGAAAAAAGAACAAGTTTCCTACACTTGTTGATGTTGATATGTCTTTCCAGTTTCACTTTGTGTTTATTCCTTTTTGAATGAAGTGAAGTAATGTAGCAGTCGGTCTCTTAATTACATCTGTGAGTAAGAGTTAAATAGCCTTAATTTGCACTCCTTCACTTCATCTCTTTTCTCTTCACAAACTCCTAATGAAACTTTAAAGTAATAGATTCTGTGTTTACAACATATTATTTCGAGTTTCCTCTCTCTCCATGAATTTCCTCTGAAACTTAAAGGTGATAGATTATGTTTCTCAGCATATCATTTTGAGTTTCCCTTATAGTTCTTTTCATTTCATTCAAATATGAGTAGTTTATGGCATTGTGAAGGCTTTCATTATATGAGATTATTGAGGGTATTAAGTAATTAAATTCCAAAGGTGTTAAATAGAGGCCATTTGATATTGTAATTTTGACATACATTTATAAAATGTCTTGAGCACTGATTCCTTACCACAGCCGAGGGATTTTTTACACTCCCCATCAAAATTTACATTCCTTTGCACAAATGTCATTATGAGCAAAGGTAAGTACACACGTTAACTATTTGGATTTTTTGTGTAACCGAAAAAAACTCCCAACTCTGTTGTCAGCTCAAGTTTCTTCCTCGAATCTTTGGAGACATGGCAGTAAACAAAGGCTCCAATTTTTTTGAAATGAGACACATCCGACTTTCTCCCTGAGAAATCCTCCTCCTGTGTAATCATAATAAGAATCTTATGAGGACTCTGGTTCTGCAAGTATATTGTTGTGTTACATGCCTTTTCCCACAAATGCAGTGGCAAGCCTTGTTCATGTAGGATATATTTCACAACTCCAATAATGCTCTGGTTCTTTCTCTAACTACCCCATTTTGTTGTGGGTTATGGGGTGTTGTCAACTCTCTTCGAATTCCTTATTTGGCACAAAATTCCTTGAAGTCATTCAAAACATACTCTCCTCCATTGCCGCTCATGAGAGCCTTCCCCTTCTTGTTGGTCTCTTTCTCACCTAGTGCCTTGAATTATATAAACTTTGAGAATTTCTCATCCTTCCTCCGCATGAGGAAGATCCAACACTTCCTGGAGAAATCATCAATAAAAACAACAAAGTATTTATGTCTGGCAGTGGAGGCTGTTGAGAAAGGTCCACAAACATCAGAGTGGACTCTTTCCAAGACTACATGTGCTTTGTTGTCTTGTTCATGGAACATGGATTTTACATACTTCCTCAAGGTAGAACCTTTGCATACATCATTTTGCTCAAGTGCTCCTTTAGAGAGGCCAGTGGTTATTTGCTACATAATTTTCAGGGCGCCGCGATTCAAATGGCCCAATCTCATGTGCCATAGTTCACGGACATTGCGACTCTGCAATTTCTATGTCATATTGCTTAATGCAGCACAATATTCCACATCCAACTTGTACAAGTTCTTCACACGAACCTTGATCTGATTCACCTATCTAGTAGCTATGTGCCTTACAAAGGCTTTCCCTTTACTGAAGATCACATCATAGCCGCAATATTCCAAAACTTTTATAGAGATGAGGTTATTCTTTAGGCCTGGAAAAAACATGACATATTTGAGGTGAAGAGGGGATCCCAACTCCCTCTTAAAATTTATTGTACCAATCCCAGTAGAATTGTACCTTCTGTCATCGCCAAGATCAATATGCATCAAGAGATCTTTCTCCTCCAAGTCATTGAAAAACTCTCTACACCATATCATGTGGAACGAGGGACCTGAGTCCAAGTACCACACACTCCTCATCACAATGTTGGTCATGCATGTGATAAGGGTGAATGCTAGCTCAAACTATGAATCCAATGCTTTGTTTGTTGCGTGTCCCAAGCTCTTCTTTTTTGACTTTTTGTGTGGACACTTTGCAGCAAAGTACCCGAATTCATGAAAATTGAAGCATTTTATCTTGGAAAAGTCTTTGTTCTTGCTCCCTTAGGTGGATTTTGGTTTGGTTTGAGACTTATTCACTTTTCCCTTCTTTCCCTTTCTAACCAATGCAACATTTTCTTCATCCTCTCCCTTGGATGAGGTTCCATCTCTGGTATTCTGCCTAATCTCTTCTTGTACCAAATTAGACTATAAGTGTTCCCGATTCGGTAATTTATCCCTCCCTTTCACCGAGCCCTGGTAGCTACGCTAACTTTTGGGAAGGCCTACAAGAGCTAGGCTTACCAAATCATCTTCTACAACATTCACACCAACCCCTCCAAGACCATTCCGAAATTGTGTAAATCTAGTGAGATACTGCGGAATAGTGTCATTCTTCTGCATCTTGATGTTTCAAAGTTTGTCTTTGAGGGCCAGTTTTCTATGGTCACTGCTATTCTCAAATAGCTCTATCAGTTCATTCCACATTGCGAAAGGAGTTTCTTTCCCATGGAGAATTGAGACAATATGGTCTCGCACTCCCTCCGAGATTATTCTCCTCGCCTTGGCTACATATTTTTTCCATTAGGCTAGGTTCTGTACATCAGCTAAACCTAGTTTTGGAATGTCTGTCTTGACATATTCCAACGATCCGTTACCATCAAGCACTGCCTTCATGTGATCCTTCCATGCAATTAAATTCAAGTTTCCTTCCAAGGCATACTCTAATCTCAATCTGTTGAAGGTCATTCTCCCAACTCTAAAGAGATCTTGCTACACTAAAGTTGCAAATTCGAACCTCTTGAGAAACAAATTTGAAATTATTTTTCTAATGTGAATCCTGCTCTGATACCATGTACAAATACAATGATATAATTACAATTGCTGAAGAAATTTAATCTAAAATCAAAAGACAAAATTCTACTCTATTGATATGTGGAATTTAATTCACGGTTTAGAACGACATTCACAAACATGTAATAAGAAAAACCACACATGCACAATATTTTTCTAGGGGAACCCAACTAGGAAAAACCCCTCAAGCCTCTTTGCATTAATAAGATGAATAGAGAATGTATTACAATTGCTCGCCCACTCCGAGCACAACATGCAAGTGAATCACCTATGTCATTGCTCAATGAGAAGCTCTGACCTAGACTTAGTCAATTTTTGCCTCTGCTTGAGCCCCTATTTCCTAGCGCAAATCCTGAGTAATTTTCCTCCAATTGATTGCTCAATTCCCAAGGATTGATCATGTGACTGCATGTAACACCTGTACACTCAAACTAGTTTACAACTGCTTGTTACATTTCCTTGGAATCCCCACCACAATTGGGGAACTCAAATTTCTTGCATGCACTAGCTATTTTGAGCTAATTTATCAGCTAACTAGATGATCATTGAGTTAGACTGTTGTCTCACCACACAACTGACCTTCCACTAGTTTTATCAATTGTTGGAACTATTTTAACTGAATACAACTGGAAATAACTAAACTCGATTACTAAAATTTAGCAATCACACATGCTTAACTGAACTCCAAGCCCTCTAACTCGAATTTACTGAGCTAACTAAGTGACAAGAGCCATGTCACCTCAGTTATCTTCCCCGAAGTTGTCTGTTGATGTGGAAATTTGAATTTTCTCAATTTGACAAAGGCAAAGTCAAATTGAGCCTTTCTTGATGTGCTTCTCTACAAGGAAGAAGATGCTCTCTCGAATCATTTAAATTTTTATCATTTTCTCTTAAACTTAGTTAAATCAAACTAATTTCAATAAACTAACGTATATCAATAATGATTATTAAAAACTATAATTCATATCAATAAAAAATCCTCTGCGTTGGGCTTCCCCATATCATTTAAAATGGGAGGATGATGTTTTCTTGAATCATTTAAATTTTGATAATTTTTCTCCTAAATTTAGTTAAAGCAAACTAAATTCAATAAACTAATCAATATAAAAAATAACTGTTAAAAATTAGAATTTATATCAATAACAATCTTTTGTTGTACAATATCATTATTTCGAAAGATTCAACTCATTAATATCAATAATGATTATTAAAATTTACAATTTATATTAATAAAAATCCTCTACTATACAATCCATGCTATTAATCATTCTTTCTTGCTAGTATCTTTTTTTTTTGTAAGCTTGGTGGGTCCTCTCTATTTTCTATTTATATGAAAAAAGTAGGTTTGGTAAATACAAAAATTAGGCCTCAACCTGCCCGTAGGAAACCAGGTATGTTGGCCATTTGAGTGTATTGAACGCCATCCAAAACATGTACTTCCTTAATCTGCTTCGAATTGTCTTTAAGTAGCTGATATTAGAGTTTGATCTTACTAACATTTACATAATAATAAAGAAAAATATATCCGCTATCAAAACTAAAAGGTCTTAGTTTGGCTAATCATCAGTTGGTTAGATAATCATCATCTGACTCCACAGGAGCTGGATCTTTGACGCTTGAACCAGGCATATCAACCTGAGGCATGGACTAAATTTCCTTCTCAATTCTTCCAAGATGAACATACTGGTGGTGCTGGCACAGGTTCATTTCCTGGATGCTTCTGTTAATCTTTGCCAGAGTGGTAACTACCCTGGGATCTCCTCCTACTTCTTGCATTGACATAATTGCCTTAACCAGAAGGCATTTTATCAGCTAATATGTTTTGATAGAGTGGTGGAATAGAGAAATTATCCCCCGGGTTTGACCCAGGTCTGTGATGATCCGGTTTAGTTCTTCCTCTACAATGTCTTCCTCTTCTTCGATTTTGGTTCTAGCATCAGTCTCCCATCCATGAATGAGGGATTTTACAAAGCTGGGTGTCTCCTATGAATAAGCCTGGAACAAGGTTTCCATGACCTCTCTACTGGATCTCCTGGCTCGCTTGGCTGGCAGACTCAAAATTTTGGCCTTGCCTTTTTCCGCGTCTACCTTTTTCCCCCTGTTATTCTTCACCATAATTGGATTTCGGTCCGACAATGATTTGAGACTGAATTGAGTGACTACAATCCCTGGAGCATAAACATAATAACAAGAACCCAACAAGTTAAATAATAACTCATAAGACATAGACAGGTTGGTGATTGCAGCAGTGGGATAATGTTGGCCTTGAAACCCATGACTACTTGCGCTGGGATAAGACATTGACACATACCAACATTGATATTGTTCCTATGACTACATGCACTATACCTACCACCGTGAAATTGTTAACGTAATTAGCAGAGCAACTACCTACCCCATTCTCTGTCGGAGGAGGACTAGCAGGCGAATTCAACAGTATAACAGAGAAATACAAATGGTTATTCAACCCTCCCCTTCCCCTTCCAACATTAACATCATGTAACTTCATACAAGCATTTTCCCACTCCCAGGTAGACCTGTTAGTTTTATAGTATTGCATTTCCGACTGAAACTAGGGATGGGAAAAAACTTTTTTACAAGACCTAACCCCAAATGCAATTACAAACCAGGATAGTAAATTCAGTAACTTAGCTAACCAGGAATTACATTGACCTTGCAGGTGGGTAAATTCCGCAGAACTCAAACAATTTCAAATTTTGACAATACAGTTACAGGCTTTATAACAAACAGAGAAAATATAGTCCAGAAAGATATAGATTTTCTGGTGCATGTTGAGAAACTCATATACCCTCTTCATTGTAATAGCGAAAGGTGAATTGGGTACATACCAATATGCGAGAGCAGGCCACCAGTGATGTCTGCAAGTTCTACCCAGTTGCGCGCGCCTGGAACCAGCAAAGTTGCAGAGAAGGAATGTAACAAGATTAATCAAACGCATGGGTTTAACCTGCCTCAAGAGATCTTAGCGTCTCTTTCCCCAACCCCCCTTTGACATCCCAGCTAACTCCCCGAGTTGTTTCGCATGCGAAGTAATGAACGTCCTTATGATTTGTTTTGGGATGTGTCCTCTCCGGTTCCTTGGTGGTCGTGTTCTACCTCCCGGCGCATGCGGGAGCCACATTCCCTTCCTTAATCGCCATGTAACCTACCACCATCATCACAGCTTAGAAAATTCGCTGCCAGGTGGCACCCCGATCAGGGATGTTGGTTGTAATCTTGGCCAATCTGCTTACAATATTGTTTCATAATGCGCCGGAGATCCTCCATCTCTGGTTCCAAATATTGTCCCCACGGTTGATCTAGGAACCTATCTCCATTGTTGCAACCCCGGTTTTCTAAGTAGACAGTTGCTTCATTGCCTGATTTCCTTACATGGCGAGGGATGATGTGATGTATTGTTTCAATTCTTTCCTTGATTTCCTGCGTTAGTCTTGTTGTTCTCCAGCTATTATTGATGTGCTCCCAACGGGCTCCCTATTGGAGCTTTCGAAGGATTCCTGTGACCATGGCTGAGTCCCCTCAATTTCTAATCTATTGTATTGCTCTCGACTTGCGATTTCCAGATCTGTTTTTGTTATTGTGAGTTCCGCTTCATTATTGCTAGAATATCCTAGATCTATTGCAAAGATACTTAGGAATATTCTTGAGCAATCTCGAAAAATACCACCAACCCCTGCTTGACCTAGGTTCCCTTTAGAGGCCCCATCATAGTTGAGTTTAATGAACCATATATGTGGCAAAGTGAATTTGTCTCGAATTTCATAGCATGTGGCTCTTGGTTTCAGGAGGAAGGTGCGAGCATCTCCTCTGTAATATTCCCAAATTTTCACATCATATTTGGAATATTAGAGTCCTTGCTTTTCTTAATGAATTAAGTAAATAAAAGGGTGAAGGGACCCACAAACCCCAAATATGAATAAGATCCACTTTTTGTGTGTGAATGTGGACTAATTAAGCCCAAATCTACAAAATAAGGTAGTTGAGCAACTACTAATGTGAATGAGATTGGAGATCATGTCTCATTTAATGAGGAAGATCATGGAGGGTTGATTCAGTCAACTAAGACCTTGAAGATGTCAAACAAAATATCCTTGAGCATTCATGATCAAGTGATGGAAGATCATGTGTAAATGAAGCACACATGATGGAGGAGGTGTACATTGTACCTAGACTTGTTGGTTGATTTGGTCAAACAGCGCAGTCCCACTTGGAGGATCTTGTCCACATGTGACTGCGTAGTTGAGATTAGGGCCAAGGCTTGGGAAGGCTCAAACATTATAAAAGAGATGAAGGCAAAGGTGAAAGTCATCTTGGATTATTTGATGTATCATCTTTTAAGATCTGGAATTTTCAAGTGACATTCCACTGCATTCTTGGGCTGTTTAGCAGAGATTGTAGGTGCTGTTTAGCACAGGGTGTTCCCGGGCGAGAATCCCTCCTCTTTCTTTGAGTGATATCTAAGGAAGAGGTTTGTACTTCATTATACATCAGGCTTTAAGTGCTATTTCCTTTTTCTACTTTCTGCAAGACATTCATATTAAGAAATCTGCAGATTTTTGAAGTTCAGTTTGGAAGGTGGAGGTTGTCTTCAGTACTTCAGCTGGAGAACAAGGTGAGGGATTATTACCATCACTTGGGCTTATAGATCAGCACTCCCAAAGCCACATTGCAGATCTAGCATCAGGCCAAAAGTTATTGACCTCCTAGCAGCAGTATCCCCTTCAGGAATAACATTGTCCATATTGCAGATCTGAAAGGAGGAAGGAAATTGCTAGTACTTCAACTAGCAATCCAGTGGAGGATCATTCCTTCACATTTCCATCAGTCTCACCATCATCCTAGAGCTTATTGCAGCATTTTTCAGCATGCAGAAGGCCTCTCTTTCCCTCACAGCGCAGTTTCTGTTGGCAGCTGTGTTACAGCAGCTGAATTCATCATTGGAGGGTTGAGAAGGTAGATCTAGAGCTCTGAGCTCATAAATCTGATGAAGGGATCAACCCTTCAAGCATAGATCTGATCTGAGCACACATTTCAACCATCTATTCTTTAGATCTATCTTTAGATCTGTATTTCCCAGCAGATCAAGGATCAAATCCTAGGGAGGTGATTTTCCAAAGTTGCAGATCTGGAAAATCCTTTCTGGGTTATCTTGGGAATCCATCACATTGGCCAGATCTTGAATCTTGGCATCATCAAAGCTCTAGTTTTGAGTAGATCTTCATTTCTCTTTTCAGCCTGCAACCATATGTTCATATTCTGCTGAAGAGTCAGCACAGTATTTGCTGCAGAGCCTCAACAGTTACGCGGTACCTGCTTCACACATGTTTTCAGGGTGATCCTAGCTCATTTTTTTGGCTAGATATACCTATATTATGTACTTATGTAACTTAATCTCTCCAATATAATAAAATGGCTCAGCTCTTTCTGCATATTCTGATGTGTATTTAAGATTTATTGTTTATCATGTTGTAAGTTCTTATATTGTGTGAAGTATTACTGCATTCTCCCTTTTGGGGATATTACATCCTCCTTGAGATTTAACTGTTTGAGGATTTTGACTTCTATACCCTGAACTTTCCAATCCTCATGATTCCATTTTTCTGCTAAAATGGTTTCTCTAATACCCTATATACTACTTGCCAAATTTCTAGCAATTTCCTCTTCTCATTTTGGAAAATTCTTCGATTTCTCTCTTTCCACAGTGTCCATAATAGAAATCCCAGCAATAAGGTCCAAGCTCTATTTATGACTGGACTTTGGTAGCCTCCTTTCCTCCAATTTTCGGTTGTTTGTCTAATACTAGTATTATTTCTGTCTGATTGCTGAAAGAGGTTGTTGAGTTTACACCACATATGATTTGCCACTGAGCAGGTGTTGAGCAAATGTTCGAGGTTTTCTTCCTGTTCACCGCACATCACACACCAAGACAGGCCATTCATGCCACGTCTCCCATTTAGGTAAGGATTCCCATTCATGTTTACTTTATTAGATTTTATTTGATATGCTTCCTTTATTGTAAACATTCCCTTCAGATTATACCCCCACCGAATTATATTGTTTCCTGTCAAAATTGGTATCTTTCTAGATTGTAATTCTTTGTCAAAATTCCCCCATTACTGAGTATTCGAGATTGCCTGCCATTGTTGTTTATGCTTCCATCTCCTCCAGAATTGGTCATTTTGATCTTCCCAGTAGTGGTTCACTTTTTTCGAATGGGGTTGGTTCGTAAACAATAAAATTTTCGTGAGATCCAGTCTACTGAAGAGATTTTCTCTCTATTTCAAGGAATCTTCCCAGAAACGAGCAAGATTCCCCCTTTAATCTCCTAGAAATGGTGGGTCGTGACCAAGGCTCTATTCTCTGATGCCAGATTCCAAATTCCTGATCCCCTGTGGATAATATTTCATTGTATTCATTCCCTTGGCATCTGTGGCATGTCATACTTACGCTCCCATATTCATTCCCACAGAGCTGAACCACCTTACAACCAATGCCACCACAATTTTACCCCCATAACCTGATTAAGGATGAAAGGATCTCTTAATCCTAGTCCTCCTTTGCCTTTGGGAAAGGTGAGTTTCTCCCATGATAATAGAGCCCATTTCCTTTTTTCCTGTGTCGCCTGCCAAAGGAATTTTTTTAAAATGTTGACCATGTCTGAGCAAATAGTCTTCGGGGCATCCATCCCGGATGGTTGATAGATTGGAATAGATTGGAGAACAGTTCTCAGAAGGATAACACGACTGGGAGTGTTTAAAGCTCTGAAGGACCAATTCATCAACCTTTTCTGAATACGAGTAATAAGTGCTTTCCAGTGGCCTGTTCTAAGGGAATTTTCCGATAGGGGCATGCTGAGGTACTTAGTAGGTAAAGTCCCCATAGTAAACCCTAGAGTCTGAGCTAGGAAAATTTGAGATTGAGGGGTAGTATTGAAGAAAAAGATATTGGATTTATCATTGTTGATGAGGGTGCCTGAAGCAGCCATAAAATATTTCATAATTTCAGGATAACTTTCGATTCCTTAAGGGTAGCTTGACAGAACAACATGATATCATCAAAAAATTGTTGATGAGACAGGGTAAGATCAGGAACCCATAACTTTAAGCCTTTCAGGGTACCATCTTTGACTCTATATTTGATAAACCTACCCAATCCCTCTGCATAAATGATGAACAAGAATGGAGACACAGGGTATCCCTGCCTCATGCCACGGGATGCATTAAAAGAACTGGAAGGGCTTCCGTTAACAAGGATTGAGAAATGAGGGGTGTTAATAAATGAGAGGATCCATTCCACCCATATTTGGTCAAATCAAAAGGATAACCAAATATGTTGAAGATAATTCCAATTTACACAAACGTAGGCTTTAGAAAGGTCAAGTTTAATAAGCATTCCTTTGGATTTGAGAGAGTGAAGGGAGTGAATAGCTTCCTGGGTTGTCACAATGCCATCGAGGATTTGTCTTCCTTTGACAAACCCAGTTTGCTCCGGGGAGATTAGGGAGGGTAGGATGGGTTTAAGCCTATTAACCATAATAGAGGACAGAATTTTATAAATCACAATACACATGGCAATAGGACGGAACCCCGAAGGGGCATCACAATTATCTTGCTTTGGAACCGGAGTGATAAAAGTAGAGTTCTGGGCTGGTAATACCTGTCGAGTTCTTCAGGATTCTTCTGCTAGATCCACGATGTCCTGGCCAAGGAAGGACCAGGAGGCCTGGAAGAATTGTGCAGTAAATCCATCTGGTCTTGGCACTTTATTTTTGGGTAGGCCTTTGACAACTTCCTCCACCTCTTCCGGCTTAATTTCCATGAGAAGAGCAATATTCTGATCCCTACTGACTAGTGAGGAGATAAATTGCTTTACCCAGTTAATTGCCTCCATTCTATCCTGATTAGGTTCCGTCAGTATTTCGCTGAAGTGGTTGACCAACTCATTTTAAAGATCTTGATGTTCAACCAGTCAATTCCCCTCCGAATCTTTGAGGGAGAAGATACGGTTATGTTGGCGTCGTTGTATCATTGCTTTATGAAAGAAGCTAGAATTATTATCCCCTTCCCGTAACCATTGTATTCTTGATTTTAATTCCCCAATATCTCTTCCTGGATTCTGCGTTCTTCTAGCTCGTTGATGAGGTATCCCTCCTCTTTTACCAGATCAAGAGATATCCCCATTATAATCATTTGTTGATAGATTTGCAACATATGCCCTTGAAGTTTCTCTTTCTCTTTGTGAATATTTCTGAATTCTGTTTTATTCCTTTTTCGGAATTTCTATTTGATGTCTTTGAGCTTTAACTAAAACGTATGCATATGAGCCCTTCCTTGAAGTCTACTTTCCTCCCACCAGCTTCTGACATTATTGATGAACGAATGATCTCTGAGCCAGAAACTCTCAAATCGAAACGACCTCTTCTTCTGTTGTTGTTTCACGTCCACCTCCAATCTAATTGGCCAATGATCTTACCCAATACATGGCAGGATGAAGGCTTCATAGAATACATCAAGACTTATAAATTCTTCTGAGGCCAGGAAAAAATCGAGACATGAGGAAACTTGATGATTTCATCCCCCCCTATTATTCCATGTGAATTGACCATTGACAATATGTATATCCACCAGTCAGAGGTCCGTTATGAGCTCACAAAACAGCTCCATCTCCTGCTCATTCCATTCCTATTCCTCCCTTTATTTCTTCTATATATGTAACCATATTAAAATCTCCACCTAACACCCAGTATTTGTCCGGATTTAAAGTTTCAAAATCGTGATACTTGTGAGAAAAGCTTGTTTATCTCCTGGAAGAGTGGGTCCAAAAACATAATATACTAAAAACCATTCTTTGGTTCCTAATAATCTGAACTTACTTGTGAGGATACGCGGAAGGCCAATCCATCCATCAACCAACACTTTCGTCGGGTTCCAGAGAATCGCTATGCCTCCAACTCTTCTTGCAGAGTCTATGGCCATAACTTCATATCTTGGTTTCATCCGTCGCACTATTTCCTCCAAGCATGCCCCATAGACTTTTGTTTCCTGGAGGAGAACCAATTGCGGCTTTTCTTTCATCAGTCTCTCTTATAAGCATCTATGTTTTCTTTTACTGTTAAGGCCCCTTATATTCCAGGAGATTACTATCATTAAGGAATTTTATTTAGTTTTTGTAATACCGTTGAGAGCGGTATTACATGTCCTGAGTTAACAAACATTTCTCCAACCATTTGGATCGATTCTTGCAATGTTTTCCTCCCCTTCTTTTTGCTTGTTTTCTATTTAGAGGTAGTTTCCTGGCTACTTATTTGAGGATTAGGAGTTTGGGTTGCTAATTCCACTTCTCTTCTGGCCTGCGTAGTTAGATATTTCTCAAAGGTTTCCTTGTACAACAGTTTCTGGTCTTCAAGGATGAATCTATCATCCATATTCCTCCATTATTGCAACAGTTGTTTCATTACGAGTTCCTCTTTACTTAGATCGTCTTTAGTGATGTTTATCTCCATCTCTGCTTGCTCTTGGGTTTGTGATTGATCTTCTTGTTCTAGAACTTCTAAAGGTGCCTTTCACTTTGCCTTTGCTAGCTTGACAGGAATATTTCCCGGGCTCTCCTCATTCATTGGATCTCCTTCTTTTCCACTTTCCCCTTGTTCTTGCAAAACTTCATACATGTTTTGGCTATTTCTTAGAGGCTTCTAGTGATTTGGTTGATTTCCTTGTTGTTTACCTTGCCTTCTTTTACTAGTAACCGTTTTAAAACCGTCATATTTTTCCGGGGGGGGGGGCTGCCCCTTCTGGAGGTTGCTTCCCGTCAGGCTGGTCAGGGTTATTAAGAGGGCACATTTTAAACAAATGGCCATATTCATGGCATCTTCTACATCTAAACAAGATATGTTCATAATCAATTAGTTGCTGCCAAACTTACTTTCATACTGCAGTTCAATGGACTCAGGGAGGGGCTTGATTATATTCATATATACACAGATACAGGAAAACGAAGTGTACCTTCCTCTTCTTGTCGTTTCCGCTATCTTGACAAATCTACCCAGTGAGTTAACAATGCCTTCAAGAATTTCCGGGTCCCAAAAGTCCACTGGTAAAGAAAATAATCGAACCCAAACTGGAGTAGATAGGAACTGTTCCTGGTCAGGGTTGTAACATTCCTCCCATTGCCTTAGAAACAGACCTGCATTATAATATAAGTACGGACCCCCTTCAAAAATCCTTTCTTTGTCAAGAAGGTTGATGAAGATAACAATGAAAAACCCTCTGGTTCCAAACTTGACATCGATATGTCCTCTGGGTTGCCACTTAAGTTGGATCCACTTCAGTAAATATTTCTCAGTGTGCCAAATACCAATAAACTTGCAAATGAGAGCATGGTCTTTCATATAGCCCCTATAATGATCTAATTTATTTTTCGGTATGAAAAAACATGGTTTTTTGGTGGCTCATGGCAGACACTGCCCTCTTAGTTTCGCCTGCCATTGTGCCCCCAAAATCGGCCCTGAGTTAGGGCAAGCTCCCCCTGACGGACTTGATTATTTGCCGATGCAGTCCCCGGTCATAACATTCCTATAGGAGGGAATCTCACCCCCCCCCCCTCCGAAGTCGCTGCCATCTTGTCCGCCCAGGCCCCTCATGTCGTCATTGTCTCCCTCAATCTCTATTGTCAAAACCTGTCACAAAACCCTAGCACAGCTCCATTACCGAGAAACCCTAACACGGCTCATTAAAAGAGAAATTTATAAAACCCGTAATTTCTTGCTAGTATCTTTCACTTTATTTTTCTTTCACAAAAATATTCTATAAATTGAATATAAAAAGTATTTATAGAGCACCATGTTGTGATATGATGAATAATAAAAATAATGTAAATGTATACTTGTATGTAATACTCATAATAATTTATGCATATCATATATATATATATATATATCATGTACAATCCTCTCAATATTTTTATTTGCTAATAATACAACTAATTAATAACCATATATTTAGTCACTAACAAATCATTTACAAGGTATTTTAGAATACTATAATCAAGTATATAGATTAAAGATAGTATAAATTTAGCATGATACTTTTATGTGAAACATTTTAATGAAATCACTCTTTAACTTAATGATGAGAAGGGATTATTGGTGGTTGAATTCATTTTTCAACAAGTGAAATTAGTAAAAAAATTGTTCATATCCGCGAAAAATGCATAATTACAATTAACAAAATACCTCAATTTACAAATTAGTAAAACCTAAAGTTACCGGATTCTAAATCTTAACACTAATTTGAATTCAATATTTTTACTTTAATTTAGTTGTATTTAAACTAAGCTAAGCAGGAGAGACTCACTACTATGTAACACCTTTTTTTTTTTTTTTTTTTAATTTCGAAGAAAAATCATAATTTTATTCAACCTGAAAACCAAAGATTAAAATTACATTTTGCAGATGTCGAAAAGCATTCGATAAGATCAACCTTTCGACCGATGCACAAAAAGAGAAAAAAAGCAAAAATAATAATTACATGAAATTGTCTGGGCTAACTGTGATAATCATTAGTTAAATTCCCATTTTTTGCTTTGTTTTTTTCCACCTTTCGCCAAACTCCTTGATTGGCAGCGGTCAATACTATTTCCATTTCGTTGCCTTCCACCTTCAGGGGAGCTTCCTTGTCTGAGTCTGAACTCTAAAATGTATGGCTTCGCTTTATGCCCCCTACTTCCTTTTGATTGGACATGATCATCTTCTGCTTCTTTGCTACTATGATCTACATTGTTTCTATACCATTGCTCTTTTCCTCATCCTGGATCACCGCTAAGCCAATGGCCTTCTGCTTCTCTTCTTCCTCCTCCATTTGGGAATGTTGTTGATTATGTGCCTCTGGTTGTCGTTGACTATCATCCATTTCCTCAACTTCATTAGAAGAAGAAGGCAGATCTGGAAATTGCCAACCCTTTGGATTTTGAGTCTCTTATTTTTTCTTCGTTTTGCTCGTGTGCATGAATTATGCAAGTGCCTTGTTAGATGGAAGATTCAACACCTAAAAGCAATATTTCCAAAATCTAACCATTGTGTCCGCTTGAAATCTTAGTGAGTCAGATGTATGCAATCTGTCAGGCCTTTGCTCAAGTCTATCTCCACACGTATACGAGCAAATGTAAATATACCTTTTTCCATTATTTCTGGGTCCATATTTAGAAAATCCCCAATGAGTTTCCAATGCCTTCTAGGACTTGGTGATGCCAGAAGGGGAGGGGGAGATCATGTAACATTACCCATACTAACATCTTTGTAACCACCATTATTATGGCATCAAAACTAGGAAACCATGGAGTTACAAAAAGACCCGCCCTTCCCCAAAACCATGGTCCTTCATTTATGACATATTCCAGGTCTTTATGATTATTGAATTGAACCACAAAAAATTCCTTCCTACACAAGTAAATATCATAATATTTGGTCCATTTGAGGTAGATCCATTGATGTAATTCTTCAAACTTAGGCTATAAATGATCCAGATTTATGCAGGAACGCAACAGAATAAACATATAACCATAAATACAAAGATGCAGTGGAAATAACACTTCATTTCATTAATATCAAAGAACTGAAATTTGCTTACAGATAGAATGGAAATAAAACTGGTAGCTATCTCTGAGAAGAGATGTGGCGGCTATAGGCCTCTGAACTAAGTTACAATGAGGCTCGAGGACCTATTTATTATTTAGAAACAATGGGAAATCCTAAACAGCGAAAACCCTAACCCTAGGAGATGAAGTGCCAAAACTATGGGCCCCGTTTGGGTAAATTGGTGTTTCAACTTCCCGGGGACGTAACTTTGGCATACGATATCCGTTTGACGCGTACCATACCTCGTTAGAAATATCTATCCGAGGAATAAAAATTTTGAGTGAGGAAAATTGATCCATGGACCCATGTTGCTCCTGGTTTTCCCAAAAAACATCGTTTAGGGCCTCAAAATGACTCCGGAAGTTCAGGACCTGAAAAACTGCTAAAAATAGTAAGTTGTGCCGAAACTGAACGACTGAAAGAGACAATGGTGGGGCCCCAAGTGGAATAGGCAGGTGACCACCAATATCCACCTGGATCATTCCTCCCCCCTTAGGAAGCAATGGTCCCCATTGCGTTAAGTTCCTCCATGAGATGAGGAAATTTCTGCTGAACTTGGTCCCTCGTGAACCACTTTCCTTGGTGCAGGAGTTGGCCAGCTTTGACAACCCGATACAGTTGGATCTTCTGTTGGCGAGTGTTCTTGATTTGCATGTCCATGATACAATCTGTGGTGGCCTGTTCCATGCAGTCTGGGTTTAACTCTGTTGGTGTGAGTTGTTCTGCAATGTCCGAGGTGTCCAGTAGAGGTGGGAAGCAAGGACGAAGGCGATCCACATTGAAGACTGGGTGCAGACCAAGGAATGGTGGAATACTGAGCTCGAAGGCATTGTTCCCTATAGCCTTGGTGATGGTGTACGGCCCGTATCGGAGCGGGCGAAGCTTGCGGTGGGGTCCAAAGGAGGCGCTCCTTCGCAAATGTAGCCATACTTTGTCGCCCACCTCGAAAGGTGGCGCTCGATGTCGATCATGGTATCGTTGTACTTAGCACCATTTTGGCTTTGTCCAAATGTCATGAACTCAAGGGATGTGTTGAATGCGCTCGATGAAGCTATTTGCTTTGTCAACTTCGCATTGGACATGAGTCGAATCGGCTCGAGTAGCAAAGAAATGCTACGAAGGCCACGACATAGTGGCCGGAATCCCAAGCCCACAATCGTTGGGCGGCGGCCGATTGGAACTAGTAGAGCCCGGTTATAACTATGTTGTACATAGGGGAGGCTCTCGTCCCATGTGCGTGAATTCTTGAATTGTACATGCACACACGTGTACAATCATTCTCGTTGGACGACCCTTGTCCGGCCATCTCGTTTGGGGATGGAAAGTTGTGGACTTGGTGAGCTTGGTGTCCGGCGCATCGACCGTAGGTCGACGAAAATGTGCTGAGGAACCTGCTATCTCGATCTGATATGATAGACTGTGGGATCCCAAAGTGCACCCACACTCGTTCAAAGAAGAGTTTAGCAGTGGCTTCTGCTGTGATATTCTTCTTGCAGGGCACTATAATGGCCATCTTCGAGAATCTGTCGACGACCACGAAAACACAGTCATTTCCATGCTTAGTATAAGGCAGGCCCGACATGTAATCCATGGAGATGGATTCCCAAGGTCGTCTAGGGGTAGGTAGCGGAGTATATAGGCCTTGCTTCTTGATGGTCGGTTTGGCAATGGCACAAGCAGTGCAAGATCTGATGTGCTTCCCGAAATCCTTTCGAAGGCTCGGCCAATAGAAATAATTCTGCAGTACTACTACTATTTTCTCGACCCCGAAATGCCCAGCGACTCGACTATAGTGTGCTTCCCATATTATCTTGGCACGCTCACTTGAAGGAACACAAAGGTGTCCCTGGTGACATAAAAGTGCATCTTGGAGGTGAAATTTTGGAACTTGCGTACCCCCCAAGAGTGCCTTGTAAGTGTGGCTAAATTCTGGGTCACTCTCATAAAGAAGCGGCCAATCAGAAGTCTCATGCCCACAAGAGTTGAGAACGGTGGTGAGCCCCACGATCGGTGGTCGGCTGAGGCAATTTGCAACATTATTGGTGCTACCATTCTTGTACTTGATGTTCAGATGAAACTGTTGCAAATATGTGGACCACTTCTGATGGCGATCATTTAGCAACTTCCCTTGTGTCTGTATGAACTGCAGGGGTCGGTGGTTTGTGTGGATGATTATTTCCTTCCCCAAAATGTAATGCTTCCATTGTTGACAAGCTTTCACAATGGAATACATTTCTTTGTCATAAGTGGGATACTTGCGAACTGTGTTAGACAATGTCCCACTGTGATATGCCACTAGATGTCCCTGTTGAGTAAGAACTGCCCCAATAGCATAGTCAGAGGCATCTGTCTCGATCTCAAATGGCTGTTGCAAGTCTGGTAATGTGAGCACTGGGGCAGAACAGAGGCGATTTTTCAATTCTGTGAACGCCTTCTGTTGAGGTTCCGACGAAAATAATTTTGCTCTCGCTCCTCCCTTGGTGACTTGACTCAAGGGCCAAGTGATATGAGAGAATCCCAACACTAACCTACGGTAGAAATTAGCAAGACACAGAAAGTTGTGAAGCTCTGTTATAGTGGTTGGGACTGGCCAATCCCGAATGACTTGGATCTTGGTTAGATCCACATGCACCCCCCTTTCATCAATAATGTATACCAGATATTGAACCTGGGTCATGCCAAAAGTGCACTTCTCCAAATTGGCACACAACTTGTGTTGCCGCAGTGTTTGGAGGACTTGTCGTATGTGGTGAAGGTGCTCTTCCCAAGTCTGGCTGAAGATCAGAATGTCATCCAAGTACACCACTACAAATGAGTTGGTGAATGGTCGCAAGATGTCGTCCATCATCCTCATGAAGGTTGTAGGAGCATTCATCAATCTGAAAGGCATGACCAGCCATTCGAAAAGGCCTTCCTTGGCTTTGAAGGCAGTCTTCCACACATCAGAGGGTTCAATTGGTACCTGGTGATACCTAGACTTCAAGTTGATCTTGCTGAAATATTTTGCACCTTTGAGTTGGTCCAGAAGGTCATCAATCCGTGGGATCGGGTACCTATTTCGGACAGTGATCTTTTTCAGTGCCCGATAGTCAATACAGAGTCTCCACGTCCCATCCTTCTTCTGTACCAACACGATCAGGCTCCCACAGGGTGATGAACTTGGTCGGATGTGACCTTTCTGCAACAGCTCCTGAATCTGCCTCTTGATTTCATCGTTCTCTAGAACAAAGCGTCGATAGATTGGTCCATTGGGTAGCAATGCACCTGGGGTCAGATCAATCGGGTGCTTGACTTGAAAATGCAAAGGAACCCCTGTGGGTGAGGTGAAGATGTCCCTGTACTCATCCACAACCTTATCCATTTCTTTTTGTCGTGCCGAGGAGCCCTGTTTGGAGGTCGTGGCCACAACCTTCTTCTTGCCTTGGGGGCGGATCATCAAGAAAATGAATTTCCTGGTTTGGGAATGAGCTTACTGCATTGTTTTGCAGTAACCAAAGAGATAGCGGCAGGAGGTGGTACCTCTGGTATCCTGTACAACTTATTTCCCAAAGTAAAAATAACAGCGCGAGGCCAAGACTCATACACAGCATGACGCTTCCACAAGTATGGTTGTTTTAATAATACATCATAAACATCAATAGGAGCAACGTCAAGCACACCATCCGTGGTAGCTCGATGCCATAGAGAAGGCGCACCGCCGGGCCGATGCAAAGATCTTGTCCTTGGTGAAGCCACCCGATGGTGTATGGATGTGGGTGAGCTGTGGTCGGCAAGCCCAACCGCTTCATGACATCTGTCGAAATGAGGTTCTTTTGGCTCCCATTGTCGACAATGAACTGTACTGGGGAGCCATTTACCCACATCTGGGAGTGGAAGAGATGTTCCTCCTTCTGGATCTTTGTAGTGGCAACAATGGCATTGGGCTCCACATCAATAATCTGTTTCCCTTTTTCATTCCCCTTGTCAGGTTCTGATTCAGAGTCAAAGCATGCATCTGACTCAGAAGCCCGCATCTCGGCCACCAGCGACTGCTTGGCCCGACACTCACTTGTGTTGCGAGTGGAGCTCTTATGGAACTCACACCACTTTCCCGTGTCCTTCTTTGGCTTTGCGGTGTTGTTCTTTTCTTGTGGCTTCGACAGGTTGTCTTGAGTCACCGTGCCTTGGCTCTGTCCTTTGTTCTGTGGTTTGGGAGCACCTTTCCCTTGCTTTTGATTCGCAGATCCAAAGTCTCACTTCTTCTGTTTGAATTTCTGCTCAATCTTGGCAGCATACCAGTATGCCGTACCAAGCGAGGAGATGTCGAGGAACTCCATTTCCTCCTGAATGTATATGTGCAGACAACTGCGATACTTTAACACCAGATGTTTCTCTGAATCTTTGATACCCAACTTTGTGTGCAGGGTATGGAACAGATTCGTCAGCTCATGCACATCTTGATCCCTTTGTTAACGCATCGTGGTCCATTGTATGTACTTGTCCTCATAGCTCCCCACGGGATAGTATTGTTCCTTAATGGCGTCTCAGAAAGAATTCCAAGTGGATACGGCCGAGAACAAAAGGGTTCTGTCTCGTCCTTTTTCTCACAGTGGGTTTCCCACCAGTCCTTGACATGGGGGGCAACTTTTAGGAGTGCAAAAATAATCTTCTCCCTGTCGGAAAAGTCATGAACTGAGAAATATCCTTTTAATAGATTCAACCATCTATCTATGACATCTGCATATATTTGACCCTCAAATATGGGAATGTCAAAATTTGCTTGTACCTTAAAAGGAGTCGCACCTCCAGAGTGGCTGTTGGATGCAGATGCGCCGCCGGTGGGCAGCCGTTGAAGGATCTGGGAAAAGTTGTCCATCATCGCGTTCCTTTGTTTTTCGAGGGCCTCCTCGAGCAATATTTTGATAGGATCTCCTGCTCCCTCATCTTTATTTTTTTCCCCCATGGGCATCCATCGTGGTTTGCGAGGCTGATCTTGCAAAGGTTCCACCAGATCGAGCCTTAACTCCTTATACCTCGACCTCATTAGAGACATGAAAAGAAGGATCGAGAAAAAGCAGACCGCTCTGATACCACTGATACGGATTTATGCAGGAACGCAACAGAATAAACATATAACCATAAATACAAAGATGCAGCGGAAATAACACTTCATTTCATTAATATCAAAGAACTGAAATTTGCTTACAGACAGAATGGAAATAAAACTAGCTAGGGCACTGGTAGCTATCTCTGAGAAAAGATGTGGTGGCTACAAGCCTTTGAACTGAGTTACAATGAGGCTCGAGGGCCTATTTATTAGTTAGAAACAATGGAAAATCCTAAACAGCCAAAACCCTAACCCTAGGATATGAAGCGCCAAAACTATGGGCCTCGTTTGGGTAAATTGGTGTTTCTACTTCCCGGGGACGTAACTTTGGCATACGATCTCCGTTTGACACGTACCATACCTCGTTAGAAAGATTTATCTGAGGACTAAAAATTTTGAGTGAGCAACATCAATTCATGGACCCATGTTGCTCCTGGTTTTCCCAAAAAACATCGTTTAGGGCCTCAAAATGGCTCCAAAATTTCAGGACCCGAAAAACTGCTAAAAATAGTAAGTTGTGCCGAAACTGAAAAACTGAAAGAGACAATGGTGGGGCCCCAAGTGGAATAGGCGGGTGACCACCAATATCCACCTAGATCAAGAAACCATTAAATCAGCAAATTATGGCTCTAGCCTGAAGAACGATGAAAATACCACTTACTTCTGACAATTTTACTGACTAAGCTATAACTTTCTAACTAGGCAAGGGCCTGAGATTGTTAGATCTAGGGATTGTCTGACTGGTGAGGCCACTTTCCCTCGCACTGCATCCTTAAACAAGCTTGGACCTTTTGCAACAAAAGTTGAACCATGTGGGAGGCTCGTTCTTAAGGCTCCACTTCTTAGTGTTAGATTTATAATGATTGTAGAGTCTTGTTTGATGTTGTAGTCTTGTAATAAAAACTGATCCTACAAATATATGTATGCATAAATCAGACTTTGAGACTCCACTAGGATTCCTAATATTTTTTTAATATTCCATTTCAAATCACAAACCAAAAGTTCCTCCCGAACTCCAATGAGTACCGATCTCCCCTCTAGAGTTTTTGCAAAAAATTGGAAAGAGACCTCCTTGTCTAATGCAACTATAGGGCTGATGTTCTCGTAGCTCTTTGATAGATCCTTGAAAAGAAATGGCGAATCTGCAATGTGAGAGGTAGTTGCAGATCATCCATAACCAGATTTTTTCTACAAATGAAAAATTTCCCTTTGCATAAATATGTAGTACACCTCCCTCCACCAACTTTGGTTGAAGAACCTTTTCAACCAACTAACAACTTTGATCCTCATGGATCCAATCATCACGATGTTGCTCTATGGAATAAGGGTCGCAAAACTCCACTCATAAGGTGAAAACCTCCAGATCTGAGTTATATAAGGATGTCGTTGCCCTTTCACCAACTAGATCTATGTAGAGAAGGTTGTGACTGCACAGATCTACAACGAAACCACCATACTAGCTCAAATCCACGTTGTAAAGACTAGGATTGTACAGATCTGCATCGTAAACGGTTAGGTTGAGTGACCCTTAATCTTCCTCATCGCTTTGAACCAAACGAAACTCCAATAAGGCTGCTACCGCAACTTGTTTTGCCTCCACTGACACCCATCGAAGTGATAGAAATCATCTACGCTTCTCTCCAGGAGTGAGATTAAGCTCGGATGTGGCTGCTGCAGTGTTACAAAGTGAAACCCTAACGCTCTCTCCATCGTTACCCTACTATGTAGCACTTGTTTTTCTATATAATTTAATATATTGACTTTGTAAATTCACAAATTGAGAAAATATGTGATTTGATGAATGCTTATTTCCCATAGTATTCACATTAAATGAGCTAAGAACTCATGCTAATGAAGCTCATGTCAACAATGACGACATTTAAATAGCACAACATTTGGTATCAAAGGGCACTATTCCATCCACATTAACAACATTTAATGATTTTATAAAACAACTTAGACATTATAAGTATCTACAATAATGTAAATTAATGAAGTAAATGCATTTTTAAAATTGAGAAGAAATAACTAGCATTTGCATGACCGTGCAAAGGGAACGTCGGAGGCGCACACAAGCTGCAAACTGACAGAGTTGACACCTTTCAAATTTCTATTGGTTAGAGGGACAAACACATGTCAAAATCTCATTGGTAGGAAGGGCGATGGTCAAGCTCTCTGATTGGCTGGGGTGAACAGTGTTTGCCCACCCAAAGCCAACAAAGAGAACGCCTCCGGCGTAAATATCATTGGATGATCCTGAAATTTGTTTTATATTATTTTCAACATTCCATTTTATAATATATGCATGATTATGTTAAACATACATAATCTTATTACATAATTAAGTGAAAACAACACCTCAAGCATCATGGATCTTTTAAAAGTGATGGTAAATGATAGAAACCTTCATTCTTTTAAAAGTGATGGTAAATGATAGAAACCCTCATTGATTATTTTAGCTAGTGTATAGTTGTGTGAGGATTTACAACAAAGGCATCCTAGTAAATAAATAAAAAATGATAACATCTTTCATTTTAGGTAGAGTTCAATGATTCATAATTCAATGATATGTCTCTCTAAAATTAAAACACTTGCTATAGAACCTAATCCCAAAGTATTTAAGATAATTGATTCACGACCTCTCATTAGGGAAGTATTTTAGTGACAAACTCCACTAATTCAAATTGAACCACATTAGATGGTTTGAAAATTGGACCAATTCATAATAATGTGATTTATTGGAAAGACATTTATCTAAACTCCACCAATTCAACTAACAGTCAAAGTTCATTCAAGTAACATTTATATAAATAATCATGTGAAATTATTATAAAAAAATTAACAAATATATAATTTTTAAAAATATTTAATGATATAGTAAGAATTAGCCCTTTTTGTGATACAACTTTATGTAAGAATGTGATTTTGTCGTTTAAAATACATTTTTGAATGTATACATAAATAGTATTGACACATTGACACAAAATGTAATTTTACATATTAAATCACTTAAACTAAATTTAATAGTAGTAATAATATTAATAAAAATAATAAAAGAGTTATTGATCTCTCTAGGTTCTCGTTCGATTCATCTGTTTTTTCTTTATTGGGTAAGGGTCTTAATTTCGCTCTTGCTCCTAGGAAGATTCCTCGTGATGATATTATTTGTAGTATAGAATATGGTATTAAAGATTTATCTGAAAACTTGCAAGATGTCATCAGGCAAGATTGTGTTGTGGCTCTCAGGAAAGCTAAACCTCCGAGGAGCAATGTTAGCAAAGCTGAGTTTTTGGCTCTTAAAACCCTTAATCAAAATCCTGATATTGTTGTCCTCGAGGCTGATAAGGGTGGCGCTATTGTTATCTTAAATAAGGAGGATTATAAAGCTAAGATGCTTGACCATCTCTGTAACAGCGGGAGTTATAAGAATCTCTCTAAGAACCCTATTAATAAATTTGAATAACTGATATATTATTCACCAAGATTCTCCTGATCACACATTATTTTAGCTTCATGCACAATACATAATCTCTTCTACCATTGATCATTACATGCGGAAATAAAATCAATTGCATGCACACATTAAAACCATAAAAAATCACACATATGAACACAGTATTTCATGGGAAAGCTTAAAGCTGAAAACCCCAACTATCTGTATATTATATGTCATAGAGATCATGTAGCAATCATTGTACAAAGCTCCTCACAAGCTCTCAGCACAACCTCCAATTGCTACACACTAATCAAGCTAGATCTAGCAAAACACATGCTCTAATCTCTGCCACCTGATAGCCAGCCTCTATTACATAATCAATGTTGTAGGATGGCTCATTAAATAACTTGAACCACTGGCTTGTACTACGCAATCCTCATGGGCTCCTCCAATCACTGGTTGTTGCAAATATGCAACTGTATAGTCACAACTGATAGTTAACCTGCTCTTTCACCTATCTCTGCACTGGTCTCCACTGAAACTGTCCATGCACTGAAGTTAACTGATGTATTCTTTAGCTGATTAATGAGTTTATAATTAGTGAATTAATTAATAATTAATTCACACCACTCTCACTAATTGTATCAATCAGTTAAACTAGATACAAATAGCTCAACTATGTTTAGATTAGTTAAACTGAACACAACTCCATTAACTTCCTCAATCAACTCCACCAAACTCTGTCACATGAGTTCTAACTGAAGTATCCATGCAATAACTCCACATAACCCTCAGGAATAGCGTAATTCCTTCTGTCAGCTCCTGTGCCACATCTGTGCACTTAACTGAAGTGCTCCAAGAGAATAAGATAATGTTTATAGTCCAAATATTATTAAGAGCTAATAATATTCGACATATCTATTTTTAGACTGGAAATCTAAAAATAGATTCCGCCCAATATGTCTAAAACTAGAAGTCCATCTATTTTTCCAACTTGACCAACCATCCACAAATAGCATCCTGCAACTCATAGAACATGATCCATATGTCTAAAAATAGACATAGTCTAAAAATAGACTTTGCGCCAAAAATAGCCTGCGGGCCCACTTAGTGAAGGCGACTTCCTTCCACTAAGCTCATCATCTTGTTGCAATCTCAACACTCCCTCTCAACAAGATAAGGATTATCTGCCACCCCTATCCTGCCTCTGTGGTATTCGAATTTGCTCCCGGTGAGCGCCTTCGTCAAGATATCAGCATCCTGATCCTCCGTGGGAATGTATGAAAGTAACATGATCTTCCGCTGCACACAATCTCTGATATGATGATACCGGTCCGTGAAGCCATGCCGCCTCAACTCATCCTCCTGTCTGTACCATGATCCATATCCCGATGTGCCTCTGAGATATCTCAATACATGCTTCCCCACCTTCCAAAAGAGCTTGGTAGGCTTAACCATAGCTTGTGAAATCTGGTTAACTGCATAGCATATATCGGGTCGTGTATTGACCAGATACATAAGCGACCCCACCAACTGTCGATAAACAGTGGCATCCACTACCTCCGCTGAAGTAGCATCCTCCTTCCTCCAACCTCCAGGAAGAGGAGTATCAACAGGCTTGCAGCCATGCATGTTTAACTTCTCCAGTATCTCCCGGGCATACTTACCCTGAGAAACAAACAGTCCATCACTGCGCTGCCAAATTTCCAATCCCAGGAAATAATGAAGGAGGCCCAAGTCCTTCATCTCAAACTCCTTTGCAAGATCAGCCTTGCATGAGTGTATCAACAATTCATCACCTGTCAAAATCAAATCATCTACATAAAGTACAATGATCAGCAACTTACCCTCCACCACAATCTGGTATAGGTTCGGATCTGCCTCACTCTTGGAGAATCCAAGTCCTGTGAAATAACTGTCTATCCGTGTGTACCAAGCACGAGGTGCTTGTTTCAACCCATACAACGCTCTCTTGAGCCTGCACACATGCGACTCGCTGCTGAAGATCTCGAAACCTTCGGGCTGCTTTATGTACACCTCCTCCTCAATGACTCCATTAGGGAACACAGTCTTCACATCCATCTAATGAATGTGCCACCCCATCTGCGCTGAGAGAGCAAGAATCATCCGTATGGAAGAATACCTTGCGACAGGTGCAAAGGTCTCCTCATAATCGATCCCCTCTATCTGTGAGAAGCCTCGGGCAACAAATCTTGCCTTGTACTTCTCCACACTCCCGTCAGCTGCCTGCTTCAATTTGTAGATCCATCTCGAACCCACCACTGATTTCCCTTCTGGCCTTGGGACAATCTCCCATGCACTGTTTCTGACAATCGAATCATACTCTTCCACCATGGCATCTACCCATGCAGGATCCTCCACAACTTCCTCGAAAGAGGATGGCTCTGTCACGATACACTTGCTCATAAGAGCCATGTATCCAATATACCAGTCAGGTGACTGTCTCTGTCTGCGCTGTGATGTAGGTGCTCCTACAACCTTCTCTGCATCTTGAGCCAGTCGCTCAGCTTCTGTAGTGCGCTTCCGCCCTCTGATGGTTGGCGCTGCATGAGTGGTCTCTTCCACTCCATGAACCTCCTCTTGTGGCTGATCCACATCCAGAGACTCATCCTTAGGAACTAATAGCTCCTCATCTGCATGCAAGTGTGGCTCCCTCTCAAGTGAACACTTCGTGGCTTTCTCCTCATGAAATTTGATATCCCGTCGCACAACAGTCTTGCGACTGTCTGGAAAATACACACGATAGTTGTGGGGTGTATCAGTGTACCCCACAAATATCCCAACCTCTGCAGTCGGCTCCAGCTTCTTCCTGGCATCCTTCGTCGCATGAATGTAAACAAGTGAACCAAAAATCCTTAAATGGGAAATATCAGGCCTCTTACCAGAAAACGCCTCCTTGGGTGTACTCATGCCAAGTATCCTGTGAGGACAACGGTTCTGCACATATACTGCAGTATTGCATGCCTCAGCCCACAAGTGTATGGGAAGGCCTTGATCATGCAACATCGCCCGTGCTACACCCACGATCGTTCTGTTCTTCCGCTCACCAACCCCATTCTGCTGTGGGTTATGAGGTGCTATGAGCTCTCTTCGAATTCCTTCTGCACTGCAAAAGTCCTTGAACTCGACAGAGATGAATTCACCACCATTGTCGCTCCTAAGAGCCTTCACCTGCTTCCTCGATTCTTTCTCAACCAGTGCCTTGAACTCACAGAAATTTGAGTATGACTCGCCCTTCTTCTACATGAAGAAGATCCAGTACTTACGAGAAAAATCATCAACAATATCACATAGTACCTGTGCTTTGCTGTCGAAGCTACTGAGAAAGGTCCACACACGTCTGTGTGAATTCTCTCAAGGATCGTCGTGGCGCGACTATCCTTCTCGTGAAAGGTGGCTTTCACAAATTTTCCCAAGGTACATCCCTTGCACTGATCTGACTACGTAAGAGTACCTATAGGAAGCCCAGTAGAAATCTGCTACAATATCTTTAAAGCTCCATGGTGAAGGTGGCCCAATCTCCGGTGCCACAGCTCGCCATCATTCCGGCTCACCACTCCTTCTGCCTTGCCTACCATTGCTGCGCAGCCATCTACCTGCAATTGATAAAGGTTCTTAACTCGAACGCCTATCCTTCGGGTCTCACCAGTTGCCTTATTGTGCAGGAAAGCCTTTCCCTCGCTAAAGACAATATCATATCCCTTGTCTTCTAACATCGCCACAGAGATCAGATTCTTCTTCAATCCTGGAACATGCATCACTTCCTTCAATACGAAGGGTTTACCAGACTCCCTCTCAAAGGAAATTGTACCGATACCGGTCGCACTGTATCTACCATCATCACCCATCTCGATGTGCACTCCAAGATCTTTCTCATCCAGATCAGTAAACAAATCTCGATCTCCTGTCATGTGAAAAGACGCACCACTTTCAAGAAACCACACTGAACCCATCACACTTGAGACCAAGCATGCGATCAGTGAAAAATATATCTCAACCTATGAGGCTAAGGCCTCTCCAGCTGCAGATCCAGCAGCCTGCTTATTTTTCTTCTTCTGTGGACAACTAGTGGCGTAATGTCCGTGTTGGTGACAGTGAAAGCACTTCACCTTGGACATGTCCTGCTTCTTGCCTTTCGCACCGGATTGAGAAGCATGCTTCTTGCTCTTCTCCTTCTTTGATTTGGCAGCCAAAGCGCAATTTTCTTCATCTGAGTTCTTTGATGAAGATTCGTCCCTGGTACTTCGCCTTATCTCCTCTTGCACAAGATCCGACCAAAGTCGCTCCCATCCTGGCAATTTCTCCCGACCATTGACAGAGTCCTGATAGGAATGCCAACTCTTCGGAAGCCCAAGGAGAGCCAAGCTCACCAAGTCCTCGTCATCAACAATAACCCCCACACCTCCCAGCTCATCCCCGCATTGGATGAACTTCGTGAGGTACTTGGGCATACTGTCGCCTTTCTCCATTTTTATGTTCCTGAGTTTATCCTTGAGCGCCAACTTCCTCTGGTCGCTCTTGCTTTGAAATAAATCTGTCAAAGCTTTCCACATCAAGAATGGAGAAGCCTTACCATGAAGGCTGGACATTATGTGATCCTTCACACCTTCCAACAGAATTCTTCGACACTTTTATGTCTTCTTTTGCCATGCGTCAAGTACGGCAGCATCACTAGAAGTAGGTTTTGGAATTTTTGCATCTATGAACTCCTTCAACCCATTGTCATCCAGCACCGCCTCCATCCTGTCCTTCCATGCAATATAATTCGAGCTGCCCTTAAGGGCATACTCCAATCGCAATCCGTTGAAAGACATCTCAACTTCGACACCAAGAAAACACTACTGCAAATTCGAATTCCACCAGCACAAAACTCAACCACTTCAATGTTTTGCAATTGCTCCAATGATCAATATCGCTCTGATACCATGTAGAAATTTGAATAACTGATATATTATTCACCAAGATTCTCCTGATCACACACTATTTTAGCTTCATGCACAATACAAAATCTCTTCTACCATTGATCATTACATCCGGAAATAAAATCAATTGCATGCACACATTAAAACCATAAAAAATCACACATATGAACACAATATTTCATGGGAAAGCTTAAAGTTGAAAACCCCAACTATCTGTATATTATATGTCATAGAGATCATGTAACAATCATTGTACAAAGCTCCTCACAAGCTCTCAGCACAACCTCCAATTGCTACACACTAATCAAGCTAGATCTAGCAAAACACATGCTCCAATCTCTGCCACCTGATAGCCAGTCTCTATTGCGTAATCAATGCTATAGGATGGCTCATTAAATAACTTGAACCACCTGGCTTGTACTGTGCAATCCTCATGGGCTCCTCCAATCACTGGTTGTTGCAAATATGCAACTGTATAGTCACAACTGATAGTTAACCTGCTCTTTCACCTATCTCTGCACTGGTCTGCACTGAAACTGTCCATGCACTGAAGTTAACTGATGTATTCTTTAGTTGATTAATGAGTTTATAATTAGTGAATTAATTAATAATTAATTCACACCACTTTTCACTAGTGTATCAATCAGTTAGACTAGATACAACTAGCTCAACTATGTTTAGATTAGTTAAACTGAACACAACTCCATTAAGTTCCTCAATCAACTCCACCAAACTCTGTCACATGAGTTCTAACTGAAGTATCCATGCAATAGCTCCACTTAACCCTTAGGAATAACGTAATTCCTTCTGTCAACTCCTGTGCCACATCTGTGCACTTAACTGAAGTGCTCCAAGAGAATAAGATAATGTTTATAGTCCAAATATTAATAAGAGCTAATAATATTCGACATATCTATTTTTAGACTGGCAATCTAAAAATAGATTCCGCCCAATATGTCTGAAAATAGAAGTCCATCTATTTTTCATGACTTGACCAACCATCCACAAATAGCATACTGCAACTCATAGAACATGATCCATATGTCTATAAATAGACATAGTCTAAAAATAGACTTTGCGCCAAAAATAGCCTGCGGGCCCACTTAGTGAAGGCGACTCTTTTCACTAATCTCATCATCTTGTTGCAATCTCAACAGCTTGACCATCTCTGTAACAGCGGGAGTTATAAGAAGCTCTCTAAGAACCCTATTAATAGAGTCTCGAAGATAGTGGCCAATGCTATTAAATCGAGTTGCACTGTGGGTTCTATGAGCTCGAAGCTTATTGAGAGCAATCCTGTCACCCCTAGGATTTATGGGCTCCCTAAGATTCATAAAGAGGGGTTGCCTCTTAGACCCATTGTTAATACTATTGGTGGGCCCACTTATCTCCTAGCTAAGTATTTGGCACACAAGCTTAAGCCTCTTGTTGGTCAGATAGATTCTTTCGTGAAAGATTTTGCTTCTTTTGTTCATGAGTTAAAAAACTGGGTTTGCGAACCTAATGACTCTATGGTTAGTTTTGATGTTGTTTCTCTCTACACAAACATTCCTATCATGGAGGCAGTAGAAGTTATCAGGCGTATCACTGATCCTGATACTGCTAAATTAGTGGAAATTTGCCTCACTTCTACCTTTTTCTGTTTTGAAGGAGAATTTTATGAGCAAACCTGTGGTGTCGCCATGGGTTCCCCGCTCTCGCCAGTGGTGGCTAACCTTTTTATGGAAGATTTTGAATCCAGAGCTTTGGCGTCTGCTCCTTTGAAACCAATGATTTGGAAGCGGTTTGTGGATGACACTTTTATCAATTGGTCTCATGGACGTCAAGAATTAGAAGCTTTTCATCAACACTTGAATAATCAATCTGACTCCATCAAGTTCACTATGGAAACAGAGAATAATGGGGACCTTCCTTTCCTTAATGTTCTCATCTCTAGAAATAATAATGGCTTGTTCTCGCACCGTGTTTTTCGGAAAAAGATGCACACAAAATAGTATCTGCATTCTGGTTCTCATCATTTTCCTGCGCAGAAGCTTGGGGTTTCGAATACTTTAGCTACAAGAGCTCTTAGAATTTATGATGATGATCATTTAGACGAAGAGAAAGCCCATCTCCTTAGGGTCTTTGGAGAAAATGGATATAGCAGAAGTCAGGGTT
The DNA here is from genome assembly GCA_034641835.2 of Pinus albicaulis. Lineage (NCBI taxonomy): Eukaryota > Viridiplantae > Streptophyta > Pinopsida > Pinales > Pinaceae > Pinus > Pinus albicaulis. Next base: position 398,510,469 of record CM076570.1, read on the forward strand.
TGAAGATTTTCATGAATGCGAGCAAAGGTCCTAGACAAAAGAAGATAATGGATGATGCTATTGGTAAAGTTCATTTGCCTTTTATTCAAGGTACTACTGACAAGATCGCTCGAATTTTAAGGAAGCATAAGATCTTGTCTTCTTTTAAACCTTTAAACACCATTTGGGGCTCCCTTAAGTCGGTTAAGGACCAGTTGGACCCAAAAAGCGTGAAGGTGTTTATTTGATTCCATGCTCTTGTGGGACTCCCTACATTGGTGAAATTGGTCGATCGATTAATAAAAGGATCCAGGAGCATTTTGCTGATATTAGGCTTGGTAGAACCAAGTCATCAGCGCTAGCTGAGCATGCGGAGAAGACGAAGCATCATATATGTATGGAGGACGCTAGAGTCCTTACTAGAGTTGACTATTTCCATCACTGGAAATTCAGGGAGGCGATTGAGATTGAGAAGAGGCCCTGTACGTTGAACAGGGATGATGGATGGAAAGTTAGTAGTTGTTGGATTCCATCTCTTCACTCCTTGTAAGGGTCTTTCCCCCCTTTTTTTATTTTATTTTTTATTTTTTATTTTTATTTATGTATCAATGTATTTTTATTAATTAATTAATTAATTGATTGATTCCTTTTTATTTTTATATTTAAGTATATTCTAAAATTAAAATTTAACTAATTTATTTTTTGTTTTATTTTAATCCTTTTGATTTATATTTAAGTATATTATAAAATTAAGATATAACTAATTTATTTGTAGTTTTAGTTATTAATGTATTTTTTTAATTTATTTATTGATTTAATTAATTAATTAATTAATTATTATTATTATTATTTTATTTATTTTTATTTTAGTATTTTATGTATTTATAATTTTGATTTATTAGATATAAATCTTCCGGATAATCACATGAGAGTTTTAGGAACGACGCGTTTCGAACTACCAACTGTAGTTCATCATCAGGATCACAGAAGCTTGCACTCTCAAATTTTGATTTAGTTATAATTTTTGACTTTGACCTTGATTTTTTTATGAATTTTAGCTTGATTCATATTTATCCTGTTGTTTTTGAGAGGGGTGTTAACTAAAAATTTTAGTTTTGATTTTTATTAATTTTTTTATTATTTTTAGTTTTAAATTGTGTTTTTTTAAAGTGGGGTAGTTAGGTTTTTGGTTTTTTTTTTTTATATATTTTGATATATAGCTTTTTTAGTGGACTGTTTAACATTTTATATTTTTATAGTTTTTTGTTGACTATTTAACTTTTGTAATTTTAATGTTGGAGTTAATTTTATTTTTGGTTTTTATATTTTTGTTGATCGTTGCTTCTCTATTTTTGATATAAAAGTGTATGTCAAATCAGAAAATTTTCATTATCTGATAATGAATTATAGTTGGTAGTTCAAAACGCGTTGTTCCGAAAATTCCTATGTAATTTCCCAAAATATTTATATTAAAAAAATTAACCAAATTATTTGTTGTTTAAAATACATTTTAGCACACTCCTAGCACTCTAATTTTACAAATTAAATCATTTAAATTAAAGTTTTTAAAAATCTTTACTCAATTTTAAGTAATAAAAAAAAATAATAGTACCGTGTCTTTCGTGCGCCCTCTGCCTTCGTTTCTTCGTTTCTTTTTCTTTTCTAGAGTTTCGTATTTCACCCAAGTATTTCCATAATCCTTTGGCTTCTTCTGGGCCGTGCCCTGGGTTATTGATTTTTTTGAATTTGCGAGATGGTCGGCCATGCCCTGGGTTCTTGACTTTTGAATTTACGGGATGATCGACCAAATCTGAGAAAAAACTGCAATCGATATATCACACCAGAGGTTTTTTTTTTTTTTTCGGTGCTGATATTGAAGGCTTGGGGCCTTGACGGTCCTCCTGTGGTTAATTCAACACCGAACGTTAATTCAACGCTGAACGTTAAAGTCTTTGTGCAGACTGGAGCAACAGTTCGAGGAACCCATATGCTACAGATAAATGGCTAGGGCAAGAGAGTAAAAACCGCAAACAGGAGAATCTCCGTCAATCAAGCCGCAAAATTTCTGTTTCAAGAAAAAATTGAAGTTTGCATCAAGCACCAGTATTTCTGTTTCAAGTGATATTTAAAGTTTGCAGGTATCTTATTTAGAGTTCTAAAAATGGTCGCGTGTATGCTTTACTGTTGAATTAATTGAGCAAGAATGCTGCCAGGGCTCATACTACTGGTAATTGAGTAATTGTTTCTAAGCGTTCAGATGCTGGAATTTGGGGATTTCTATTTTCGTGCAATAATATTACCGTGAGCTCCCAAATGACCATTTGACCCTTGGGACCAGTGATCCATGCTTATATATTCTACAGATGATAAGTCTACTCTTTTAGTGCTTCAACCGAGTTATTAGGCAGGCTAGCATTTCTGTATTTGCACGCAAAGCCTTTTTTTTTAAGGTTCTTTCCGTTTCTTAGCTGTGTTTGAAAGCTCCCAGCGTCACATTCGCCCTGTTAGTAAGTTGTTAGTATATGTGACAACTTTTTTGTTATTTTCTGTCATGTTTGATTGTGCATGACAGAGTATTTTGTACCATTTTTCCTTGGAGTTGTCTTCCCAGGCAACAGAATAGCCTGACGGCAGGTTTTTGTTGGAATCTGGCTCAGCAAAATTCAAAAAATAAGTAGTTGTAGTGTTTGGAATCCACTTTGAGAGGGGAAATGAATTCAACACTATCAAAAACCCTTAGGACACCCAAAATACTAAAACCTTACACTCAAAATACTGAAGTTTAACAATAAGTAGTTGCAGTGTTTGGAATCCATTTGGAATCCATTTTTGAGAGGGAAATGAATTCAACACTATCAAAAACCCTTAGACACCCAAAATACTAAAGTTTAACAACTGTAAACAAGATTACAGCAAACCATTCTGTTACTTTTTTTTAGACAACAGCAAACCTTTTCAATTTTTGGAAGGGAAGCCGAATGATGTGTCATTCAAGTGCAGTACAACGAAAAGGCGTCCATGAGCCAAACCCTGACTTAAATCTACCAGAGAGCCGTGTATCTGCCATTCTTTCGTTCACCACACCGCGCAATGTTTCCAGGTTGACAGCCGTTTCAAAGTGGTGTTTCTAGATTGGTAGCCGTTTCTAAACCCCTCAGATCTTTGGCTTATTCCGTCTCTGTCTGGAATAAATTCCTTCCTAGGCAATGCTATGAGATCTTACTCAGTGCTGTCATCCCCATCCAATTTATTTCGAGGAGAGAACTCCATTTTCGCCTCTACGGGTCTGTAATGTCCCTACCTGGCTCAACGTTCTGTCAAATATCGAATATACATTCAGTTAACGAGGACAGACACTCGGAGGTTCAAATAAATCGGTATTATCTGAGTCTAGTTAACTTCGACCCTGGGATCGTATTCTCCAGACGTAGGCATCTGCAAGGAAAGCCCCAAATTAACCAACGGCGGCTCTTTTCCGGAACTTATTAGATACCTGCCTTGGCTATAAGTTGGGCATTCAAGGGGCCTATTGAAGATAGGGCCTATGCAGGTCAATAATTGTTAGCTGCTCGAACAGCAACTGGTAACACCAATCACACGGAAGAAAGCGCTTAGCTCATGTTCGAATGAATGCCTTGTTCCTTTCATTCGAAAGGAGACCCGAGGATTTTAGGTATGTCTCTACCGAAATATTGTAATAACATGTATAAAGATTAAATCTATATGAACTTCGAAGTCACTCTCGAATCATTAGTCATCTTCTAGTAATAGAAGGAAGATCGAACCCGAAAGGAGGAACCTACCGATGTGTGCCAATAATGGCAGGCAAGTTGATCAGCACTGGCGCCCGTGCAAGACCTTCGGCATAAATACGTGGTGATCTAATGTTAGTTCCCATCCTTTGATTGCCGCTATAGGAAGTTGTTGGGCAGGGAAGAAATTTTGTGCATGCCTGTCAGTAACTTTCAGTAAGTATCTTGGTCAAACTTTTCTCTTTAGTTAGAACTTAGCATCCATATCGAAAGAGGAAATCCCCTATAGACCACCTTGGTCATTACTTTATTCATACCAGTTCTGGGCTTGGCATATGTTTTAGCTCCATATTGAGCAGAGAACCAAATCTGCCAAAAGTCTATCTCTGTATTTCATTTTGTGCAGAGATTGGGGGTGGTTTCACCCATCACAACTTCTTAATAGCCCACACAACAACAACTCGGCATAAGGAATGAATATTAATATCTTGCATAGTAGAGCCAGCACAAACTCTCCTTCTGATCCTCATGCTAACCAGATCAGATTTTATGCTTTTCGCTGGTGATGCGCTGCCTCCCATCATCTTGCCCTGCTTTTTCTTACTCTTGCCTCCTTTTCTGAAGCATCCTTTCCATTAACAAAAGTAAACTGAGCCTCATCATGATAAGTTACTGCTAATTGAACATTGTTCATTTTCGGCATTATTACTTTCAAAGTTTGAAGGCTGACATTATCGTATCTTTTGACAGGAAACTATCTTCTCCCTAATGAAATCTTCTATGTCTCTCTCCAATCATGAAAACAAGCTTCATGAATTGGTTGCTCATCATGATAAGTTACTGCTAATTGAACATTGTTCATTTTCGGCATTATTACTTTCAAAGTTTGAAGGCTGACATTATCGTATCTTTTGACAGGAAACTATCTTCTCCCTAATGAAATCTTCTATGTCTCTCTCCAATCATGAAAACAAGCTTCATGAATTGGTTGCTCACTACGCGTATATTCCAGAACAGCAGTTGTTGTACTCTTTATAGCTTTTTGTATAGAGGGACAAAGTGTCAATAACTTAGCAACCCTCAGACTCACTTACACAGCGTATGAAAAATAAAGACTGGTATAAATAATCCAGAACTGTTGGAACAAGGAATGGAACAAGATAACTTGCAGCTTAAACATTGGGTTTGAAGGTCCAGATTTTGAATCTGGTTCTGATACCACAGGTGAGAACCAAACCAGGTTCCTCTAACCAAAACTAAATTTATCACCTAATTTCACAGCAAGGAAAAATAATGTGTTTATAACACAACAATCATATGACAATAGCATATAAGTTTTTTTGATTTGCATCGTATTAAACATTTAAGGAATTTGATTTGTAGCAATTTATATAAATAAAACAACAAGAGGAAGAATACTTGATATGGTGGCTCGGTTGCGGTGCTCTCACTGGGACCACTGGACTGAATATGCCACCCTGCCAAGTAGGAAAGTCTACTCGACTTCCTCGCCTAGGAAACCTGCACAAGTTCCCTAGTCCTCCAAGCCCTGTTGAAATATGTAACTAGGTTCGGTCTTCATAATGACATATGTAATCATGATTTTATTTGATGTTGTTAAACACCATGTTGAACACACACATGGTGTATGAGAAGAATAAACACACACACACAAGAGACTCAACACACAATGAAAGATAATCGTGAGGCTTTCTTATTTTCCATTATACAAAGATGTACATTTATAGTACAATGGTGTGACTCTTGGTTTCATATTCCAAGGTCACTTGGACTCCATTGTGACTTTTCGCATTCCACACCTACCCATGTAGGATTAGGTGTTCCAACATCCCCCCTTAATTCGAAGGGGTATGTGTGAGTCCAAGAAGAGAGTTGTAATATAAATATGCAAAGTATACATGGCAGCACTTGGCTGAATCAACTCTCTGAAATGTTGGAAGAAAGAGGTGGTTTTAGGATGACCACAAACACTGGAACGCAAAACTTGTTGCAGTTCCCGGAACTCTTCCAAAACTGGCAAGAAGCTGAAGGCTTCTGCTAGAGGAATTGTCCCTCATAAAAAAGGGAGACCTTCAACCTAAAAGAAGGGAGGTCTACTACCTGTGATGGTTTTAGGATTACCAACAACTATGGAATGCTTTGAAGCATTTCCTGGAACTCAACCAAAGCTGGCAAGAAGCTGAAGGCTTCTGCTAGAGGAAGTGTTCCTCATATATGAAAGGGAGACCTTCGACCTAAAAGAAGGGAGGTCTACTACCTGTGATGGTTTTAGGTTATCCACCAACCAAAAATGATGGTTTAAGGTTGTCAACCAACTGAAGGCATGCTCATGGGCATCCGTGTCTCTGGCTACATCTCTGAATCCGGAATGACGAATTGTGGCTCAGGCTCGCTTGAACTGCTGGCTACAACTCTGAACATGGAATGAGAGATTGTGGCTCAGGCTCGCTTGATCTGACGTCAAAGCTTGTACATGACCACCATTTTCCCCACTGTCAGGGACAAGGTGAGATGATGGCCGCGAAAAATCAGTTTGTAATGTCGAAGTGAACAAGTTAGACACGCGACTTAAACATCTTCTTCGTGCGCAGTACGTACCGAAGTGATCCATCCAAGATGAATCTTGGTTCTTGCGGGGAGAGCTTGTTTTACAGGCTTTGTGTGAAGGGCGATTGTCTTTGACCACAGTTCTTGCATGGATGAAGATCAAAACAATGATCTTTCATATGGCCAACTCGATCACGGTGTTGGCATTTTTCAATCTGTGATTGTTGTTGTGGAGCAGGATCTGGAACAGCTGCAGGTGAACTGTCATATAGGAATCCGACACTCTGAAATATGATGGGCTTGGTGTAGTCTGGAATATGAAAGGACACATCCTTGTCATATCCAAGACCAGTTCGGTGCTTGTTTTGGACAAGCTCTTCCCAAAAGATACGATGATGGAAGCAGAAGTGCGGAGTTGAAATCTTTTGCATACGCATGTACATACGCTCTAGTACGAGGAGGTGAATGGGAATCATCGCTTTATCTTCTTTCTTCTGATGAGAGTCCTTCACAATCTTCTGAACAGAAATAGGTTCAGAATGGTGACTCTTTTGCTGAAGTTCGTCTTGTTGGAGCTGAGATTCCAACTGCAAAAACTCAATTTTTTCTTGTGCATCTTGCAAACAATTTTGAATGTTACAAAGAGCATTCTTGCTCATTTTTATCACATCATCAACATTTGAATGAATGAGGTTTTTCAACAACTCTAATGCCTCATTGATTTTAGCCATTTTCAACCACTTAGGCTCAAAAAATGAAAGGGTGTTGGCTTCAACCGAAAATGCACCCGTTTACAATGTGATTCAATCAACAAATACAAATGACTTCAAAGAATTCTCAAAGTACAAAATATGCTCCTCAAATGATCGAGGGCAATCAACAATTTTTCAACAACTCAAGTACTGATTGCAACTATGAAGAAGCAATGTCTACTCACAATACAATATTTCTGCAAAATACGTGCAGCTGAAAACACTATGCAGCTGAACTTTTCTTCAAATAGTTGTTTTGCAATGATGACAAGCTTGTCTTCACATGTAAAATTCTTTCAGAAAAACACCCTCTTATATATGCCACAAATCATAAAATGTCAAATTTGCAATTTTCTCTATGTATTTAGTCCATCTGCTCCTCATATGCCATTTTCTCTTTTTCTGTTCATATTCTCTCTTTCCTCTCTCTCTGCTGTTTTTTTTTTTTTTTTTTTTGAAATTAAAAATTAATTAAAAATGGAGAGAATTTAAAAAAAGGGGATTAATTAAAAGAGAGAGGATTAATGTAAGGGAATTTATTTAGGGACATTTTTTTTTTTTTTTTTGTTTATTTATTTAAAAAAAAGAAATTAATAAAATATGAAAGGGGGAATTAATTTAAAAGGGGAAGGGGAGCTTTTAATAATAAAAAAATTAAAATCAAAATGAATCTACGTAAAGGAGGGAGAATGAATTTAAAAAGGGAAAGGGAACATTTTAAAATAAAAAATTAAAATGGGAATGGATGGCTTGCGTAAGGAGAATGGGGGAATGGGTTGTAGAGTGTAGGGGGTGGGTAGTGTAGGGAAGGAGGGAGGGGATCGGGCAGGGTGAGGGCGGAGAGGGGGTGAGCTAGGTGCGTAGCTTAGGGTGCCGTAAGGTGGAGGGAAGGGCATTGCTTAGGGGGTATCGTAGTTTAGGTTGAGGGCTGGGGATGGTGGGTAGAGCCGTAGCTTAGGGAGAGGCTGTCGTGGGTGAAGGGTGCAGTGAGAGCAGCATAGGGAGCAGTTGCAAGCGGTGAGGAGGGCGTAGATGTGAGGTAGGGAGTCGTGTGCTGTAGGGTGTAATGATGGGGTAGGGGAGGAGCGTTAATATGGAGAGCCGTGGGGAGTGTTAAGGGAGGAGGAGGGCGCGGCCTGTAGGTTGGGCAGGAGTGCTGTGGTAAGAGTTTATGCGATGTGAAGATGTGAGGTTGGACGGGTTTGGTTAACGCAGCGTAGAGGAGCTGTTGTTAAGTTGTGGGGGGCGGGGGAGGCCGAAAGGCCAAGATGCAAAGAAATTTTTTTTTGTTTTTTTTTGTTTTTTTTGTTTTGATATTTTGTTTTAAATTTTTAATTTTTAAATTTTTTGTTTTTTTTTAATGTAAAAACAACAGAGTAGGAGACTCTAAAACAGCAGCAAATTTTTCCTCTAAATACACAGCAGAATTGGACAAATAGTAGAACAACTTGCAGAGATTGTTTCACCATAAATTTGCAGAATTTTCAGGAGATTTTAGTAGTAAACTCAGAAATCTTTCTCAGGAAATGTGGCAGAATTTCGCCAGTAAAAAACTCACAAATTTTTCTAATAAAAACCAAAAACTTCTTCAGAAACCCTCTTTAAACAGTTTTCAGCAGCTCTCCAAATTACAGAATTTAATGGGCAGAAATTGCAGGAAGAAATCAACCTTCAGATGTGCAGATGCTGCTTTTCTCCAAACCAATCTCTGAGTGCTGCCACGGATTTTGAATGCTGCTCTTCTCCAAAATAAAATTTCTGAATGCTGCAAAATCACTGCTGCAAAAACTCTTGAGTACTGCAAAAATTTCAAGAATTTTGCAGATATGCACAGGCCATAAACACAAATGGCTCACTCAATTTGGAGCAGGGCCAGCAATCGCCCGCTCTGATACCATGTTAAACACCATGTTGAACACACAAATGGTGTATGAGAAGAATAAACACACACACACAAGAGACTCAACACACAATGAAAGATAAGCGTGAGGCTTTCTTATTTTCCATTATACAAAGATGTACATTTATAGTACAATGGTGTGACTCTTGGTTTCATATTCCAAGGTCACTTGGACTCCATTGTGACTTTTCGCATTCCACACCTACCCATGTAGGATTAGGTGTTCCAATAGATGTAATAAGAAAAATGAATTTGTTATTGTTTACTGGAGGCATGGGTTTCATGCTCAAGAAGAATTTATTTTTTAGAGGTCAAGCTCCCATTGAAAGCTTCTCGGTTTTATGAGTCACGAAAAAGGAAGTCTAAATTGAAGCAAAGATAAGGAGATTTCGAAGGAAGAAGATCGAAGCACCTATGGGTCTGTTTTCTGGGTTATTCTCTTTTACATGTGCGATGCAATTAGGGCTTCATACAATTGCAGAAAGATCTCAAATTACAGTCAAAGTTTGGACTCCTTATAACCTGATCTAAAGGCCGAATTGATGAAGAGAAGAGAGAACACCAAGCGAAGGGAATAAGAGATCAGTCCAACCATAATCCACTCACATGTGCAAGAAGTGCAGTAGTTGCAGATAGGTTGAGAATTGCAGACTTAGATAGCTGAAGTTGCAGTCATCATTACATGACCGAAGGCTTAAAGGACATGGTTTACTTGGGTTGACATTGTGAGAAGGAACTTCTACAAGAAAGAAATTGGACTTGGTCTTGGAGGTGTCTTTGACTAGAAGTCTTTGTCAAGGGTCTAGGTCTTGGAATTCGTCAATTGAAGATTCTATAAGAAGAAGAATTTTCGTGGGATTTCCTCTCAGATTAGAGAGGTTTTGGCCCTGGTTGATCGCCTATATCTTATGTCCTTTGTTTTATTGATCTTTATGGTTTGGTAGTTGTTTGATGAAGAAAATAATAATAATAATTAAATGAAAGAAGTTAAACAAGAAAAGTAAAAATACATCACAAACAATTATCATTGAAGAGAAATCACCTACACTCGCTGCCCCTAGATTTCTCAACATGGTATCAAAGCTAAGGTAACAAGACAAGGAACAACTTAGTAAAGAACACTCAAGGGTTGAAGCACTGAAAGAAGAATCAAAGAGAGGACAAGACATCAAGGAGAACATCGAAAGAAGAACTTCTCAAGGGCTAAGTTCAAGGACATCTCCAAGCAGAGTTGATCAAATTATAGGCTCAATTCCTTTACTAGATCCATTATAAATCCAACAAAGAAGTCTAACCTTCAAGACCTTTTGAAAGACAAATTAACTACAAGGTGGAACAAAAGACTGGGCTATATTCCATAAAGGCATGCATAAATATAGGGCATCATTTCACCTACAACAAGATTGAGTTACAATCAGATCAAGGAGCCACAAAAAGGATAAGAGAAGCATTGATAATCAAGCCGAGATCCTGAAGGGAGATTTCTTGTCCAAGCGAAGAAGAATAGAGTTATTCCTTACCATTTTTTTGTCACACATATGAGTTAGGGTTGCAACAGAAAGGACCAAAAAATGACAGTCAGATTACAGAGGTTGCTGAAGGGAAGGTCAAAGTTGCAGGCCAAAATCTTGAAGTATACCATCAAGATTCTTTGAAAACAGAATTTATTGCAAAGAAAAGCAAAAGTTTGGATTGTTTGCATCACACCATGAAGTCAAACCTACAGTAACAATTGCAGATATGAGATTTCGAGGAAAGTATGACTATTTTGAAGTCTCCATTCAAAAGCTGAGATCTCCTTGCTAAAAGTGAATAAAGGAAACACCAAAAGGAAGCAACAATTCAAATTCATTGTAAAAACAAAATCCCAAAATCTAATCCTCTTCTGGGCATACTACTCATCCCAGTAAAATTTGGACTCATAAACCATATCAAAGAAGATGAAATTCATGATATTGAAAGAGGGAGCCCCACGAGCAACTAGCTGTCCCATGATCTCCACCTAAAGAGCTACTGGAAGCAAGTCCCTGGTTAAGAGGGAGTTTGGGCACATTCCTTTTATAAGAATGGGTAGAATATCCTCCCTAGTTGAGAGGGAGAGATAAACACATCATTCTTGTTATCACTTTGGAAGAAAAAATGGAGGATTGGGTAGGCATTTGGCATTCGATACTCTTTGAGGATGTGTTAGGGCATCTAAGACAAGAGTAGTCGTAGAGGACCGATATCCTTTGAGGACTGGGAATCCAAGATAAGAATAGTCCTAGAAAGACATACCCTGAGAGAACTAGGGCGTGGTATGTTCCTTGAGAGACAATGATGAAGGTGTTTATAAATCATTGATCTCGCCAACATTGTAATTTGATCTTGTGGGGAGATAGAGCTGTTAGTCAAGGCCTTGCTATGTGACAATGCTGGATGATATGATGCTAAATAGATGGGTTACCAATCCGACTTCTTATGAGAATTCTTCAAATTGAGAATGTCCAAGTACCTTGCATGGATTATGAATACCTCCCTAATTAAGAGGGAGTGTTGAAATATGTAACTAGGTTTGGTCTTCATGATGACATAAGTAATCATGATTTTATTTGATGTAATAAGAAAAATGAATTTGTTATTGTTTTCTTGAGGCATGGGTTTCATGCTTAAGAAGAATTTTTTTTTAGAGGTCAAGCTCCCATTGGGAGCTTCTAGGGTTTATGAGTCATTGTCATGTATGAAAGACCCAATTGGGCGAGTTACATATTATAAAAGAAATTTATTTGAGTCAAATAGAGTCAAAAGACCCTCCAAGACCTTGTCAAAGAAGTAAGCATCAAGTCTGAGTCATGAAGCAACAAGTAGGCCTGGAGACAGCTATAAGTCGACCTAATGCCTATATAAAGGAGACCTCAGCCTATCTCAAGGAGACAATCAATAAAGCAAGAAAGAGTTCGATTAAGGACAAAAAAGGAAGTCTAAATTGAAGCAAAGATAAGGAGAAATAGAAGGAAGAATATTGAAGCACCGATGGGTCTGTTTTTTGGGTTATTCTCTTCTACACGTGCGAGGCAATTAGGGCTTCATACAATTGCAGAAAGATCACAAATTACAGTCAAAGTTTGGGCTCCTTATAAACTGATCTAAAGGTTGAATGATGAAGAGAAGGGAGACTACCACCAAGCGATGGGAATAAGAGATCAATCCAACCATAATCCACTCACACGTGCAAGAAGTGCAATATTTGCAGACAGGTCGAGAATTGCAGACTTAGAGGACCGATGGTTGAGATCATAATTGCATTAGATTCCTCTTTATGAGAGGACCAAAATCGACCTATAGATCACCCCTTTCGGTTAAGTGGAAGTTAATATTTGAATTATTTTATTTAGTAAAGTGTAATGGAATGGGTCGGCCTAAGCACACGTGGAATTAGTCAAGTCGGCCTCAACCCAAGTGGACCCTCTTGAAAGCCTATAAATAGAAGCGACCTCATGCTCATTCTTACACATTGCTCAAGCGATCTTATATTTGCATTCTTTGTCTTGGTTCGTATATTTTGTCTTTGGCTCATACAGGGTCTGAAATCACAGGAGAGAAACTTGCTTTGATCTAGGGTTTTCTAGATCATAGGCGCAGGCATAGAGTGTTATGCTTATGGCCAGGGTGTTATAGCCCAGGCACAGAGAATCAAGGTTGCGGTTAGGGCTTCAGAGACTGATCGGGCTGTGCACAGCCATAGCCACAGGCACAAAGTGTCCTGCCTGCAGCCAGGGTGCCATAGTCGCTGGCACAAAGTCTCAAGGGTGCGACTAAGGTGTTTATGAGCAGATCTGGGCTAGATCGACCTCAATTGCTCACACAACTTTTCCTGGTAACGTCCGCACAGTCATAGATGCTCGCAGTCAATTTTCTAGTAGCGTCCTAGATTCAAATCTAAGATTTGACAGTTGATTTCAGTTGGCTTCAGTGATCTGTTGGATCCGTTTTTCTTACTGTTGTAGATCTGTTTTGTATATTTCCACTGCATATGTATTGGGCTCATTGTACTCTATGTTGAAAACTTTTTATGACGATCTATTGAAGAAGACGATTTGAAAGGGTTTCCGCCTAGTGGGGTTTTTCCTTGGTCTTGGACAAATTTGCTGTCTCTTATGGTTATGCTGTTGTCTTCTTTGTCATTGCAGATATTGTTCTATCTTCAATTACAATTTATGATTGATTACACTGCTAATAATTGGATACATTGTTTATGAAGAAGTAATTTGGGATAAAGTAATTGATCCAACATAAAACAATCTAGAAATTTTAACATGGTATCAGAGCTGAGGTGAAGGACAAGCCCAAAAGAAGACAAGCTTTGAAGCCCTCATTATCAGAAAGCAGATATACTAGTCAAGGTCAAGATGTCTTCCTCTACCTTCAAGGAGCATGAAAAGTTGGGTGATGCATCAAACTTTGCTGCATGGAAAGTCAGGTTGGAAATCATAGCTGACAACAATGATGTGTTGGAATACATTCAAGGAAGGATGCCTGAGCCTCCACAAAATGCTTCCGCTTATCTCAAGAGCAGGTAAAAGAAAGTTGAGTCCAAAGCAAAGCAAATTATAGTTGATGGTTTACAAGATCATTTAATTGCATATGTTGGGAATTTAAGAAAGTCTAAAGACATGTACGACAAGATAGCCAACATATATGAAATCAACAATCTGAATGAGATCATCACCTTGAAAAATCAATTCAAGGAAATGAAGATGAACAAGGGAGAAGCTGTTCAATGATACATTATGATGATCTCTCGTCTCAGAGATCAATTGCAGAGGGTTGGAGAAAATGTGCTTGACAGAGAACTGGTAGTCGTGACTCTTAGAGGTCTCCCTCTTGTTTGGGAAACCTTCATTACTACAATCAACAACAACAATGTCCTCCCGTCATTTGATGAAATTTTTGGGAAGCTTACTCAAGAAGAATCAAGAATGATAGCAAGAGGAAGAATTCAGAAGCATGAAGAGGGAGAGCCCGCTGCATACATCGCTCATGACAAAAAGAAGAAGGCAAAAGGAGGTCCTTCAAGGAAGCCCACTCAAAATTCAAAAGGAAGGAATGACAAATCACTATCCCATAATGAATGCTATAACTGCCACAAGAAAGGTCATTATGCACATGATTGTCTTGAGAAGAGAAAGAGGCCATGATACAACACCAGAAGCAACAATAATAATAAAAGAAGAAAAGACAATCAAAGGAACAACCACGACAGAAGATATGAAAGGAGGAGAAGAGGTTCTTCAAGCGCCCGTTAAGAAGAACATCCTCCTCAAAATAAGTCAAGGGCTCCCAGGTATGAAAGTAATGCCGTGAATCAATCTGAATATATTCTTAAAAATTTCTGCACTTACTAGTTCTTCTCCACCAGATTCATGGGATAGTTGGTTGGTTGATAATGGGGCCACTCATCACTTCCCTGGATACAAGGAAGTCCTCTCTAATTTGGTAGAGAGGGAGATTTCGCTGAAAGTCATTCTTGGAGATAACTCCACTCATCTCATAAAAGGCTTTGGATCTGTTAAATTTGAGTTTAATTTTGGGGAACCAGTATTGCTGCATGATGTTATGTATGTGCCGGGATTAATGAAGAATTTGATATCTATATCTGCATTGGAAGATAAAGGGATGAGGGTTACCTTCATTGGAAAAGTTTTGACTTGGTCTGCTGATGCACCTATGAAAGATGCATTCAATTTAGGTCTGAGATCTGAAGGACTCTATAAAGTCACCGGAAGGCCACTTCTAGCATTGGTTCATAACACCAATCATATGAGCGAATTGTGGCATTGCAGACTCTCTCATTTACACTATGATGCTATTCCGAAATTGAAGAAAGTGGTCTCAGGTATTCTCGATAGCTTATCATGATGGACTTTGTCCAAGTTGTGCGAGTGGAAAGAAAACAAGGGAACATTCCTCTCTAGTAAGAACAAGACAACTGGCATCCTCCATCTCATTCATTCAGATATATGTGGTTCGATGCATGTGCATTCTATTGGTGGTCATCTCTACTACATCACCTTCATTGACGACTTCTCAAGAAAGACATGGATATACTGCCTTAAGCATAAGGATGAAGCCTTTGAAAAGTTCCAGGAATTCAAAGCCTTGATCGAAAATTAACCAGGGAAACTAATCAAAGTATTCAGGTCCGACAATGGAGGGGAATACAGGTCAAATGAATCAATAGCATTTTGCAAGAAAGAAGGGATCAAGAAGGAAACTATTGTGCCATATACACCTGAACAAAATGGCTTAGCTGAAAGGAAGAACCGGTCTATATTAGAAGCTGCCTATGCCGTGCTCCATGATCAAAAGGTACCAAAGTTTCTGTGGGCTGAAGCCACACATGCTGCTGTATATGTTCAAAACCGGATGCCTCATCAAGCATTTGAAAACAAGACCCTCGAAGAAATATTCACGGGTGTTAAGCTCAATATTAGCCATATTCGTGTATTTGGATGCCCCGTATACTTTCATGTGCCGAAGGACAAAAGAAACAAGCTGGAAGCTACAAGAAGTAAAGGTATGTTTATGGGTTATTGTGAAACCTCTAAAGCATACAGAATATATCTTCCTGGTCAAAGGAAGGTCGAAATTAGTGGGGACGTAACTTTCGATGAAAATGCAGCTCTTGGTAAAGCAAGAGACCTTCCTCCGCCTCCTCCCAAGGCAGAAAATGATGACTGGGATATTCTAGACGGTCATTCTATGCTCGAGTCTGATGATATTGATGATCCCATGGAGCCTATGGATCGTTTAGATCCACGTCCCAATGATCCTTCTACCAGGAAGAGACCACTTTGGCTTCGCGACACTCTACAGGATAATGAAAGAAATGTTCCCATTCGCAAATCATTCAGAGAAAGGAAGCAACCATGCAAGTATCATGGATATGTAGTTGCCATGAGCACTATGATTCAAGCCAAACCATCGTCATTCGAAGTAGTCAAAGAACAAGTTTGGAGGGATGCTATGGCTGAAGAATATGAATCTATTGTGAAAAAGGATGTATGGTATGTTGTGCTGAGACTGTATGGGAAGTCTGTTGTGACTTCAAAGTGGCTATCCAAGATCAAACATGGAATCGATGGTACCATTGAGAAATACAAAGCAAGGTTCGTAGCTCGAGGCTTCTCTCAGAAAGAGGGAGAAGATCATGATGACATATTTGCTCTTATGGCTCGATACACAACCATCCGTTCGATAGTTTCCCTTGCTGCTAGTCAAGGATGGACTCTTCATTAGATGGACTTAAAGATCGCTTTTCTCCATGGCATGTAATATGAAGAAGTATATGTTGAACAACCACAGGAATTTGAAGTGGAAGATCGCAGAACGCATGTTTGCAGATTGAAGAAGGCATTGTATGGTCTAAAGGAAGCTCCCTGAGCTTGGTATGCACGCATTGACAATTATTTAATGAAGTTGGGCTTCACAAAAAGCAATGTTGATCCCAACCTCTATTTTATGATTGTCCAAGGTATGCCATTGATTTTGGTTCTATATGTTGATGATCTATTCTTGACAGGAAGTGAACATCTGATGATTGAATGTAAGAGGGAGTTAGAAAAGGCTTGAATTTGAGATGAAAGACCTTGGACTGATGAACTACTTTTTAGGCCTTGAGGTGTGGAAAAGGCTTGGCGAGATCTTTCTCTCACAGGGAAAGTATGTTGTGAAGCTGCTAGAAAGGTTTGGTATGACTGAGTGCAAATCCATGGCCACTCCGATGGAGATGAACTTCAAGAAGCTGTGTGGAAAAGCAGCTGGACCTGATCTAGCAAATCCATTTGAGTACAGACAACTAACTGGGGCTCTGATGTTCCTTGTGAACACCCATCTAGACATAAGCTATGCAGTAAACACATTGAGTCAATTCATGACTGAGCTCCTACATGCACATTTGATCGTTGCAACATGTATTGAGATATTTACATGGGTCGATCACACTTGGTCTGAGATATTCTGTCGGAGACGTTCAACTTCATGGATACACTGATGGTGACTGGGCAGGAAATGTTACTAACAGAAAGAGTACATCTAGATGCTCCTTTAGTCTTGAATCAGCCATGATATCTTGGATGAGCAGGGAATAAAGGTCTGTAGCATTAAGCACCGCCGAAGCAAAATACATTGCCGCTAGCATGGCTAGTTGCGAAGCAATTTGGTTGAGGAAGCTCTTTGGAGAGCTATTTGAACATGTCTTAGACACTACAATGATGTGCTGCGACAACAAGAGCAGGATCCGTTTGGCAGAGAATTCAATGTTTCATGACAAGTCCAAGCACATTGAGATTCGATATCACTTTATTCGAGACATGGTGCAGAGAGGAGTTGTTAGACTCCATTACATATTGACATATGAGTAGATAGCAGATATTCTCACCAAGGCATTATCGAAAGGAAAGTTCTTGGTCTTCAGAGAGCAGCTTGGATTGATGGATGTAGCCCTTCCGGATAAGGGGCAACACTGATCGAGGACACTGAGCAAACTCTTCGTACCCTGCTTGAGCTCTTGGGGTGAGGAATTGAGATAGAAGGCTCCTCGGGTTGAGGGATCTATGGACAATAGGGTACTCCCCTATTTGTTACCCATAAGGTTGAAGATGTTGCTCCCCTATCTTCATAGAGTCGGAGAATGCTGCTCCCCTGATTGGTCTTTGTAGAGTATACCCTAGTTGGCATCATACCCTCAAGCAAGGCTTGTTGGGAATACTTCTCCTTGTTTGGTCAACGAGTTGAGAGTGTACTTAGGGTCTACAACCCAAGTCGATTATGATGCAGGTGTTCTACCACAAGACTATTGAGAGTCATTGACGGGAAGATTAGTAGGCAATAGGATTGGGTTGAGATTTGCTCCACTCTTGAGATTCCGGGGTCGAAGATGTGCTCCCCTATATGATGTGTTATCCTATTGCTTGGTATGGGTGGAAGCTATAACTCCCTGATTCTTCTTCTTCTAGATCTGAGAAAGTTTCAATAGATAGAGTTGAGAAGTGATAGCCTTAACATGACGACACATGTGAAGATCTACAGGTAGATGTTAACAAGTGGAATTCTTCCCAATGGAGAGGGAGTGTTAAGTTTTGCAACTGGGGTCAAATTCTACCTTGGACAACTTAGATGGTTGTGATCATAATTGCATTATATTCCTCTTTATGAGAGGACCAAAATAGACCTATAGATCACCCCATTCGGTTAAGCGGAAGTTAATATTTGAATTATTTTATTTATTAAAGTGTAATGGAATAGGTCGGCCTAAGCACATGTTGAATTAGTCAAGTCGGCCTCAACCCCAAGTGGACCCTCACGAAAGCCTATAAAGAGAAGCGACCTCAAGCTCATTCCTACACATTGCTCAAGCGATCTTCTATTTGCATTCTTTGTCTTGGTTCGTATATTTAGTCTTGGCTCGCACAGGTTTGATGGAAGGAGTTCACGCAGGGTCTGAAATCACAGGTGAGAGGCTTGCTCTGATCTAGGTTTTTCTGGATCATAGCCGCAGGCATAGAGTGTTCTGCCTGCGGCCAGGGTGTCATAGCCTAGACACAGAGAGTCAAGGTTGCGTCTAGGGCTTTGAAGGCTAATCAGGTTGTGCACAACAATAGCTATAGGCACAGAGTGTCCTGCCTACGGCCAGGGTGCCATAACTGCTGGCACAAAGTCTCATGGGTGCGACTAAGGGGTTTTTGAGTAGATCTGGGCTAGATCAACCTCAGTCGCTCACACATTGTTTCCTGGTCACGTCCACACAGTCACATATGCTCGCAGTCAATTTTCTGGTAGCATCCTAGATTCAGATCTAGAATTTGACAGTTGATTTCAGTTGGCTTCAGTGATCTGTTAGATCCGTTTTTCTTATTGCTGTAGATTTGTAGATCTGTTCTGTATATTTCCGCTGCATATGTATTGGGCTCATTGTACTCTTTGTTGAAAACTTTTTATGACGATCTATTGAAGAAGAAGATTTGAAAGGGTTTCCCCCAAGTGGGGTTTTTCCCCGGTCATGGACTAATTTGCTGTCTCTTATGGTTGTGCTGTTGTCTTCTTTATCACTGCATATATTGTTCTATCTTCAGTTACAGTTTATGATTGATTAAATTGCTAATAATTGGATACATTGTTTATGAAGAAGTAATTTGGGCTAAACTAATTGATACAACATAGAACAATCTAGAAATTTTAACATTGCAGTCATCATTATAGGACTGAAGGGATAAAGTACAAGGTTTACTTAGGTTGAAATTGTGAGAAGAAACTTCTACGAGAAAGAAATTGGACTTGGTCTTGGAGGTGTCTTTGACTAGAAGTCTTTGTGAAGGGTCTAGGTCTTGGAATTTGTCAATTTAAGATTCTATAAGAAGAAGAATTTTCCTGGGTTTTCCTCTCAGATTGGAGAGGTTTTGGCCGTGGCTGTTTGCCTATATCTTGTGTCCTTTGTCTTATTGTTCCTTATGGTTTGGTAGTTGTTTGATGAAGAGAATAATAATAATAATCAAATGAAAGAATATGATAAACAAGAAAAGTAAAAATACATCACAAACAGTTACATTGAAGATAGATCACCTACACTTGCTGCCCCTAGATTTCTCAACAAGCCCAAGTCCAGTCATAGCCGTAATGTGTCCAAGTTAGATCCAACACCCGCCAACCACACCTAATTGTCTAAGTTCCCCCTCTTTCCCTTCCTCTCGGATCTCTCCTCCTCTTTCCCTACTTCAAACTCCCAAGCCAAAAAAACACAAAATACCAAAGAATAATGCCCTCCTCCATCTCCTCCTCTCGCCTTATGTCTCCCCCCGAAATGAATGCGAAACACCCCCTCGTAATTGTCACCCACTTCACCAACCTCATAACTTCTCCCCTCGCCAATGCCTTATCCTCAAATAAATTCGAGGAGACAACTTGTCAGGATGAAGGGAAATAAATAATAAATTAATAAATAAAACAAAAACAAAAAATAAAATAATAATATTTAATCTTGTCAATAAATCTTATAGATTCACATGAATCTAATCCATTTAATATTAAATTATTAATATTCATATGTTAATATAACTTAATAATCATAAGCCAAGATTTTAAGGTTAATTAATCACTAATCAAGATTAGCCATTAATCAAGCTTAAGGCTAACCATAAGCTTGATCATTACACAAGATTAACCATTCATTTAATCATTTAACATATCAAGCTTTAGAATACTAGCTTATTTGTGCGAGGTGTGGGTATGTAGCTAGCATATATATACCTAGTACGTATACTAATAATACTTATTGTACTTAAGCACAAAAGTGGATCACTTAGCAGGTAGGCTAATAAAATAATGTAAGATAATAGGATCAGGTAGGGGCATTACAGGGAGAGAGAATCTTGGATCAGGCTTTAGAAATCATCAAATAACAAATGTGAGGAAAGAGGCACTAGCATATAAAAGTAACTAAAGATGTCTTTAGAGAGGATGATGCATACCTCTTAATGTGGCCATGTCCTTTTGTGTAGTTATTAGGTTCAATAAAATATCCTGGAAGTCTTTATAATGTTCATAGTTTATCTTTGTTTTGTTTATTGGATTTGTTAATGTGAGGACACAAATTGAGTTTTTCAACTTCAATATAACATATAAATCATTTTGTTCAAATGTGTGACTCTAGCAAATGATAAGGGGAGTATGGAGATGCAAGATAAGGATTGGACAGAGATGTGGAAGTAGGGGCATTACGTACACCCCTCCTTCAGAAAACTTCGTCCCAAAGTTAGAGTCAAAAGGATACTAGCAATTTGACATCTTAGCTTCTCTAGATTTTTTTTTCGTGCTCAGCCGTTTGAACTTGACTGCCTGCGCGCACAGAATTCCTAGCTGCGGTCTCTCCTAGCCGCCATGGCCTCTGGAGGGGGATCTGATCCCCTTCCTCCATCTCCGGAGTTAACTGCATTCAAGAACCTGGTGGCCTCATGCAACAAATGCTTGCTCTCAACAACGCAACAGAAATTCGTGAAAAAATTGGACAACAACACTTCGGTGGCTCTCCCAGTTGAAGAAACCTGCAGATCAGCTCTGAATCTCCCCAAAACAGGTCTCATAGGGCAGTTTATGGGCCTCTGGCCATCTCCCAAAGCCGTGGAAGATTGGGTGCAGAGGAACTGGACCCCTTTAATCAAGGAAGGTATCAAAAGCCACTTTGTAGGCAAAGGATTTTTTGTTTTTGTCTTTGAAAATGTAGAGGACAGAAGTCTCATATTTAGGAACGGTCCATATTTTATGGGTCCGCAAGGTCTATACCTAAATAAATGGTCGCCTGACTTCGATCTCGCCCAAGATGTGCCCTTAATGGTCCCAGTGTTGGTGCGCCTCCCACACCTTCCGCTGCACTGCTGGAATCAGAAGTCCCTCCAAACCATAGGCAATACTCTCGGGAAATACATCAACCAACCTGTGAGAAAAGACCAGTACTCTTGCGCTCGCATATGTGTTGAGGTAGACTTGGAAGAAGGGCTGCTGGAAGCCATTAAATTAACAGATTGGTCCCATGTACAGGAGTTGGATTATGAACAACTCCCCTTCAAATGTAGGTATTGTCATGGTTATGGACACTTTGCAAGACACTGCAAAAAAAAAGCTGAAGAAGAGAGTGAGAAATCGAAGGGAGAACAATGGACTCTAGTCCAGAAATCAATGTCGACAAAAGCAAGAGGAAAAGGGGCCACAAAAGGGAACACCACCCCAACAGCAAGTCAAGTTCTTGAGGAGAGGAGCTCTATTTCCACTCCGGAAGAGGCCAAAAGCCTTATTAATAAGGACAATACTCCAGCAGACCCTCCAGAATCAATCTAGGACAGCATTGAGCAGAGCACACTTCCTTCTTCTGATAAAGACAACGAAGAAGCAGTCCTTCTCGGAGTATCCCAAGGTTGCCCCTCCCATCCCTCATGCGCAGAAATAATCAAAAAGAAGTCAACGGAAAATTCTTGCTCCTCGGAGGACGAGACCTTTGAGAGGCCCTCGAAAAGAGCTGGAAGGAAATCTCATAAAGAAGCTAGGGAAGAAGAGGAAGAAAGGCAAAAAACGCAAGGAAGTCAATCCACAATCGAGATACTTATTGGGAGAAACACCAAAACAAGGCCTCCTAAGGGAGGAGTTCCCAACCCCTCCATTGGTAAATAATGTGTCTAGTCTCTTGGAATTGCAGAGGCTTGGGGAACCCATCGAAAATTGAAGCCGTCAAAGACCTCCTGAAAATGGACCCTCCAGAAATCCTCATGCTCCAAGAGACTAAAATCGAAGGGCACACCTTTCTCGACATTAGCAAGTTGCAATGGAAGAAAAACGCTAGTAAGGCAGTAAGTTAAAGGGGTTCCTCAGGTGGAATTGCTACTCTGTGGTCAGAGGAGCACTTCCACTTGAACAACTTCTACGAGACCCAACACTGGATCTTCACCGAGCTAAGGCACCACACAAGTAAGTTAACCTTTGCCCTCTTCAATATTTATGTTTCGGTGCTCTATGCTGAAAAGAGAGAATGTTGGAATTCCCTCTACTTTTTTAGAACTCCACTCCTTCAAGAATATCATTTTGGCTGGAGACTTAAACATAGTTTTGAACTCAAAAGAAAAGAGAGGTGGTAACAGTAACATGGATCAAATGCTACCCTTGGTTGAAGACCTCATCCAACAGTGGGATCTGCTGGATTTCAATCCCGTGAGAGGACTTTACACTTGATCCAACAACAGAATTGGGGACGAGCACATTTCTGCCTGCCTGGACAGGTTCCTTGTTCAAAGCATGTTACTGATGGAAAAGAGGTTAATCTCCTCTAAAATACTTCCCAAATTGACCTCGGATCACAAGCCCATTCACCTCCTTTTGGAAGAAGAAGAAAATCTGGGCCCAATCCCTTTTAGGTTCAGTACTCTTTGGATTGAAAGAGAAGGGTTCTTCGACATTGTTCGATTAGCTTGGGCCAAACCTGTCACAGGATCCCCAAGCTATGTGTGGGAGCAGAAATTAAAGGCCACAAAGCAAGCGCTGAAAGAGTGGATTAAAAAGCCCACTAAAACCCCAACCAGCCAGAGAATAGAAGTGGTCCAGCTGCTGGAGGTCCTGCAATTTTCATGGAAGAAAAAGACATCACCTCTGCAGAGCTTGAGAAGGAGCAGCTTGCCCAAAGCAACTCCTATCGCTCCTTCCGAATGGAAGAGGAATACTGGAGAATTAAATCCCGCGGCCTGTGGCTCAAGGCTGGTGATCAGAACACTTCCTTCTTCCATCGTCAATTTAGAGCTCGCCTCTCCCGCAACCACATCACGAAAATAACTACTGCTGATGGGTAGGTCTACAAAGGCTTTGATCAAATAAAATCTACAACAGAGAATCATTTCAAGAACCTCTACACTCGAGGGAGAGTTGGCAGCAAAGAGGACACATCAGATTTCCTCTCCCACATTCCATCCCTTGTCAGCATAGATGACAACTCTGCTTTCATGAAACCTTTCACGGAAGATGAAATAATCAAAGTCATCTGGTCTATGGAACTTGATAAGGCCCCTGGTCCCGATGGATTCACAATCCACTTCTACAAAATCTGTTGGAACATAATCAAAGCTGACTTGCTGAAAATGATTAAAGGTTTTCTGAGCAAAGCTAAGGTGGGGTGAGGCATCAACTCAACCTTCCTGGCCTTAATCGCGAAAGAAGTGAATCCTGGATCCTTTGGTAGATTCAGACCCATCTCCCTCTGCAACTCCTCTTACAAAATCCTTGCTAAGCTCCTCTCCAACAGAATCAAACCTCTGCTTGGGAACCTTATCTCCATCTCTCAAGGAGGGTTTGTCAAAGGCTGGTACATCCTGGACAATGTCATTCAGGTGCAAGAAGCCATACACTCCAGCCAACAGAAGAAGCAGAAGGGGATGTTGATCAAGCTCGACATGGAAAATGCCTTTGACGGGGTCAATCTATCCTTCCTCTATAGAGTCCTTCTCTCCTTTGGCTTTTCCCCTGAGTTTGTCAATTTTATCAAAGCCTGCATTGACAAGCCATGGATTGCTCCGCTCGTCAATGGGCGACCTGCATCCTACTTTCTAGTTCTGAGGGGATTGAGACAAGGTTGCCCTCATTCCCCATTCCTGTACATTCTTATGGCGGACACTCTCAGCAGGAAACTAACAGCAGAGAAGATCGCAGGGGCTCTTCCTGGCATAAGAATTTCGAATGGTCTGGAGCCCATAAATCACGCCCTTTTCGTAGATGACTCTCTTCTTCTCGGAGGTGCCTCTATCAGAATTGCAAAAGCCTTCAACTCTATCCTCCACAGCTATTGCAGTGTCTCTGGTGCACTAATCAATGACAGAAAAAGAACTGTGTTTGGGTGGAACGTCGATTAGCATGACCTCCAATGCATTGCGCAACTTCTACGCTTTGTTGGCTAATGCCCACTGGGAAAAAATCAGGTATCTAGGATTGCCTCTAATTCTCGGATTTAATAAAAGATCTCTGTGGGTCGATGCCATCAGCGAAATCATAGCTAAAATTGCCTCCTGGGGAGGTCAATGGCTCACTAATGGGGGCAAACTAATACTCATCGAAGCAGTGTTGTCTGCTCTTCCCATCTACCAAGCCTCCTTTCTGCTGGCACCCGGAAAACATCACAAAACAGATCTCCAAATTATTGCGCGACTTCCTCTGGCAAGGAGGTAAAGGAAATCAATGGAAATTCCATTTGGTCAATTGGGATTTAGTGAAACGCCCAACTGTCGACGGTGGTCTCTAGATTCGCGATCCCTCCCATGCCAACCTTGCCTTGGGTTGCAAAATCATATGGAAAATGTATGCTGATCCAAAGCATCCAGTCAACAAAATCCTCAAAGGTAAATATGCGAAAGGCGTTCCTCTAAGGTTGTTGCAGGCAGAAAACACTCCGAATGGCACTTTGGTATGGAATCTATGTTGCAAAGGCATAGATTCCTTCAAGGAAAACCTCTATCACATACCTGGAAACGGTAAGAATACCAAGCTCTGTGAAGACAGCATTATGGGCCACGCACCACTCAGCAATTCTGTAGACATCATAGAACTTCGTGAATGGCTGATCCAGCATGGCATCCACAAAGTCCATGAGATCTCAGCCTGGGACGAAAAGGGGAATTGGCAGTGCTGGGTCTTCCTCAGAATCCCAGAGCACCTGCGTAATCAACAACAAACACTCAGAAACAAGCTAGTCGACCTCGTGTCGGTGCACAAGCATGCAACTGACCGCTGGGGCTGGGGAAATTCCGGCAACTACACTGCTGCGCATGGTTATAGGCTTCTCTAAACGCAAAAAGAAAGGAATCAGCCTGCTAAGTTTGGGAACCAGGTGTGGGATCCATTTGGACTCCCTAAATTGAACTTCTTCTTCTTCTTCTTCTTTTTTTCCTTCTTTTCTTTAATTTAATTTATTTATTTATTGGTTTTCCTGGGTTCTTATGCATAAAAAAGTTTTGACAGGGGAAAATCTGGTTAAAAGAAGCATTGTTGGCCCTCACAGGTGTGCGCTCTGTAGGAATGCCATCGAAACATTGGATCATCTCTTTGCGGACTGCTCCTTTGCCAAAGAGGTGTGGAGTTTTATCCTTCATGGCCTCCAGGTCTCTGTACCAAACCACATTTCTGTGGTTGAGCTTTTCTCAACATGGAATCAGTGCTACCCTCATGCTACCCCTAGCAAGTCACTTTGGCCTCGTGTCTGGCCATCCATCCCCAAATATGCCTGTTGGAAAATCTGGCTTGCTCGAAATGAGCAGATCTTCAACAATTCTTATTGGCCTCCTGCAATGGTTGCAACTGAAGCCAAAGCACTTCTCCTTGAATCCGTGATTCAGCAACCCCACAAACCTGACAGCTTGCTCCTCCCTGAAGAAAAGAAATGGATGGGAACTGTTGCTTATCGAGACAGAAAACAAACCTTTGTCAGCCCCTTCACCACTCTAGGATGGCGCTTAAGGGACTCGGATGAAATATTTCAGGTGTGGTGGAGAATGCAGATCAAAACAACGATCTTCTTCGATGGTGCATCCAAAGGAAACCCCGGGGCAGCTGGTGCAGGTGGTGTGCTCTACTCCTCGGACGGCACAAGAAGAGACAGTTTCTGTTGGGGCCTTGGACAGCGAACAAATAATCAGGCAGAAATCCTAGGCCTGCTAAAAGCCTGCCACATTGCGCGCGAGAGAGGCATCAGAGACTTTTAAGCCTTCGGTGACTCAGAAATTCTGATCAAGAAGCTTAATTAGGATGATCAGTTCAACAATGCAGTCCTCAATAAGGCACTCCGAAGATTGAAGCTCTTGCTGCTCGAATTCTCCTCCTACCAATTCTTCCACATTCTCAGAGGCTCGAACAAGGAAGCTGACATGATGCCAAACAAAGGATGTCTTCTCTCGTCAGGCGACCTCAGCATAAATGACAAAATCCCCCTCCAAACTTGCATTCCATGAAATGTTGTTTTACTTGTATCAGGAAGCTGACTAGCTGCCGTGTAATGTTGGTTGATTTGGCCTCGGCCCAACCAGATTTCTTCAATAAATAATACATAACCGTTTCAGTTAAAAAAAAAGGATACTAGCAATTTGGAAGTAGTATGACAAAAGGCATAACAAAACAGAGAGAAAGTTATAGTAGTCAAATTAAGTAATTCAAGCAAGCATGCCATTTCCCATCTAGAGTCTCCAACTAACCTATAGCCTCCTATCCTCCCTAACCTACTTTCGCTCCCATCCTATCCATCCTCTGCTGCAATATACTATGGAATCAACTATATTGATTAGAACCAAGATGGTGGAACTGTCAACTATATCGACCTAACTTCTGTAATGTCCTCGGGAAATTAATTGCCTATGGGACGAAATAGCCTATCAATCCCCGTAGGCTATAGTTTTCCATAAACTGGAAAACCCCCAAAATTCGCACTGTTGTTCAAGTTTTGGGGCAGCTGGGCGAAGAAACCCAAAGTTGGGGCTTGGAGTAAAGTTTACTCAATCAATTAAAGGAGAGCCCCTCAAAGAAATCTAATAATCTATAAATTCAAGAGGATTGGATTCATTTGAAGGATCGTTGGATTGGATTATTATCTCTGTTTTGAGCTTGAGGCTTTGAGGGTTTTAAGACCCTACCCTTTCTCTTGTCAATTTTGGTAGTGAAAGATTCCACCCTAGTTGAACAATTCTCTCTTTTTTCTCTGGTTTGGGCACAAGATCTTCTTGTCTGAAGCAGCGAAAAATTCTTGGGTGATATTCTCGTATAGGACTTTCTGGAAAAAACAAAAAAGCTCCTCTTTCTGTTTGATGCAAGAATTCTTGTAAAACGGAGCGAAAATTCTGCTAAATCAATCTCTGTTTCAGACACAAGAATCGAAATTTGGGCAGCGAGGTTCTTTTTTTGGGCTTCTGAAGGATAGCGAAGATATTGGAGTAGTGAAAATCTTCTGAAGGAAAAGAAGGCCACAACGCACGAAAACAAGTGAAATCGCCTTGAGACTTAACTGGCACGTGGTTACTGTTGAAACAGAGTTAATTTATCTGAGCACAGGTCATGCATAGCTCTGTCCATCATGATGCAAATTCCTTTCTGAGCAAATTATGGTTTCCTGTGGACATCTGATTAGAGTTTTCACCATAAGTTGGGTTCCCGGCCTGGGAGTAATCATCCGAAGTTCACCCATTTACTACCTGTAATTGGGTATTGCGAGCTCACGGTTAGCTGTTCATGAGAACAAGATATCACACTTTTCTTAGTGTGCATAATCGTTTCTTAGCGGATCAGGGTACTAAGATCTGCGCGAGGGCCCTGTGGCAGATTGAAGTTGTGTTAAACTCTGGAAAGTGGTCACACAGTCATTTGAGTCGCTTGAGATGAGA
Source organism: Pinus albicaulis (assembly GCA_034641835.2). Lineage (NCBI taxonomy): Eukaryota > Viridiplantae > Streptophyta > Pinopsida > Pinales > Pinaceae > Pinus > Pinus albicaulis. The sequence goes on from CM076570.1 coordinate 398,538,343, forward strand.
CGAGACGAGACTTCCAGTGATTAAAGTGACTTTCCCTGCGGTTAATTCATGGAGTTCTAGGCAGAGTGGACCCCACACTGTGGCAGTCATAGATCTCCTGCGGTAGGGTATTTTGCGGCAGAACGGAGCCTGTAGTCGTGCAAGCAAAAATTACTGAGAACTGAGGCCAAAAATGGAAGCGGGTTTGAGTTAGATTCAATCATTTTAGCCTAGGTTCCATTAGCAGTTAGAAGGAATGAGCACGTGGTCAAAGCTTAGACAAATTGTCCCAGGTTGTTGAACGTGGAACATATTGTGATTTTGTGTCTCTTATTGGTATGAATCTATAAGCAGTATATTGAACTGAAAGATTAATTTTTGTGAAAAGATTTATTGCTCTGCTTCAATGTATTGCAGCAATTGGCACTATTTATAGCAAAATATGCTACTGGTTGAATTAATTTATGCATTGAAAGAAAATTGTTGAAATCCTATGAAAACCTAGCATAAAATTGCCCAAGCTTATTACAGTGGTATCAGTGCAGAGGTCCTGCAGCCTTGATGGTACTTAAAAATGGAACTGCCAGAAGCTATTTTTGGCTCTGGTATGCGGAATCTCGGAGAAAGCTGGAAGAGCAACAAGCAGAAGCTTTGAAAAAGATGGAAGAACAGCAAGCAGAAAATATCAACAGGCTGCAAGAATGGAACAGAAGACTAGAAAAATACAACAAAATACCCCAGTATATAAGAAAGAAAAGTTGGGACAACTTCTGGAATAGTGGCAAAAAAACAAATCAAACGATGTTGATCATAAGCCCGAGCATGAAAGACAAAGAGTAAGAAAAGTTGAAGCAAATACCAAAGCATGGACACAGTTGTATGTCCCAAGAGAGACGGCATGCAATCATCCAAACTTATTTGAAAGAAGTGAAGATGCGGTTGATGAACAGCTGTGGAACAAAAATAAGGATTGTCGACCCAAAAATCCAAAGGAAAAATTAGAGATCGGGGCATCTGTACAGGATACCATGGCAGGGTCAATGGAGCCCAGAGCAAAGCAGGATGCAAGCTATAATGAAGCAGATTGCCAACCTTTGGAAGAGTTTTCCTCCTGCACTAAAAATGTTACGAAGTATCAACCTGAGAAACACATTTGATCAAAATTTTCAAGAGGTAGAAATGATTTTGCAAAGATCAGATATAAATTATAATGACCAAGGTCAAACCTTCCAAGATGTTCATGTTTTACAAAGCTTGCCAGGTGAAAGTTTTGTCACTCATATGAACAACTCCATACAAGGAACAAAAATGAGTTGCATGAATGGTTCAAGCACTTCTAGTTCTCTGTTGCTGGTTGCATGGAGAAAGGAGGTGCACATCAGAAGTAGTGTGAGCAAATGCTGCTACTACCTCCTGTCACAAGCAAGTGGCCTCTAGCTATCAGAGTGTATTGGGGAGGAAAATCTCAGTTGAGATAGAGATGACATTCATGGAACTAGGAGATGATGATAATATCTTGCAAAGCATTGATATTGATCAGAATGTTTCCATGCACTATCAATCAACCTCTATGCAAAAGACTCCAGTTTTGAAATTCCGAAGCACAGGCCCTAGTGTCACTCCTGCTGGTACTAGAAAACAATCATACTTTATGGGAACTAGTGTGCATGGTTCAAACAATCCAATACAAGATGAACAAAATTACAGTCGTTCACAGGAGATGAAAGATAGGCTTATGAATCTCCAATAGCTAGAACAACCAGGAACTTCTAAACCTCAGCAAGATCAGCTTATGGACAGGGGTAAAGCTTTAATGATTGAAGAGAGTCCACCTGAAAAATTAAATAAAGAGATGACAGGCAATCTTCCTATAGTTTTACTTTCAAAACCTTTTTAACTCTCTATCTCTCTTAAAGGATCCACGCTTAATTGAATTTGGCAATGAACATGCATATTCTCGATCATGAATGCCACAGCATTGAGATCACCAAAATTTAAGTTCTGTCTGTATATCTGTTCGTCAAGCTTCTAACCTGGAAGATTCATACAACCCATTTCGAATGAGTTCAACAAGATATCAAAAAGGACCCTTGAACATCCACTTCCAAGAAGAGAAAGGCATCGATGTTGATGGGCTGGATGCTGATGTTTCTTCCTATGATGTTCAAGCAGACTATTGCAGTGAGTGTGATCGAACAGAGGACACATAAAACCACTGTTTCATTCCGTCAAATGGTGTGGGGTCTCAATCTGGTTTTGATGAATCAGATTTAAGGGTAAATGCAGATGATTCCATAAAGAATTTTGCAGAAGTTGAGGCTGTGAAAGATAACAATCATGGGCTCGATGAGGATGCTTGTCCATGATGTCAAAACAAAAGAAGTTGTGAATGTTGAAGACCACTGCTCCATTCCATCCAATGCTATGGGTTCTGAATGCCAATTTGATGAACTGGATGTAAGGGTAGAAGCAGATGATTCCACTGAACAATTTGCAGAAGCTGAGGTTGTGAAAGATGACAATCATGGTTTAGAATCTAGATGTTTATGTTTCTGTTCATGATTTTGAAGCAGATGAGACTGAGGATAGTGAAGATCACTGTTTCATTCGACCTGATTCTCAGGAGCTTCAATGCCAATTTCATGAATTGGAACTAAGGGTAAAGGCAGATGATTCCATAAAACAATATGCAGAGGTTGAGGATGTCAGTGATGGCAACTATGTTGATGCTTCTCCCCATGATGTTGAAGCAAGTGATTGTTACAAGTACAGTGAAATTGAGGACAGTAAAAATCAATGTTTTATTCCACCAAATACTTATGGGTTCTAATTGCATCAGTCATCCAGAATCTGATCGTCTACCAAGTGAGTCACCACTGGAGTTTGATTCATGTCACAAAGGGGAGGTGAAAGAAAAGAACAACATTATTTCAGGAATCCTTGGGAATGAATCTGTCTCTGAAGTAACTGTAAACAATTATGCGCGACAATTTGATGACTTTGAGGATGGCAAAGGTGGTAATGGTGGAACTGGCACTCGAATTTTTCCTTATGAAAGTGTGGAGTACAGTGATTTTGATTATACCCCTGGCGTTGACAGTGAGTTCTGTTTTATTTAGGTTAACATTGTTGCTTTGAATAGTGGCAGTAAAACCGAACTTGACAGCTCACTGAATGGGTCAGATGTTGAACCCAGTGTGATTCCCAAACAAGGAATTGAAATGGAATTGCAGGAACCCCATTGATTGAACTGGATATCAACATCAGTGATGATAATCTCTTCAGGCAGTTATCTGAAATTGAGGATGGCGAAGGTGATCACAAATCAGGCATTGATGTCAATGTTAATGATTTTGAAAAGCAATGTACAGAATGTGACGATTGCATAACCCAAAAGGTAACACCAAGCAGTGAGTATGATGATTGTTATGGCATAGACAGTGAATGTTTCCATCTTGTTGGAGAGAAAGATTTCACAATGCATGGTAACGGCAATGTTATCTGAACCGAGCCGGTCATCGAACCGGAAAACCTTGTGGACCGGGAACTGGTTGGAACCGGAAAAAAAACTGGTTTACCAAAAACACATAAAATATTCATATTTTAAAGAAAAAACAGATATATTCATGTGCATCCATATGAATCCAAACCATTTATAGACAAATATGCAAAAGTTCTCATTTATATAGCAAGTAATAGCGCATACAACCAAAATAGCACTTAGTGCAAAACATCGTTGAAACAAAAATGTTACAAACATCAAGAAGCAGGCTCTAAAAGGCCTTTATAGTCCAAAATAATATCATAGATCATAGTATTATACTACAAGCTACAACGACAACAAATCAATGATCAAATCATCAATCATCATCATAATCATCATTCTGATCATCCTCCTTATCCTCATCTGAGGAATGAGTAGCATCCAATCTGTAATGGGATTATGGCTTGATTCCCATGCCCCTTGATTTACCCTCTAAAGTTTTGGATAAAATTAGCTCCAAAGTCCTTTGAAATCAACTATGTAGCAGCCCCAACAAAATAAAAAATAAATCTTCCACCAGTTGAAAAAACCACTGAAGAAAACCCAAAGATCTTTGGGAAAAAAATCTTTGAAGTAGCTCGAAAATTTGCCAACCCAACAACTCTCCAAGACTCCAATCAGCTCTTCAAATCTGCAAAAAATCTCCCTTAGAACAACCCTACAAAAAACTCTTTGAATTCTCCTCACTGAACTCAGCTCAAGAATTGCAAGAGACTCGAATGAATAGTGTGAGTGAAATAGAGGGGGTGGGGGTGTTTAAGTAACTTTGGGGGGGCGAAGGGGGTGCGGTAGGGCTAGGGTAGCATTAATAACTAGGAAAAATAATATATATATATATTTTTAAATGCCCAGGCTTGTGAACCGGTGGAACCGGTTTTTGAACCGGTCCGAATCGGATTGGTATGGAACCAGCCAGTTCGGTGCCAAAACTGGCCGGTTCGGTACTGAACCGGTCATTTCCGGTTCAGATGGTTGGTTCGGACCAGTTTTGCCTCCAAACCGGTCGGACTGGCCGGTTTTCTGGAACTGGTTCGGTTCCGATAACACTGGGTAACAATCATAATATAGTCAAGTTCAAATGGTTATGCAAATGAAGGTTGCATCAATATTACAAGCTGACTTAAAATAATATAGTCATATTACTCAAGAGAATGCAAACAAGCATCATGTAGCAGAATCAATGATATCGTGGAGAAGAAGAAATACCCGTTCTTTTGGGGATCAAATTGCAGAAGCAGAAAAGGTGCATTTGTCATTGCTTGAGCGCAAGCAATGTCGGGAAGGGGGGACTGTAATGTCGCTGATAAATTAATTGCCTATGAGACGAAATACCATTTCAATCCCTGTAGGCTATAGTCCTCCATGAAGAGGAAAAAACCACAAAATTCCCATTGTTGGGCAAGTTTTGGGGCAGGTGGGTGAAGAACCCAAAGCTGGGGCTTGGAGTAACGTTAACTCAATCAATTAAAGAAGGATAGCCCCTCAAAGAAATCTATAAATTCAAGAGGATTGGATTCATTTGAAGGATCAATGGATTGGATTATTATCTCTGTTGTGGGCCTGAGGCTTTGAGGGTTTTAAGATCTCACTCTCTCTTGTCAATTTTGGTGGGGAAAGATTCCACCCTAGTTGACCAATTCTCTCTTTTTTCTCTGATTTGGGCACAAGGTCTTCTGGTCTGAAGCAACGAAATATTCTTGGGTGATATTCTGGTACAGGACCTTTTGGAAAAGACAAAAAAACTCCTCTTTCTGTCATTTGAGTTGCTTGAGACGAGACAATACTTCCAGTGATTAGACTGACTTTCCCTGTCGTCAATTCGTGGAGTTCTAGGCAGAGTGGACCCCACACCGTGGCAGTCGTAGATCTTTTGCACTAAGTTACTGGATCTGGCCCCCTGGGGTCCAGGATCCACGGATCTGATCCGGATCCACCTAGATATGCCCAAGAACCGGCAACGTGGCAGATCACTGCTGGCCGGAAATGGATCCCGTAAAACCGGAAACGGATCCTGTGAATTTTTCTGGATTTCATACATTTTTGCAGCGTGGCTTTAAACTTTTAAACTTTTTAATCGGGTCTAAAGTTCTAAAGTCGTAAGTTTTTTAATTGGGTCAGCCACTATTTCCCTCACCTAATACTAATAGCAGCCTTACAATAAAACAATAACCGTTGTACTATTTCCCAGGCATGTGATTCATTATCGAAGGAAACAGGTCCATTATTGGACAGTGTATGGTGAATGAAGCGGTTTGATTTTAGCACAGAAGTCTACTAGATATATTCATCTTAGAGAGAGATTTGACTTGGAAGATCTGTTTTGTGAGATTTGGCAACTTTCTCAAACAGTAGATGTAACAGGTGTACTACCAACAGATTTAGCAGGGTTTTAGCAGCTTTCTAAAACAGCAGAGTTAAGCAGAGTTTTAGTAGGTTTATTATTGGAGCAGGGTCAGTTTGATGGATGAGATCCTACAGAACTTTAGAGGACAGTACAACATAGTTAACAGGGAGATTTAGAGGCTTATCACAGCAGTATTTTGAATTTTCGCTTCGTAGTCTTATGATTTATAGCAGGCTGGAGCACATCGCTGAGAGGAGACATTTGTGGAGTTAGATTGTTTTATTTTGGAGCCTTATTCTCTCTCGTCTTCTCTTCCCTCCTTGAAGAGATCTATCTTTTGCATACTGCACTTAACCTCTATAATTTCACCCTCCCAAGTCTGATTTTTATGATTTTGATTTTGTCTCGGTTTTTTTAATTTTATTCTCAGTGAGGGTTTTGAACTCTAAAAGTGTTTTTTAAAATTTAAAAAATATTATTATATTTTAATTTTTTTTTCTTGACGTATCCTTGCTGTATCCGATTTTGGATTTTCAAAAAACTAGCGAATCCGGATCTGGATCCGTATCCGAATCCTGGTAACTTAGCTTTTGTGGTAGGGTATTTTGTGGCAGAACGGAGCTTGTAGTTATGTAGGGAAAATTACTGAGAAATGAGACGGAAAAACCTGAACTGGGTTTGAGTTAGATTCAATCATTTTAGCCCAGGTTCCATTAGCAGTTTGAAGGAGTTAGATTCAATCATTTTAATTGCCGTAGCTTATTACAACTTTCCCATAAGGCAACTAACAATCGTCATCACATGTCTAGGGGAGTGTGGCCATCATTGGCCTCCCACGATTCTAAGCTTGGATGTTACATGGTGGGAAATGCCTCCATCCTTCCTTCAAGAACTAGGGTCAACACCCTAATATGGACCACACTCCGACACTAGTTGGATACTTGTCATCGAATAATCTAATCGGGCAGTCATGTCACCTGCAATCTGCACCTTAGCCCATGTCATAATAATGCATATCAAGTAAATACGAAATATAATAGAATAATGTAGATAATACCTTTCCAAAAAGGAATATAATTGCAAAAATATGTTGGAAAAATATAATTACAAAAGACGTTGAAAAAAATATAATTGCGAAGTGTTAAATGTTGGTATTGCCAAATGCACAAGGTTGATTAGAACAACTAACATCCCCATTTCTTGACCGTTGAATCGAAAACCACGACGATACATTCAATCTAGTAATAGATTGAGGATGGGATTCAGCTTGAAAGCCAAAGGGAACTAATGGATTCCGACCATTGGGGGATTTGGTATTGGTCGTGGAGGTAAGGATTATGGCTAACTGATACAAGAAATCACTTGATTGACGACTTAAGCTGAGCTCTAGCCAAAGGATTTTGTAGGTTAATTAGATATCCCAAAGCTGACAGTAAATCATATGAGAAACAACTTGTCGTAACTTTCAAATGCAAGGTTCATCCTAGGGGCCCACAAAGAGTCCAATAAGGGTTCATCACTCATCAAAGTTCTGCCCTCACAGAATAGGGTTGGGTCTTTTGTGGGCTAAAGCTTTTGTCCTTGCTCGTAACCTAATTACACCGAAGGCATCTCTCTGTGGGGTTGGGCTGGGAAAACACTGTTCATCCTAGCCAATAAGATCGATCCATTTTCTTCTGCCTCCATCAAACCATTTTTGACCATGTGGTACATGGTAACTGGGCATTGCCACATGCTTTTGATGTTCAACTTCTTCCACATGACCATGTCCTAACTGTTGCTGGTCCTGCTCTTCCCCTATTTGTTCTGTGGTCTTGCGAAACAAAGCTAGTCCCTTGCAAGGCATCTTACGATAATTTTTGGGCATCTCTAACATTCCCATGGAACCCAACGGAAACTGTATCTAGGGGTATTCATGATAGTCTTGGGGGGATCCTCCCGTGGTTGCAGTTATGCATACATTACACTTACAATAGGGTTTTGTGGCGTAGAGGGATTTGATCCTTGGACTTGCAGTAAACACGAGGCGCATGGATCTGAGCGCGGAAGCAGAGGGTGAAAGAATGGAAAAAGAAAATAAGCGGGAGTCTAATACAAAAAGAAATGGAAGGCACGACAAGTAGGTAAACCCAAGAAACGCGAGAGGAAGAGGTAACAGTTCTAGAAATCCCAACGTGAGTTGGGGCATGCAAGAGTTGAGATCTTACTCTGGTTATATTCATGCCATGCCTAGCCAGTATAGTCGGCGACTATACCGGCTTCAACAAGGATATTGCCGCTTAGTTAAGAGGTCGTTAGTTGCTGGCAAGACAAGGTCATGTCTACCTGAACCAAAACCACCTACAAGGATCTCATCCACTATTATGTTAAATTCTGGAAGTAAATCCAGGTGGCTTAGTGGAAGCAAGAGGTGTGGAAAAAGTTCTAGACACAATAAAGCCAGTTAAGGAGCAGTGGTCCTGTCCAACATCCCATCCATCTCTTGCGGCTAGCCTTCAGATCTTGTGGGAGTTCTACCCATTACATTGACCCATTATGACGGATTTCTTATATCCACCTGTAGGCACTTACCCTACCAACTGCTAGGTTGGTGCTTATGTTGGTGTACGTACAGAGCATGTGCCTTCCGATCCAATCCCTTGAGCTACACCCCAGTTGTATGTTTGTGGCCCTAATTACTTGTCAGCAAAAAAGGGCCTTTAGCAGGGGTGGCTTTGTTGCACCCAGTTCGTCATCGTTCGTTTGAGGTTTCTACATTTTTGGTGAACATTGTGTATTCTGTATTGTCGTTTTTAAACCTCTTTCTAAATTCTTGCTGTTTGTGGGTAATGCTTACTTGGGTTGAATCTGAGAACTTCTAAGTTTTGAGAGATTTGGAACTTTTCCCATTTTCGGATCTCTACCTTTTAAACTCGTGAGCAGTATAATGTCAGGTTGCGTAGGGTTTGACTGAAGATTTCCTTTTTTCTTGCGATTTTGGTGGGTAATTCTTGTTTTTTTGTTTGGGCTGAATATGTAATAAATGGGTTTATTGGAATTTGAGCTTTCCAATATATTGGGGTTTATATGTTTTTTGACAGTGTTCCAACTTGATCATTTGGCTCATTTATTAGGCTGGTTTCTGTGTCTGTTTAAAAGTTAATTGGTTGGATTCGTGGAATTTAAAGCAGTTTAATTTTAGTTTGCGTAGCGTTCGACTCAAAAGTTTACCTTTTTTTGTGATTTTGGTGGGTAAATCTTGTGTTTTTTGTTTGGGCTGAAAATGAATAAATGAGTTTATTGGAATTTGAGCTTGCCAATGTATTGGGGTTTATATATTTTTTGACAGCATCCCACATGACCATTTGGCTCATTTGTTAGGCTGGTTTTCTGTATTTTTTTACAGAGTAAATTGGTTGGATGCATGGAAAATTTGAATAACTTTGATTTTCTGGCAACTTTGAATTTTGGAGTGACAACGGTTTTAGTGGGCTGAATATGAAATAAAAATGAGATTTTTAGGATATGAGCTTTTTGATGTATCAAGGTTTACTTATTTTTTTGGCAGTGTTTTAGATGTGAGTCTTGATGCTTAGGTTGGTTTGTGTGTTTTGAATAAGATTGAATTGTTGAATTTTTGGGATTTAAAGAACTTGGATTCTTTTGTAACTTCCTATGTTCGTGTTACGAGGGTCTTGTTGGGCTGAATATCACATAAATTTGACTATTTTGGGATTCGTTTTTATTTTTTGACATATTAAAGTTTAAGCAGTGTTGGCAGTGTTTTAGAATTTAGTATTTGTTTGTTACTAGCCTGATTTATTTATGTTTTAAGAGTATTTTGCTGGTTTTATTTGATTTGGATAACTGGGCATTGTCTTGGAATTTCTTGTCTAGGTTGACAAGGGTATAGTGTTGAATGTACATGATTTGCAAACAATTTGAATCAGAATTCTTTGAATTGTGTTGGACATTCACTAATGGTGTTTCCAGGAACATTAAAAAATTGATCCGTTGACTTTTACCAGGTTGAGAAATCCAGTTTTGAAGTTCTATGAAAGTAATCCTGTAAGCTGGGAGCTGTCAGATTTTCAACCTCTCTCTAAACTAATCTGTCACCATGGGTGCCAGAAATATTGTTTCAGATGATGAAGGTATGTTCAAGATTTTTTTGCCTTTGTTGTGTGTTGAAACATTCTTTCACAGTTTCACCATTCAGACTCGGTAATGGCACTCAGAAATTGTGAACATGAAAATTAATATGCTGTATAATTGAGCAAACTATAAATAATAAAAAAGCTGCATTTTTTTTTAGAGAACATTATCCACTTTTCTCCTTGAAATATTCTTCAATAATAAATGGAAGATGAAGATGCAGTATAACCGTGATCAACAAAAAAGTTGATTGCCAAAGTTTGGATTGATGATACTCTATGGTTATACTCAAACATGTTTGAAATTTACAGTGACATGATATTGATTTAGAATAACCTTATTGAACAGTAGAAAACTAGAGATTTAATATCTTAGCATGAGCTATTTGAAAGTTTGATAGAAAAAAATGCCATGGACACTCATGTATTGCCTGAATTCCCAAACTGATAGAAAATGTGAAATGTTTACAAAGTATCATGGATCATTGCTGAGAAATCTGAAAAAAATAGTGGGATCAAATTGCTAGCAAAATACCCAGTCAGATAGATGGCAAAACAATTGGAGATAAATGACATAGGAAGATAACTATAAATTGTTGTCGGTACAGTAATTATACTCTTGCTTAAAGTAGCCTACTATCTCAGAACACAGCATAAACGAGTATAAAGATCAAAATTTTGCAGTAATTGTAAAAGAATTGTTAAAAAAGTGATACAGGAAGATAAATGTGAATTGTTGTCGGTATAGGAATTATACTCGTGCTTAAAGTAGCCAACAAACTCAAAACATTGGCAGAAACCACTATAAAGTCCAAAATTTACAGCAATTCTAATAAAATGATCTCTTCACAATAACCCCCAAAGTAGGATAAAACTGTTTTGTGACCTTACATGCGTGATTGCAGAATGGAGTTTAGAACCAACCTAAATTGTCTTTCACTACAACAAAATAGAGGGAGTTAATTGCTTCTCATGAAACTGCCCTAAGTCTCAACTAAGGATTAACAACTTTTTGAAAGGAGTGAGTCATGTGGTGGTTACAACTTACAAGAATATTAATCATCACATGAATGTGCCTTATAGCACTAAAGTACCTGATTGTATCACCCATATAGATCACTGTAGATTTTTACCAGAAAATATTCATCCTCATTTGAAAACCTTCTGTGGACTGTTGATTCTGGATTAAATGGGCCTGACTTACCCATTATGTCTTAACTATAGTCATGAACAGGCATAAGCCTGGCATTGAAAAGAGGCCTCAACGAGAGTAACCCTATGAACAACTGCTAATAGTTCTTTGACATGATTACATTGAATGGATGTTTGATCAACAGAGGTTTCACTAACTTTGAGTTTTCTTCTGCACAGATTTACAAATGAAAATAACCTGTAGAAACTGACAAAGGACCATGTCCTGTTTAAGATTGTCACCTCCTTGACTAAGGTTGTCCTGTAAGGTGAGGAATGCATAAATAGACTAGAGTTAAATTGTTGAGCTCTTCCCTGTTTAAGTTTGTCACCTCCCTGACCAAGGTTGTCCTGTAAGGTGAGGAGTGCATAAATAAACTAGAGTTCGATTGTTGTGCTCTTCCATAATCACTGTTTCCAAGCGATACATTTTGCCACTGTAAGCGAGTGCTAAAATAGTTGACATTGAGGTTCTGGTGAGTGCGGCGAAATATTTTGTTGTTATTTTGTTTGAAATATTCTCTTTATCCAGGCCAGGACACTGGATCAGAAATGTATATCAAAACTTTATTTATGGAAAATCAAGGGAACATTGCAAGATGCATGGTTTTATACATTTCCACTTGGGAGTGGATTTAGATAACAATGGTATGTTCTATGCTTAGCAATTACTTCAATGTTCCTTTAGCAGCCCAATGACAATTTCCCATTTAGTTTTCAATAACAATCACATTAATCACATTGACAGTAAAAGTTAGATGGAACATGAAACAAAATGCAGAAGACGAGCCAAGACAAGAGGACACCAGATTTGGCGGATGCTAGGGAAAAACCCTTTGATCAATTCTTCTTATTATTATATCAAATGTTCAGCAGAGAGAGAGAGAGAGAGAATACAAAAGTCAAAGTTGACTTGCCAAATTCAAGAGAAAACAGCCCTGTCAAATCTGCAGTCAACTGCAGTCAAATTCAGCGCTAACCAGAAAGTCAAAGATGGTCGAACCAGCAGAAAATCTTCCTTTTTGGAGCTTGGTCATACCCAGTCAAACTTGGCATGATAAAGTGGTCAAAGTCAGCCCAAAACAGTCCTGAAGACTGCGGTCAAACTTGGTCAACTATACAGTCAGGCCTGCAATCAGCCTTGCGGTCAAATTGCCCAGAAAATCTTGGTTCCTGTGCTAAATTGTATGGCGTGCCAAAAACGAAATTTTCCCACAAAAATCACTGTCAAAGGATGAGTCAAAGTGCTCGGTCAACGCTGGTCAAACTCCTGCAACAGTCCTGAAATTCGGCCCTGCAATTTGCCCAGAAAATTTGTCCTTGTACCACGCGTGAGAGAGAGAAGATCTGCCCAATAGCTGTATGAAACAATGCGAGAAGGAGAGAGAAGAAATGTGTGTGATGATGATGCCAAATGAAGTGAAAGGGCACTTGTATTTATACAAGTCATTGAGGGTGAAGAGTCATGTCCATTGGGCTTCATGATCATACATGATGATGTGGCCGACCTAACAAGTTGCACATGTGACGGCATAAATTCACAAAGACACTTCTCCTTGTCCAAATTAGATGATCTTTATATCAAATTTTGTCCTCTTGAAAAAGGGAATTTAATGCAATCATCATCTCCATCAAATGAGCTGTCGAAAGCGGAATTTGGCCCTAGTTGCCAATTTTAACAACAGCCTAGGTGGGGGAGATGCATAATGTGACAGAACTTATAAAACACAAATGTTGGTCTTATAAAGAAAAATAAAGTAAAAACATTAGGTAATAAAATTTTAAAAAAAATGTTTGGCCTTACAAAACTTCAATAAAAACAGCCTAGATCCATTTAAACTCTGGATCTATCAAGGGCCAACAGGGGTCATATTCTTCGGAGTTCAAACCTTTTTTGAAGGTTTTGATTAATCATATGAGTGTCTTTTTGCAGATCATGTTTTATTTTGTAGAGAAAATGGTGGTCAGCTCCATCACTGCCATGAAAAATAATTTTTAACCTCTGGAGATATGCACATATTTCCACCGCCTTTCCAATTCCCTTAAACAGTTGTGTAGTTTCCAGAAGAAAATGTCTCACGAGGCATAACTTTTCCAGAGATTTTCTTTGCTAGTAAAAAAAATCGCAAGACTTGAGATCTTGTTGAATTAGCAATATATCTGGAAGAGAGAAACAATTGCAATTACTTGTGGATAACATGGTCACTTTTTGCAGAATTCAAAAGACTCCTTGCAAGCTCCACTAGTGTTTGATGCTTCTGAATATTATGCCTTGAAAATGGCTTTGTTCTGAGTCACAGCTTTGCATCCTGAATCCAGCAACCACCAACATCCAAAAGGAAATTAATATCATTGAAAAGCAACCTCCAAAGAGCCAATATTGGTATATGGGTGCAGAAGGAAGGTTGCATAATTGTAAACAATCGTTCCTTTCTTTAATCATTTTCCAGGCATTTGCATGTGTATGCAATATCTGTTTAATTGAGGGTGGAATTCTCAGTTGTAGGGGCATTAAAAAATCTTCAAGTTCTTCCAACATAGATAGTACATAGCTGTACAATTAAAGGGTATAAAACTCAACAGGGTTCTATGGTAGTGTGCTGCCAGTGGTGCTAATAGCACTTGCCTAGAATTTACAACTTTCTCTGCAAGCATGTAGTGGTCTTTTTTTAGCGGAAGCCTAAATAATCTTAGTGCAATTGATGCTGTAGGCTGCATTTAAGCATTATCTTCAGTACTACAAGGAATTAAGTCTTCTTTATCAGTCACAGATACATAATTACCAATCTAGTTCCACTTTCCAAGCCTCCAAGCTGCTGATACACTTTCTTTCCAAGCCTCCAAGCTGCTGATACACTTTGCATAAACCGATACTTTTTGTACTGTGGAAACTTTAAGATAAATCCATCTACATGAGGTACTGTGGTATGTGAGTGTCAGAGTGTCACATATGTCTTAATGTCTTTGTGTAGATTCGGGTTCCATTTACAATGCTTGTTCAGAGCATGTGGAAACCTCTGCTTAGTAGCTAGCGATCTCATTGCATTGATGAAGATTTTATCCTGCAGTTTGCTGATCTGTGAAGCTGTACTAGCTCAGATAGGCTACCAGGTTCATCCAAACCATTTTAGGTTTCAGTCAGCAAAGATGCATCTTCATTTGCAAAGTGTTCCATGGACCTGTCATGCTGGGTTAAATGAAGCGGATTTACCCTATATGTGTTAAGTATAGCCACGAACAGGAAAAAGCACAGGGACAAAAGAAGGCCTCTACAAGAGTAACCTAAGGGACAACGTCGAATAATTCTATGGCATGATTAGATTGAACTGAAAATTTTAATAACATCAAGTTTCTAATCAGATTTGAGTTTGCATTGATGAAATTTTATCCTGAAAGTGTTCTGATCTGTGCACCTGTGCTAGGTCAAATAGGCTACCAGGTTCATCCAAACCACTGTAGATTTCAATCAGAAAACATGCTTTCTCTTTGCTAAGGTTCCATTGACTGTTCATGCTGGATTAAATGACCCTGGTTTGCTCCACATGTCTCAATTATAGTCACAAAGAGGCATAAGCATTGTTTTAAAAGGAGGGCTCAGCAAGAATAACCTTTCGAACAATTGCTAAAGTTCTATGACATTATTACATTGAACTGAAATTTGAGCATCATCGAGTTCTGAATCAGTTTTAGTTTTCGTCTGCCGAGGTTTACAATATGTAATAGCCTGTATATACTCTCACTAAAAGACAAGTGGTGTAATTTTGCTCCTATCTCTTCTCTAATCAATATTAGTACGGAAGCTATCTCTATAATTGTAAATTACGATACACTCATAGGACCAAGGTTGTCCGGTAAAGTGAAGACTTTGAGAGTGGATATTTCCACAGTTATTCATATTGTTTGAATTTTTCGGACATGAACTGTGTAATAGATTTCTCTGTTCGAAGTTTCGGATGGACACTCCACCCATCCTCAGGAACCAGAAATCTTATAGATTGTAAGCGTGAGAGCTGATCGATACTATAAGTAACAAGAGCATATAGATAGGAGTAACAGTCACAAAGATGAAAAATAATAATCATAAATTAGATTATGAATTATTAACGGATAGGAGAAATGGTCACCAATATTAAAAATAATAAATTAAATTGTGAACGAATAAGAGACAAGGGAAAAATATTTGACTTCAAAGGTAAAATAAAGACTTAATGAGGTTAAAGATGTAAGGTCAAACATTAAAATTGTATTATATATTGATATTCAATTTATGTAAATATAAAGATAAATTTATTTAATTTAATTTCATGATTAGTGGGATAAAATTAGTCAAAGGATAACGTTTAAAATTGAATTATATACTTAATTTAACCTGTAAATAAAATAATAATTATTAATTATTTATTTTTATGTGGTTAATAGTTGAGATCATGTCTAAATTATAAAGATAGTATTAATTTATTGTAAAATTTAATATAGAATATCTATGTATATATATAAATTGTTATTATATAATTAAGAAATGTTTGGATGATTAAATTAGAGGGTTTATTTTATATTGATATTATTTTTTGTGTATATATAATAATAATAGATTTCCCGGATGCGGGTGATTTGTGATAGTACCATGGTGACGGGCTGCGGGGTTGGCAAGTGTCAGGGCCACATGGCCACCCACAGGCCCCGACGGCGAGCATTAAATTGCTCGAGCCGTCACTCCACTCACCATTTATTTCTCTGCAAACATCGAGGCTGCTACCATTGTTTCATAATGGAGGCCCTTCCTCCCCCGCCTGGTAATGGTTGCGCGCCTCACCTGTCTCAACCTCTGAGCAGCTACTGCCCCGTGGAGTCACGGAGCCAAGCTCCTGCACGCCAACAGGGAGGCATTGTAGCCTGCGTTGTTGTATTGAAATACTCCCAGGCCACCATTACAAGCAGAGCGTCTTCTGTCATTTGAATTTTTCCGCAGCTAATTGCATCACCTCCACCACTGTGCCTTTAGCTCCGTGGCGCCTCCATCCTGTTTCTTCTTCGGCCCACAGCTCCCACCACCCTCACTGCGCCACCATGCCTCGCCTCCGGCATCGCATGCGCTATAGGCGTGGCAACAACAGAGGGCGGGCTGCTCGTTTGTCGCTCTCTTCCCACTCCAACACCTCGTCTTCCTCCCTAGAACACTCCCCTGGCCGGTATCCCGCTACTCGCAGCGGACGTGGCCGCTTTGTTGGTCAATCCCATCTTTCGGCTCAACCTTCTGACGCCGTGACCATTCCTTCGCCTTTGCCTCGTCTGGACTCCACAGCCACCCCGCAAACCTCCCACTCCGCTCAATTCCACTTCCACTGCTCCATGGTTCGCCCCCATGTCATCGCCACCATTTCTGTTTCCTTTAAGGAGGAGCCCGTCGAGGCCTCTAGCTTTCGCCTGCCCAAACTGCAGAAGCTCCCCCACCGTGGCGCCTCCTCTGCAGAAGTCAAGGGTGAACCTAGTTCTGGCAACCATAGCATGCGCTCGGACAGCAACAGCAGTTCTGGAAGCGACAGGGACGATAGGAGGCATGGCAAACAAGCCAAGGGCAAAGCCAGCGAGACCAAGGAGCCCCAGACACTGCACACGCCACCCAGGACATGCAGGCCACCGACACTGACGAATACAGGTGTCTCATTGTAGAAGAGACTCCTCCTACTCCTCATGACACCTAGGCCCTCAGGTTTTTTCTGGTTTACTGTTTTTAGTGTTACAGTCCTTGGTCACAAGGTTTTGTTAATTTTTGGTATCTATGTATGGCACAAAATGCAAACAATTAACAGTTTTACTGGTATTACGCTGGTTTCCTCTTGCGAGGCAGCGAAACAAACTCTTATTGGACTGGTTTCCCCTGCGTGAGTAGTCCCTTTTTTGATGTTTTTTGTGAACTATGCCTTTGAATCAGGCTAGAGCTGCAGAGGCCTGTGCCTCCATGTACACAATGTTACACTAATAGAAATTAATCTTACTTAGAAAAAAAAATAATAGATTTTATTTATTTATAGTAAGAACAAATTTATTTAAGGGATGAATATGACTAATATAATAAGTTATTTATGAGAAAGTATAAAATAAAATTGATCATAATTATTAATGTATAGAGGAACGATATATGGGGTTTTGGGGTGGGGTTGGTTAAGGAGTAAGGTGATGGATAATAGGATTTTAAGAGTGGCTAAGCTTATAGCCATATTCCCTATTGAAATTATTAGGGTGCTTTTCAATTTCAATAGTTTCCTTGACGATGCAAGAATTATGAAAAAGGATACATGCTAGGGTTTGAGCAATAAGGTGTTTGGTGTTAAAGGAATGCTCAGCTGTAGTGGACTTGGCCACTCTACGATGGTTGTTATCGACAATGTGTTCCTTAAGGCGGGCTATGACTGGGCGACCTGTTTGGCCGATATAAGACTTACCACATGAACAAGGAATTTGGTATACACCTAATCCTTGCATGGGGTCCGACTTATCCTTGGCAGACCAGAATAACTGTCTAAGGGTTCTATGGGGCTTGAAGACGGTCTTAATGTTCTTTTTGGAAAGACCGTCTTCAAACCCCATAGAACCCTTAGACAGTTATTTCAGTCTACCAAGGATAAGTCGGACCCCATGCAAGGATCAGGTGTATACCAAAATTTCTTGTTCATGAAGTAAGTCTTACATCGGCCAAACAACTCTCTCGGTCATAGCTTGCCTTAAGGAACACATTGCCGATAACAACCATCGTAGAGTGGCCAAGTGGCTATAGTTGAGCACTCCTTTAACACCGAACACCTTATTTGCTTTGACTAGGCTCGAACCCTAGCTAGTATCCCTTTTCATAATTCTCGTGTCATCAAGGAAGCTTTAGAAATTGAAAAACACCCTAATAATTTAAATAGGGAACATGGCTATAAGCTTAGCCACTCCTAGAAGCCTATTATCCATCACCTTACTTCTTAAACCCCCTCCCTCCCATATATCTT
Source organism: Pinus albicaulis (assembly GCA_034641835.2). Lineage (NCBI taxonomy): Eukaryota > Viridiplantae > Streptophyta > Pinopsida > Pinales > Pinaceae > Pinus > Pinus albicaulis. Next base: position 398,556,526 of record CM076570.1, read on the forward strand.
TCATCTATACATTAATAATTATGATCAGTTTTCTTTTCCACTTCCTCATAAATACTCAATTAGCCATATTCATCCCTTAAATAAATTTATTCTTACTATAAATAAATAAAATTTATTAAATAAACTATCAACTAATATAAAATAAACCCTCTAATTTAATCATATAGACATTTCTTAATTATTTAATAACAATTTATATATATACATATATATTCTATTTTAAATTTTACAATAAATTAATGCTATCTTTATAATTTAGACATGATAAACACTCTTAACTATTAACCTCCTATAAATAAATAATTAATAGTAATTCTTTTATTTTTAAGTTAAATTAAGTATATAATTCAATTTTAACCGTTATCCTTTGACTAATTTTATTCCAGTAATCATGAAATTAAAATAAGTAAATTTATATTTATAATTATATAAATTGAATATCAATATATAATACAATTTTAACATTTGACTTTACATCTTTAACCTCATTAAGACTTTATTTTACCTTTGAAGTCAAATATTTTTCCCTCATCTCTTATTCGTTAGCAATTTAATTTATTATTTTTAATCTTGGTGACCATTTATCCTATCCTGTAATCGTTCATATTCTAATTTATTATTGTTATTTTTCATCCTTATGACCGTTACTCCTATCCCTGTGCTCTTGTTAGTTATAGTGTCTATCAACTCCCACGCTTACCATCTATGAGCTTTCTGGTCCTTGATGATGGGTGGAGTGTCCACACGAAACATGAAACAAAGAAATTTACTACACAGTTCATATCCGAAAGATTCAGACAAAGAGAAGATTGTTTAAATGTAGAGTTCATTTTGTTGATCTCTTCCATTGTCACTGCTACTAGGCAACACATTTTGTCTAAGTTACTGGATCTACTGGTCGAGGGTCCAGGATCCATGGATCCGACTAGAACCGACAAAAATCCGCCTTAGTGGAGGATCCATGAAATTCAGAAACGTATCCCGACACCCAGAAACAAATCCCGATGACAGAGCCGAATCCTTAAAAAAAAAATCAGCGAATCTCAAAAATTTAAAAATTGGTTTTTACAATCTAGGTTTTGTCTTGGCTTGATTTTTGTTTTGTCTTTATGCTTTGTCTTGGTTGACCACATCAACGAAGCAATGAAGCAATAGCGGAGGAGGAAGCAACAGTGAAGAGGCAGTGGAGGAGGCAGCATCAGTTTGTAACTTGGCCACAATGGTGAAGGCAGGTGAACTTTGTAACTTGGGCGTAACGATTTGAGCACTAAGCACGCAACGATGACATCGTGCAAGCAGGTGCCTTGTCAATGTCGACCCCACCCCACACTCAAACGACTGTAGAGTCTCGATTGTAACTTGGCCACAACTGTTTGACTCTTGAGCACTGACACTTGGCTGCTAATCCTTATATAAGTAATAGAAAGGCTCGGCTTCAAGCATGGAATATCAACACTGAAGCCAAGTAGCAAACAAGCAAAAGGTGTCAAACGGATTGATGCCTTTGACTGGGTGATCAGAATCTTTTTTTATTTTTTGTCAGGTCAAGCTTGGAAAGCTGGTTTGGTTTGACTCTTGAGCATTGACAGGGACTGTTTGAGCAATGGTTTGAGCACAAGGACGACCAAGGACGTTCGACCCCTATAAAAAAATTAAAAAAATTAAATTACAGAGACAAAAGGGACAAAATTTTCAACTTCCAATACAAATAATACAGGGACCTATGACAAGGACAAAGCAAGGGTGAAAGCATTGAACAATGAAAGGTTAGTTTCTGCATTATTTAATAAATATTTTCACTGTAGTAGAAATACACAGTGCGATTTTTGGTGTACATTAAACATTTTTAAATTTTTTTAAATCCCTGCACAGTGGACTCTTAACTATACATTAAATATTTTTATAATTTTATGTATTTTAAATTTTAAATTATTGATAATGGTGACCCCCCAGAATAGGACACGTCCGGACACGTTATATATATATATATATATAGATTAAAAATTAGATATTTATTACGCAAATTCATTAATTCAAACATAGATCTTCATCTAGATGTAAGTTTTACAAAGATACATCATACAATCATACAAAGTAATGGCATATTCATCAATGATCCAATAGGAGAAAGACAAGATACTGTAGTTTTCTCATCAAGTCATCAAAATCAAAATGTGTTACATAGGTAGTACAATGCCAATGGAAAATGGCATGCCAAATATAAATATCAAATGCAAAACAGTTACAAGTCTACAAGCCTCAAGGCAGTAGGTAGCTCATGAGTCATGAGTCATCAATCCTCATCATCATAATCAGCATCACTGTCCTCATCATCGTGGTCACCACTGCTCTCCTCTGCTACATCCTCCTCCTCTGTATCCAATGTCATCTCTACATCTGCTGGTGTGGAGGATGACCCCTCTACAGTGTCACCATCATGAAATGTGACAGGCTTTAGCACTGGCTCATTGAGATCCAAGTTGGCCAATGACAACTCAACACTGCTGTCCAGACCCATATCATCAGGAAAGACATCCCACATCTTTGTCTTTCCCTTCAACCACTCATCCCTTTGCATGTAAATAAGACTAAGGTTGGTGTGCACATACACCATTGTCTCTACCCTGGACTGCTCAAACCTACTCTTCTTCACACTATACAAATTCTCATATTTGCTCCAATTCCTCTCGCAACAAGACGATGAAGTCACCTGAGAGAGGAGCCTCATGGCTAACTACTGTAGAGGAGGGCCAGTTGCCCCATGAGTTGCCCACCAAGAATAGGCCTTCTTAGCCCCCTTGTGTCTAATCACATCATAGTATGCAAATCGCCAAGTGCTAGTGGAAAACTCTGCAAAGACATCCTCCACCTCATCAAGGGATGCCCTATCTTGAAATCCTCCTGAATGCATCTTTCCTCCCCTGTGAGAGTTCACCATCCATGTGAGGAGGGAATTTGTAGTTTGTTCCACCATTCAACCACTAATGCTGTAATATTTTGGGTTTAAGGAGTGAGGCAAACAATGTAAAGGTGTGCAATTCTTGTCCCATCTACCGACAAGAATATCCTGTATGCTGGTGAAGAAGGCCTCTGGTGATGTCTCATACTCGGGGCACTGACTATGTAAAATAATGTTCCTCACTGACTCAATCATGGAATCCCATCCCTCATAAACCTCTCCTAGGATGGGTTGGTCTGTATCTGCAAATCAAAGCAAGGAAATGATAGGGTCCATGATTTGAATATGTAGATCTACCCTCTCCTACTAGGCATCTTCCAACACTGTGTCCTTCACTCTTTTTGAGGTTGCTTGATCTGTCTTTCTCCAAAAAGACCAAAACTCTGAAATAATCATGACCCTAAGAGCAGTCTTGACCTCCCTCAACCTCTTCAACATGATGAATGAAGAGGAAAACCATGTATCCACAATCTTCAAAAATGATAGATTGGTGTACTCCTTGTAGATAGTGAGGGCATTTGTATGGTTTTGTACAAAGCTGCGGATATGCTGTGCATCGTCAATAATGCTTCCAATCCAAAGCCCATCAGAGGCAATAGATTTCAGTGCTAAGTTCAATAAATGGACAATGCAAGGTGTGCTTCACCAGAAGGCAGTTGAAACAGTTGAAGATGGTACCTCTGACTGTCACAGTCCAAGTGCATCCATTGATTTCAAGAAAACTAGATCATTCAAGGAAGACACCATGAAGTTGATGACTGTGTGCTGTGCTGGATCTGTCCATCCATTAGAAACAATGCTAACTCCAAATGTTGGCCATGCTGATTTAATATGCTGAAGCATTTTGCCCACTTCTTTCTTTGCCTTTGTCAACAATGTGGTTCCAAGATTCTTTGACCAGGAGGCACATACCCTGATGGAGCTGTTTGAGTTAGAGCTCGGCACATCTCAATAAATAGAGGTGAGCGTGCAACATTGAAGGATATGAAGTTCTGATAGAAAAAAAAGGAATGGTGAGATCAAACTCTTCCCGTTCTCTTTTTGGAAAGTCTTGCCCATTGGAATAAGTGCAGTTGCCTTTCTTTTTGCTACTTGTCCCCCACTAGAACTCTCAAATGGGAACTTGTTGCTGCTTTTCCTCAAGAATGGGAAGGGGTCATTATTCTTGTTTTATTTTGTTTTTGCAGCCACATTTTCTACACCAACAAATGCCTCTCTTTCCATTTCCTTCCTCTTTGCTAAAGACACCTGTGTACAAGCTGCAATTCCATAACTTGGTAAAGCCAACAAATGGGCTTTCACAGGGTAATATGTGCTCATGAAATGGTTGTGGCAATAACTGCATTTGCAAGCAACATTGCCTCCTCCCTTCATCTTGCTGCCTGGCCCTACCTCTCTTGTGACATATTTCCACAATGGATATTTGTGGTCTTGAGGTTGTTGTCTTCCCTCAACATTTGAAGTTGCTGTTGCAGCCCCACTTCCATTAGATGGAACACTTGCAAACCCTGATGAAATAGGAACAGGAGGGGCATCTCCAGTGGGGACATTCTTCCTCTTTCTTTGCCCCTTCCTTGCTGCCCTTGATTGAGCCATGAATGCTGTAAAAAATAAACAAAAAATGCCCAAATTTGTAAAACATATGCACATGCAAACCGAATGTAAAAATATAGGAGACAATGCACTTACCGGTTGCTTGAATCTCCTTGAAAACGCTCCCTTTCTCCTTGCTACTCCTTGTTATTTGCTCCTTGCTCCTCTCTCAACTCATAACAAACACAAAGTGAAAAAAAAAGAGAGAAATCACTTTTTTATAACCTTGGGATGCCTTTTCTCGCTGGTCGTGTTCGGCAGATCAGGATACAATCGTGTTTGGTATGGACACGATCAGATTCGCTCAGTTGGACATGAATCCATATGAATCATGTCCGATTCGACAGATTCGGGACACATGGAGGGGGGAGGACGAGTCCGGTTTCACTGGCTACAACAACTTATAAAAATGGAACCATCACGACAAAGTGAAGGGGAAAACATCAAAATAAACCCAAAATCTCCTTTATGGCAGTATGTGGAGATTATTGGAAAAAATCGCGGAGGTGGTTCTTATATATGGAAGTGCAATGAATGTGAAGATGTAAAAAATGGCTCATATACTAGAGTGAATCACTATTTGACTGGACAAACTAACACAGGGGTGCAAGTATGCATCGGGCCAAAATATGCAACTTGACAAACCTGGCCAAGATTTGAGTGTTGGAAAAATAAAATTCTATGCATCTTTGCAAGATGCTGTTGATAAGAAGCTTGCTAAGGGAACACACCACGTGCAAATCTCTACAACTAGGCCTCCATTGCCATCTATGCCTGTTGCCACAACTAATAAAAGACCCACTCTAGGCCCTCTTGAAGCCGCTTTCAATATCCAGGGTAGAGACATAGCCAATGAACATGTAGCTCGTTGTTTCTATGCAAATGGGCTAGCGTTCAATTTGGTACGTTCTCCTTATTGACAACAAATGATTAAGACAATTAATGAAATGCTAAAAGGGTACAAGAACCTTGGATATGAAAGGTACGCACTAGTTTGTTGGCATCAGAGATACAATCTGTGGATAGACAACTACAGTCAATCCGGGATACATGGGTAGAAACAGGAGTGTCCATCATTTCTGATGGATGGAGAGACCAAAGAAACCGCCTGTTAATTAATGTTATTGCAATATGCTCCTAAGGGGCAATGTTTTTGAAGACTGTTGATTGTAGTGGAATAGAGAAAGATGCATCTTTTATGTCAACAATTCTTATTGATACAATAGAAAATGTGCGGCCACATAATGTTGTCCAAGTCTTTACGGACAATGCACAAGTTTGTAAAGCTGCAGGTATGATTGTGGAGAGTGAATATGATCACATATTTTGGACTCTATGTGCAGTACAATCATTGAACCTTATGTTTGCCAAGATTGGTGAGATAGAATGGATCAATGAAATATATGTTGTAGCAAAAGAAATCAAAATGTTCATAACCAATCATTCAATGTCCCAAGCCATATATCGAGGTTTTGCAAAGTTGGAGCTATTTAAGGTATTCTTTAATTTTCTTTTAATCAATATTATTTGTATTGGAAGTTGGAAATTCTTAATTTTAAATTTTAATTACAAATTTATATATGATTTCTCATTTGAGATTTGACTTTTTGAAACTTGTAGTTCGCTGAAACCCGTTTTGCCTCCCACACTCTTGTGATAAAGAGGCTTGTGGGGGTGAGACAAACATTACAAGCAATGATCATTGACACTCTTTGGGAATCATGGAGGGCTTCCACTTCTGATAGAGGGCAAAAAATCAAGTCCATCATTCTTGATGATGCATGTTGGGACAAGGTCCAATACCTTATGTGATTTACTGAACCAATCTTTACCTTGATTAAGACATTTGACATAGATACACCTTGCTTGGGGAAGTTTATGAAAACATTTATAGTATGTTGGAGAGGATAAGAGAAATTATCAAGGGAAGTGAAAATGACCCTTTTGAAACATTTTATTATGTAGTGAAGGACATAATTACGAAAAGGTGGAACAAAATGACCACACCATTACACATTTTGGCCTATGCATTGCACCCTAAGTATTATCATTCCAAAATTTTGTCTTTCCTGGTAGAACAACGCCAAACAAGGTTTCTAAAGTGGTACAAGGATACAAGACAACTTTGAGGAAAATTTATAGAGACGTGGGATTTGCAATGGAAGTACGTCAAGGATTTGGAGGATTTGTACAATCTATTGGTAGCTTTTCAGATCCAATAGCTATGGATGATAGAGGGCATCTTGATCTTATTACTTGGTGGGGATAACATTCATCTTTCGACTGTAACCACCAGGTTGTTATCACAGGTTGCTAGTTCATCGTTCGCTGAGAGGATTTGGAGTACATATGGCTTCATCCATTAAGTGAAGCGAAACATATTGGGAGCAGCAAAGGTTGAGGATCTCGTGTATGTTCATTCCAACCTTCGTCTTCTATCACATGTTGAACCATGGTATAAAAAAGGTCTATGCATTATGGGGGATTTGGAGCTTGAGATCTTTGACTTGACCCTGACATTGATTACCATGACTCACCTCAACCTACTTGAGGATATTGTTCCACCTCTAGTCCATCCTACTGATGCAACTTCCTATATTCCAAGACCCCATCATCTATTCATGATGTAGAGTTGCAATATGCAGAAGATAATGTAGATCCACTTGAGGATATGTAGTTAAGCCTAGTGCAGAATATGCTATTAGTAGAGTGATCATGGATGAGACGCTTATTTTTGTATTTACTATTATCATTTACAATATTATCCTTTTTGTATGAGGGAGGACGAATCATTTTAGTGTTTCAGTCGTCATATTTATAATGTATGTAATGGTTTCAGTTCTAAATGTTGTGATTTATAATTGTATTTGATTTTTGAACTCTAAATTTTTTTTTTTTAAATTTAAAAAATATTATTATATCCGTATCCAGATCCGTATTCAAAAAACTAGCGAATCTGCATCCAGATTTGTATCCATATCTAAATACTAGTAACCTAGCATTTTGTTACTGTAAGTGAGTTTGTAGATAGTTGTCAATTGCCATTGAGGCGGCCATGTATGTGGTGAAATTGTTTTTCTTTTCTTGGTGTGAAATAAACTCTTGCCCCAAGCCAGGATGTTGGACCAGAAATGTATCACACAAATTTACTGATGGAAAACTGGAGGGAAACATTTGAATAAGCTTGGTATCTTACATTTCCACTGTTGGACTATCATTTTGTCTTGCATTGGCTCCTTATCAATCTTAGCACATGCTATGTATCATAACGACAATACAAATATAATTTTTTTGCTTACGACCGTCTGGATCCATAGAATACAGAATTGTTCATTGTCATGTATTTCATCACATTCATATTTTCCTGCAGATCATATCTCATTTTGTGAAGAAAAACATAGTCATAGCATAGCTCCACTGTCCAAATAGCATTCGACACTAGACATGGTGCTAGACAGAAGGTATGAGACCATGAAGAAAGCTGTATCAAACTTGCATGTCTGCTCATCCACTCTGGCATAAGATTCCGCACTAGCTGTAAATTGCTTTTGTGGTTGCTGCTTGCTCTTCCCTTTTTTCTCAGGACATTGAGGAGCATAGTGGCCACACTTCTGGCCCTTGAAGCAATTAATGTGGTTCAAGTCCTTGTGCTAATTCAAGAAAACTAAATCCTATTTCTTTCCTTGTTGACCCTCCCCTGGTCCTCCTTTCTTACTGCCCATTCTTCATGTAGCTGATGGGGGATAAATTTTTCTCTTCCTTCTCTTTACCTGTAGCTGCCTCCAATCTCAACTCCTCCTGGATGAAATCATCCCATAGCTTCTCAATGATGGGAAGCTTATCCTTGGCACATATACCCTATACAAAAGGCTGCAAAGAAGATGAAAATCCAGTATTAATTCTTCACTCTTGATCTCTTCTTCAATAGCTGCAAGCTGATCATGGATTTTGACAATCTACATCAAATAACTGGCTAATCATGGATTTTGACAGTCTACATTAAATAACTGGCTATGACCCTGGGTGGGGAGCGATAACAATCATTCCTGCCAACCACTCTAGATAAACCCAATGGACGGTTTCTTCCTTGACCTAGTGGAACTACTATACACTTTAATCTACACACGAAAATTATATCTAGTGCTTCAATCATTCCTGCCAACTGTTGAGTTTTGTAGCTATGGTCAGTCTTCATAAATAATATTTTTAGCCCTTGAAATATATGAAACAATAAATATGAGACATGTTCTTCATGTTGGTTTCAAAAGAGAAATTTTGAATTTCTAAATTTCAGTTTTTAGCTCCAAAATTATCATGTCGTCCCTCCTATAGACACAACTCAGCCTACCCCTATAGACACACCTATTCAGGTTGATCCAATCATTCTATATACCCATTCGACCACTTCTCTTGTGAGGCAATTCAGATCACTTCTGTTCAAGCAAAGGAGAAGAGAGATAAGGGTAGATCATAGTGAAAGAACCGGTCGAGTTTTTGGGAAGAACAAATCTGGGTAGACCATCTCTGAGCATTCTGAAATTCCCTGAGGCAGCAGTAGATCGATTTCTGAGGCAGGAGGTGACCGATTTCAGGAGGTTGACTGTTTGGGTATATTTATGGTTAGTTTGACTTTGTTTTTGACTGAAAGTTCAGATTGTATCTCTTGTTGAATTGAATGATTTCTCTAAGAGAAAGGTTGCTGGGTTTTCCCTGGGTAAAATTCTTGTGTCTTTCGATTGGCTCTCTCTTTATAATCCTACTGTCATTTTTGTTTCCTGTTGAAGATCTTCTGTGTAATTGCTTAATGATGAATGTGAAATACAAGTGGATTTAAAGTAAAAATCATTAGAAGTAATTATCAATTAGAAGACCTTCAAAAAAAAAAATCAACATGTTATCTGGGTTGTGGTGGAAGAGCAACCTTGGAGAAGTCAACAAAGTTTGAAGCTAGTTATCTTCCTAGGGCTTGATTAGGCCTTCTCATTTCAAGACATCAATCACATCAATGCTCATCTTTCTAAGTAATTCGGTTGAATTTTTTGAGGCCCTGTACTGTCCTGCTGATCAGAAGAGTAGGCCATGCATTCCTGGGTATACTTATGTTTATTTGATAATCGTTTGGGATTAGCTCTGAAATTTCCTGGTGATCTGAAGTAAGAATGCAAAGTTTTGTGAGGCAAGACGAAGGCAGTTTCATCTGTGGTTCATGGAAGCATATTTAAGGCATTTCTGTTGGGATATTTCTTGAGTATCTGAAGCAGCGCAGTACAGGGCTGCAGTTTTGAGGCCATTGAGCACTGTCTAAGTTGTTAATTGTCTGCGACTTCATATCACAGTTCGTTGTCAGAAACTCAAATGATTATACATTGAATTCTTTGTTGAAGCGCGAGCATGGTAGCATCTAGTGCATGATGATATGTGTAAATATGCGGGTAGTATGATTATACTATATGTGATGAGAGTAGCCACAGTTGATCTAATATTCCAAGTTGTAGAAACTTTTGTTGAAAAATATATCATATCACTGTTTGTAATCAGAGTTGTGCCATGTTAGATATATCTAGTGATGACTTGCATCTTGGAAATGTCTGAAGTTGAATGGCCGATTATATATGTTTGCAACAAAGTTTGACATTGATCACAGACAGAGCTAATTGTTCTGGTTATATATGTTTGCTAACTGTTCAGTTTTTGACAGAAGTCGACTAACGTGATCAACAACAAATGATAGAGATCACCATTAGCCTTGACATTCGGTGTTTGTCCTCTCGAGAATGTGATATGCTAGCTTGGCAGAGTTATGATTCAATAGAATGCAAATAAGTGGCTGATCATACCATGCGAAGAAATGCGTTGTCTCTCGTCCTGTAGTGAAAGAGCATCAATCTATTAATATGAAGTTCAGTTTCTGTTGAATGAGCGAATCAATGTTTGACCTGGGATCATGTTGACTAGTGTTATTCTATCTCGACGTACGAACTGTGTCACAAGGGTGACTTGACATCGTTTGATTTGGTTTGATCGGACTTTGGATGAGTGGCTCGAGATATTGACACATTGAATATTGTTACTTGACGGAAGACTGATTTGGTTTTTAGTAAGCCGAACACCAAGAGAGTCTATTGATGCCATTTATTTAATCTGGCCGAGTGGGTATTATTATTGATGGGTGCTAGGATCTATTTTGTAAATGTGACCAGTTTAAGTGGATGCCCAACCCAGAATGCTGTAGTATATTCTCTTCAAATTAAAATGAAGAATGGGACCACTATCATTGATGACTTAAGGACAATTTATTGCTGTTGTTGCAATGGTTTTTAGGGAGCAGAGTTACTTGGTTTGGAAGGACCAAGGATGATCATTTGATGGAACATCCTTGATTTGGTGATGACATTGATAGATTTCATCACATGTGTAAAGGGCATAAAGATTTTAGTGTTTTGGGCATTTGTATATGAAAAGAAAACTTGCATATAATAAAGGTGTAGATGAAAATTGGAAATCTAGGGTTTGTAAACCCTAGCATGCTAAAAAGGCTAGGATAAGAAATCCCTAGGGTTTATGGATAAAACCCTAGAGCTGAACCTAGATCAATTTTTGCTTTGAAAGGAGGAACCCTATCTCATGCAAGGAAGGAAGGAAAGTAACTGATGATGAAGACGAGGATGATGAGTTTACAGATGGATGAATTTTGCAAGATGACGAGGATCAAAAGGGAGCTGATAATTTCCCCTCTATCCTCAAGATAAGTAACTTATATCTCTCTTCCTTGATTATTATTATAGTTATTTTACTTGTGTCTTTGCTTCTTTTGCTGGGTTATAATCATTCTCGCCCCTAGGGAGGATTGCAATTACATCGTGAAGGCTGCCAAGATCTAACAATAGATGGAAGCATCAGGAAGAATGAAGCAAATTCGTGGCAAGAGGATTATCCCAAGATCGAACATAAACTCAACCAAAGTGATTGCGTTCAAGAGGGAGAAATTTGTACCGACATCTAGAACCATGCCAAATCATTGGAACAACTCCTAGTATAAAGGGAGCAAACAAGTTAGCAAGTTTGAAGGAAAGTGTGCTAAAGACCTGAAGAGAATTCTATGGGGACTTCCATGTTGACTTTTGATAGCTTGGGAGGTACTCCAAGCCCTAGGGTTCGGGGTTTGGAGGTTGGAGCACCACAAGAGTCACTTGTGGGCTTGGAATCCAAGCTTGGGGTTTTGCACCCATTGATGTTTGGGCCAAAACCATGGATCATTTTGGACATGTGATGGATGGAGATGATAGAGGATGGCGAGGAGAATCCAACTCTCCGAGTATCATCGAAATCCGAGATGTCCTTGATGAGATATGAATTTTTTAAGCTGACAATGAATTTTTGGACAATAAAGTCATGTAGGCTTGAGGTGAATTTGTCCAAAAGACATGTCTCTTCATGAATTCGTTGAGCCCTTCTTTTTGTGTATAAATAGAAGGTGAATGAGGTTCATTTCTTCTTATCCAAATGTGCATCAATTCATAGTTAACTCTCTGAATTAAACCGAGCTCAAGAGAAGGAGGACGAATTTGTTTAAGTGTTCTGTTTGGGTGAATTTGACACCTGTGATAAGGCCGAATTGGTACAATAGGACAGTCGCAGGCTTGAGGGCAAAATTTGGGCTGAGTTATGATGTGTTTTTTTCGTTGTAAGTCTGAATTCTGAGTAGGAAGGGTGCCACATTCCCTTGGCAGATTTTGCAGGTGTTTTGGTGAGGTTTTGAGGGAGTTCTGTCCCTGTTCTTAAGGCCGCAACCCTAGAGACTAGAACAAGTAGGCCGCAGGCCTAACAAAGGTCAAATGAGGGTGGTTTGGGGCTAGGTGTTAACAACAATGAAGTAGAGGAGGACTTGAAGGACCCTAGCCACAACTAAAGAGAGGTCTATGGGGGTGTTGTGTAGGGCTGACATGGACCTGTGTCATGCCCTAACCAGGTCACATAAATTGCAGCATTGAAAACCTCAGTCCAAGATGAATGCAAAGGTATGTATGATGAGTTTGTGTTGAATTTGATGCTAGTTGGATGAGATTTAGTTGCAACTCGTGGGAGCCATTTGGAGGGCTTGAATTGGTGGTTAGAACCCCCTCCTAGGAGCATATTTCATAGTGATTGGATTGGGTGCCATTGGACTGGTGGAGGGTAGCGTGTTGGTAGCCCAAAGTAGCCCTTGACATGAAGTCATAAAGGGAGTTTGACAGCTGAAGTTTGGGTGATGTTGTTGGAGCCTATGTGTAGCTCTTTGATGGACAAAAGAAGCTACTAAGAAGGCAGATTGGAGCTCAGTGATTGGCTAGCCTAGAAGAGTAGATTAGATGAGCTTGTGTTTGTTGTAGCAGAACTGACTTGCTGTAGTGATAGGTGGCATCCCTCCTGGAGACTCTATGTGTTGTCTTTTGATGGACTAAGGGGCAACTAGAGAGAAAATCGGAAGCAAAGGACCGACAAGACGAGATACATCATACGACATAGACGCTGCAACAAGATTGTCATTGTATCTTGTATTCTTGTATCCCTTGTACTGGAGCCCTAGACTGTTGTATTATTCAATTGGTTTAATATAACGAAGATTGGGTTGTTGTACATATTTGTACAATATTTTGTAAAAAGTTGTCTATACTTGTGCATGTGTGATTTACTGCTATTTATATTATGCAGTGCAAAGTAGCTTTGTTGAGATTCCTGGTTTGGTAGCGTCAGAGATTTTAAGATTCTATCCTAGATCCCAAGATCGTGGAAATTCAACATTCCAAATGAACCTTCAAGATCTAGGTTGTAGCAGCTGGTGTCATAGAGCAAAACTCATGGCAAGAGGGTTCTCATAGTAAGAGGGAGAAGACGTTTGCTCTAGTTGTCAGGTACACTTTTGTTAGAACTATTATTATTGCTTTGAAAATTACACTAGGGGGACGTGGAGATCGCTTTCCTCAATGGAGTAATTGAGGAAGATGTGTACACAAAGTTACCTCAGGGATTTGAGGTACATGAGAAGTTTGATTATTGTAGAATAAAGAAGGCTTTGTACGATCACAAGCATACACGTTGGGCTTGGATATCTGCTGAATCTTGGTTGATCTTGCTATTATATGACTCGTTTATGACGGGAGCAGAAGGACTCACGTGAAAAAGATAGCAACAATGGCAGGAAGATTTTCTTTCGTGATAGAGGGAGTCGTCAAAGCCTCCTTCAATGTCAGAGGGAATTGACATCTGAGTTCGAAATGAAGGATCTTGGTTGGATACATTACTTCTTAACTAGAAGTATGGCAGAAGCCGGGTAAGCATATTATCACGATTCTTTGGAGAATTGGGATGATAGACAACCAGTCCATGGCCATTTCCATAATAACTAATTTGAAGAAGCTAAGTGGTAGAGGGAGCAACCAAGATTGCCACAATAGAATCTATCTCAGTGGTAGAGGGAGCAACCAAGATTGCCACAATAGAATCTATCTCAGTGGTAGAGGGAGCAACCAGTCAGGGGGACAATTGCAAGAATATACAAATTGGGCAGGGAGTGCAGAAAACAGGAAGAGCACGTCTACTTTGATATTCTAGATGAGCAAGAAGCAGTGTAGCAGTGTGGCCTAGTAACTGCTTGCAGGATTGTTTGATCAGGTGTAGGAGACGACCATGATGACATGTCGAAGCACATTGAGATCAAGCACTGAGACATGGTATAGAAGGGAGCAATTAGGCTCCAATGCATTTCTACAGTCGAGAAGGTTGTTGACATTCTCACAAAGCCTCTATTCTAGGGCGAAGTTTGTGCACTTCAGGGACATGTTTGAGAAGTTTGTACACTTCAGGGACAAGCATGAGAAGTTTGTATACTTCAGGGACAAGTTGGAGTGGTTGAGAATGTTTTCTTCGGTTCGAGGTAGTGTTGATGTTGCATCAAAGGGCAGACATTCTCCCTAGGTCAGAATAGAGACAGGTCAATGTATTGACAAGGGGCCACAAAATGTGGCTAGGGAGAATGGCCCAGAGAGCATCAAGGCCCAGAGTGCCTCCCCAAGTGGGCGAGTGAGTGCCTCTAGCATCAGGCGGGAGAGTTACCATTCCATTAGCATGCAGGAACGATAATAGCCTAGGGTGTCACCATAGGTCATAGGTGTTGACCAGTGTCTAAGTGACGACTTGTTGAACATGATGCTGATGGAGGATGCTTTCCATAGGTAATGGATTGACACATCGACATAGCTAGCTCATTCAACCTTTTCCTATAGAATTTTTTCAACAAGAGAGCATTTGAAGAAGTCATTATGAATGCCTCCATAGCTAAGAGGGATTGTTTAATTTTGTAGCTATGGCCAGTCTTCATAAATAATAATTTTAGCCGTTGAAATATATGAAACAATAAATATGAGACATACCTATTCAGGTTATTCCAATCACTATATATACCCATTTGACCACATCACTTGTGAGGCAATTTGGATCACTTCTGTTCAAGCGAAGGAGAGGAGAGCTAAGGGCAGATCATAGTGAAAGAGTAAGTCGAGTTTCTGGCCGGAACAAATCTGGGTAGACCATCTCTGACCAGGATGAAATGAGGCAGCAACAGAACGATTTCTGAGGTAGGAGGCCAAGATTTCTGGAGGTCAAATCTGTTTGGGTATATTTGTGGTCAGTTTGACTTTATTTTTGACTGAAATTTCAGATTGTATCTCATGTTGAATTGAATGATTTCTCCAAGAAAAAGGTTGCTGGGCTTTTCCCCCCAAGTGGGTTCTCCCAGGGTAAGATTCTTGTGTCTCTTGATTGGCTGTCTCTTTATGATCCTACTGTCATTTTTGTTCTACTGTTGAAGATTTTTTGTGTGATTGCTTAATGACGAATGCAAAATACAAGTTGTGTTAAAGTAAAAATCATTAGAAGTAGTTATCAGCTAGAAGACCTTAAAAAAAACATCACCAATCTCTCTAGATAAACCCAATTGACTGTTTTTTACTTGACCTTGTGGAACTTCTATACATGTTAACTTACACATGAAAATTATATCAAGGCCTTGAGATAAGTGAATCTTTTTAGAAAGAGATAAAGTCATAAAGATGAGGGCTTCTTGCACCGAGAGGTGCTCTCCAGCCCACTAGGAAGAGATGTTGTAATGTTCCGTCCTGTCATGTTATGTAAACATAATTTAAAAAAAAATTAAATTAAAAATAAAAAATAAAATTTAAAATAAAATTGAGGAAAAATAGTTAATTTACTGTAGGCGGTCTATGGGCCCCTGGTTTTGAAAACCCATGGTTTTTCCCATGGTATTTGTTATGATGAAGTCTATTTAAAGGTTTGAGAAAATCCATTATGGAATGCAAGAGTACCAGCTTACATCCATATTAACACCGGACTTCACCTTTCTCGGCGCTTGGTAGATCCGGATTTAAGATGGATCTAGGCTGGTAATAGTCTTTGATTTGTTAGCATTGGAGGTAATGGATTGACATGGGATTATGAAGATGAAGATATACATATTCTCAACCGAAATTTAATCTGAATTGGAATCAGAATTGGATGATTTAATTCAAAATAGGAATACTGATAAAGATCAGAAATAGAGAAACCTCATATTAAATAAGCAAACTGAAATCTGGTATAGGAACATGTCTGGGGATCTTTATTATGGAAAAACTCATGTTGCAGAGGCCTAGAGTTCAGAAATTAAATGGAGAAGGCACAAGCATCAACCTGGGGGGAAGATAATTAAAGGTTGCAATGTTAGATGGATATTTGAAAGTAAGAAACTGATAAGTAGAATAGAAGAGGAAGAGATGAACAACATTTAACTTTTCCTAAAATTTATATATCATTTTATTTTACAAAACTGAAGAAAGATAGTAATGGTAAATTTGAAATAGAAAACAATTTAAAAGCTGCGATAGGTTAAAATTGTCTGTGGGCGGGTGTCTTTCTATTTCAAGTGCAACGTTTTCACTGAAGATCAACCTTTTGTCTTTTTCCTAGTATTGCAGATAAATTGCTTGCTCAGCTAAACGGTTTAGCTAGCTTCATGAGATATTGAATCTCCCTGCAGTAAAAACGATTATTTTGTTTGTCTTTAGTGACCTGTTAGCTCTGGTAATTCTTACAGCATTGATCAGTACGCTTTGAACAACAGTGAAACATTACAGTGACATCTATCTGTCTTGTAGAACTTTTAATTCCAAAACCAATTATTTTTCTCTAGCTGATGGATATCAGTGTGTTGAAATGGTGAGATTGCTTCTATCTGTAGCTATTTATGATGTTTTATTGAAACTCTCAAACATGTTATCTTATTTTTGGGAGCTGTTCTTATTTCAAGCTCAACCTTAGCAGGTAGGTTTATTTAATTTGTGGCAAGAAAGAGTATGGTAAATAGATTGTTTCCTTTCACTTATTTATTACTTGCTGTGTTGTAAGGTTTTGTATTCAAGTATGACATGTTCTCTGATTTTTTTTGATTGACATTGCCTCTTCATTCTTCAATTCTCTTTTCTAATCTGATCCTAATCCTAGCTTGGGCATTTCTTTGCATTTTGTTTCAGAGGAGTACGAAGAAGAGGAAGGTAGGGATGCTCGCGATACAGAGGCAGCTGATGATGAGGAGGATGATGAAGAAGCTGAAGGTATGTTTATGTTTCTTTTCCATTTCTTATCATCTCTGTGCCTTTTCAATGTTCATAGATACCTTGAATGATCTACCATTTCTGAGGGTTACTGCTTCTAGTTTTTCTAGGCACATATTGTGCTAACATCATATCGTCAAGAATTATTCTAGTAAGAAACTTATACAAAGAATTTCCATGGAAAATGCAGAGGAAGGGCAAGATGAGTATGAGAAAGATGGTTTCATAGTGGATGATGTTGAAGAAGAGGAAGAGGAAGAAGTGAAAGAAAGCAGTGACGAAGAGACAAAGGCAAAGAAAAAGAAGAGGAGAAAAAGGTATCGTATTGTTGTGGCAGAGTTTGAGGGATTATTTTGATTTTACATGTCTTAAACCAAATTGATTTGTTTTTGTGCATAGGGACACTGAAGAAAACTATGAACTCGATGAAGATGATTATGAGCTGTTGCAGGAGGCCAATGTTACTGGCTTCCACCGTCCTAAATCTGTAAGTCTTCCCATAGAAATTTAGGATACATTCTTGTGTTATGATGGTGAATAATTAACTTTTCTGTTTTTGGGTGAAAACAGGGTAGCAAGAAATTTAAGCGTCTCAAGAAAGCTGGAAGGAATGCTGATGTCCAAGAGGATAAAACAGGCTTCTCTGATGAGGATGACTTGGAAGAAGGTGGTCATACGGGTTCCACTGCTGAAGAAAAATTGAAGCGTAGCTTGTTTGGTGATGATGAAGGCATGCAATTATCTTTAGATTACTTGGGGCTAGCTCTCTCCCTTAGTTAATTAAATATCTTGTTTTGTTTGATCAATTGGGAGAAGTTCTAATTGTTTTGGCTGATGAGATCATTCCTCTAGCATGAAAATTATTGTTTTCAAATTTCAGGAGTGCCCCCAGAAGATGTCGCAGAAGAAGAGGAGCAACCCGAAGAAGAAGAGGAGGAGGACTTGGGAGAAGAAGATGAGATGGCAGATTTCATAGTCGATGAAGAAGAAGTCGATGAAAATGGTCTACCTGTTAGGTATTTTCATAGATGTTTTCCATTGTTCCTTTTTAGGAAGCCTTTATTTTAAAATTTATATACAGGAAATTATATTATTTTGTATTATTATTTTCGCCAAGCTGAATTTTATATATTTTTCATTAAAAGGAGGAAGAAGTCAAAAAAAAGAATGCCCAGGCAAGCACCGGGGATTTCATCTTCAGCTTTACAAGAAGCTCAAGATATATTTGGTGATGTTGATGAACTTTTGTCTCGTCGGAAGCAAGGTTTGAGAGCAAAGGGTGTGGATGGTGAAGGGGTAGATGATGAAGGTTTCAAGAGACTGGAGGATGAGTTTGAGCCAAGTGTTTTGGCAGAGAAGTATATGACAGCAAAGGATGACCAGATTCGTGAAACTGATGTCCCAGAACGGTTTCAAGTATGTATATATGCACAACTTCTTAATAGTAATTTTCTTTTTCCTCTCGCTGTGCTTAAAAATTTAATATTGAATTTATTATTGCTGTTGTTTTTTATTTCACTATCGATCAATTTCACCAATTACCTACGTGAAAGATTAGCATGTAATGTTAATTTTCTAGTGTTCTATGCTTAACTCAATCACTTATCAATTCTTCTTCAATTATCATTCAATTTATCCATTATAATTCGATCTTTCTGCAACAATAAGTAATTGTTGATAGAACAGTAAACCAATGCATAATAGAAGACAGCCAAGAACAATAGAGACACAGTATTTGGTCAAAGACCAGGGAAAAACTCCACAAGGGGGAAAACCCTTTCAAAATTCTTCTTGTATTAGATTGTCATCAAATGTTCAGCAGAGAGATACAATGTTCAAGTACATCCACAAAGAGTCAAAGTCAAGCCTTTGACCACCGATATCAACTAACTACTATCAAGTCAAAGATGAGCCCAAAAGTCAAATCTGGTCAACAAGTCAAATCTGCAAATTCTGTGAAAGTCAACAGCAGCAGCAGCCCTAATTAGTCAACAATCAATGGTCAAATCACCTCCAATGCAGCTCGGTCAACAGTCAGAAATTGTGGCCTCCTTTGGTGGCCAAAGTCAACCCAAAAAACTCCCAAAATAGTGCTTGCAAATCTGGTCAAAGTCAAAATTTGACCTGCAGAGACCCTAGCCCAGAAACTAAAGTCAATGCTGGTCAAAGTACTCTGAAAAAGTTTGGTCAACCTTCCAGTCAAATCGGCCTTCCAAACAGATCAGAAAATCAGAGTCGAACTAAGTGAAACTACGCTCCAAGTCCCAAAAATCAACATTGGTGAAAGGCCAACAGAAAATGACTCTCACTCCTTCGCACGTGTGAAGATGATGAACCTTCAATTTCAGAAGTAGTTGAACCACACAAGAGAAGAAATGCTTGATGTGATGATGCCTCCAAATGATGTGACATGAGGTGCCCAGGCCAACTTGTGCTTTTGTGCACATGTGGGTTTCATATTAAAAATAATATTTTTCCTTGACCAAATTAAATTCTTCCAAGGGCTAGTATGGGTTTCTTTGGATGAGGAAGGCTTCCCAATGGAGGAAATTTCTCCCTGAGCTGCCAAATTTTAGCATGTAAAAGAAAGCACGAGGCAGAGATGTAAGATTGATGTGGGTTGGGATATTATTGAGTGTCGTAGGGGGCCCAGTGCCAAGTCTCTTATTCTACGAATGCTAGTCAATGCCAAGCCTATATCCCCACCACCCTTCCAGAGTCCAGACAAATCAGTTTGAAGTGTAATTGGAGTATCTGATATTTAATCAATGTTATAAGAACTGGACTGTTCATCGAACTGGTAGAGCCCAAAAATGTGAACAGGAATGGAACCGCAAAAAAAATGGACCAAAAATCCGGTAGACCGAAAAATACATAAATATACAAATTTTGAAAAAAAAACATATGTATTCATGTGCATCAATATGAATCCAAACCATTTTACACAAATATGGAAATTTTTTCATATATATAGGATGGAAGGCTGCATATAACCAAAAATAGCATCGAGTGCAGTCCATCTCTGAACCAAAAATACATCAATAGAGAGGCTCTAGATTGCCTTGAGAGTCCAAGAAAAATCATGCTATAACAAATACCTACATGGCATCAAAATCATTGCCTATATTGGGATTCTTTTACTTTAAGATTTTAATATTGCCATTAATTTCATATCATTGGTAGGGAAATATGGTCAAATACTAGGTTTCTGCACTCAAATTATTGTTTTTTTTGGTTAAGTTGCGTTCTAAAGGTTGTTGGTAGCATTGTACGAAACTGAATGGTCCGGTGAAAAAAGGCCGGTTCACTACTGAACTGGCCTTTCTGATCCATGACAGCCCGGTTTGGACAGGTTTTCCCTCTAAAACGGTTGGACTGGCTGTTTCAGTCCAGTCTGGTCTGGTTCTTGTAACATTGATTTGAATAGGCTTTACCAAACTACTGACAATTTATAGGCCTTACATTAAGTAGTTGGGCTAAAATGGGAACTACGTCTTGTGCATTTGCGTCCTAAGTCTAACTCTTTGTAAAGGGCGCACAACTGTTCGAGTAAGATAAGGGCAATGCTCACTTGCCAATTTAATAAATGATCATCTATTGAGAAGCTAGCTTCCAATGCAATAAAGGGCAATACATGAATATATCCATCTGGAAAAATGTGATATAGATGCTATTAGTTAATATAGGAAACACACAGTAAATCAATTTCAGAAAGGTATATAAGCGGTTCAATGTATGGCTGGTTCTTGGCTGCATGTGTGAAGAAGAGGGAAAAATAAATATGACTTCTCGAGAAATTAAAAAATCTATGGTCTATATTGGATGATACATGAAAACACGCATACACCAAGATAAGCATTGTGGGCTATCATTGTGATTATTAGAGCAGCATACACCCAGATAAGCATTGTGGGCTATCATTGTGATTATGAGAGCAGAATACGGCGTTATGGACAAGCATGTGTGCAGGAGTAATATAGCCAGTATAAGAAATAGGAAATTCTAGTATCTTATAGAAGCACTGAGGATGGAGAAAATTTTAAATATAAAATAATTTTCAAAAAGCGAGTGCTCTCCTACCCCTTCCATAGTCACACTATTGTTGATATTAGATTTAATGCATCTTGGATGCTCTACAGTCTGATTGTCTGGCAACTGGGTGATCTAGAAACCGAGACGGAGATAGCATATGGGAATGTGAAAGTGAATATGGTGTTATATACAAGCATGTATACAGGAGTAATATAACCAGCATAACAAATAGAAAATTCTAATAACAAATAGTAAATTCTAGTATCTTGTAGAAGCACTGAGGATGATGGAATACAAATGATAATAGTAATAATTTTCACTCCATATGGGACTGTGAAGGTGTATATGGTGTTATCGATAGGCATGTGTACAACAGTAATATAACCAGCGCAACAAATAGAAAATTCTAGTAACAAATTGGAAATTCAGTGCCTTATAGAAGCACTGAGAATGATCGAATATAATAATAATAAGCAGATGTGAATGTGAAGGTGTATATAGTGTTATCTACAATCATGCGTTCAGGAGTAATATAACCAGCATAACAAATAGAAAATTCTAATAAGTAATAACAAATAGGGAATTCCAGTATCTTATAGACACACTAAGGATGGTGGAGTAATATTAAATAATTAATAATAATTTTCACATCATATGAGAGTGTGGAGGTGTATATGGTGTTATCTACGAGCATGTATGCAGGAGTAATACAACCAGCCTAACAAATAGAAAATTCTAGTAACAAATAGGAAATTCTAGTATCTTATAGGAGCATTGAGAATGATGGAATAATGATGATAATAATAATTTTCCAAAAATGAGTGCTCTCCTACCCCTTCCACAATCTCACTATTGTTGATGTGAGACACGTTAACCATGCATCCTGGATGCTCTATGGGATGAGACATGAGTTTTTGGGAGTTGTAAGATTGGTGATAGTGTTTATTCGCCTTCTATTTGCTTTGTTCTCTGCTTTTGGCTTGCATTCCATCCCCCTTTGTCTTCAAGGCTTGGTTTGAATGGCCTGTCAATTACACTTCTGCTCTTTCCTTTAATAATGCTGCCTTTGTCTGTAAAATCTCATCAATGGTTCCACTTCCATATTTTAAGATATGGAAGTTTGATACATATATTTACTCTGGTTGATTGCAAATGGATTCATTGGTTGCTCCATGATACTCTTTTAGAAAATCCATGAAATTTTGCAACTGCTAATATGAACAATCTGAAAACAATTTTCTTTTCATATAGACACATAATTTCTCTGCCAAATTTCAGTGGAATAGGAAAAGAAATAAATACACAATTCACACAATAGAACAACACAATCTTTCTAGGGAACCTAACTGGGAAAACCCTCTGCTTGATTGAGAATATTATTGAAGAAGAATGAGCAATAGATCTCTTACAAACAATCTTTGTTTCACTAGAAATACAATGGTTCTCACTGCCTTAAACCAGGCTTGAAACACCTGCTTGATCCCCAATCCTGCCTCTGATTTTCATGCGCGCTAGTAGCCCCTATTAAATAGGAAATCCTCCTATTTGTATGCGCACTTCCTTGAGGAATTGCTTTCCTCTCCAATAATTCGCACAAGAATACTTGGCACCTTTCTCTCACAAGCTCACACAAAACTTTTGCTCAATTATGATACAATGAGTGCCTTCGTTCTTCCTTTTAAAGCAATTCGAATGGCTAAAGTTAGCAAGTTTCTATTTGAAGAAAGTTGCTTTTGTGATTGATTTAGTTAATTGAGTTAACTACTCATGCAACTCGTCCTATCTCAGTGCTAGAACTTGAGACTCAAACACTAGTTCTTTTCTTCAATTAACTCGCACTAGAAGATAGTAAACTTTGCCTTCTAATTAACACATTAGTTAACTGCTACATAACTCGTCCTAATTTCTAGGAAATTTCCTATTATTTAGGAAATTGCGCATGCCAACGAAGAAGCTCGATTTGACTCCTTGAATTAAGGCACAAATCAAGGAATCAATTTCTTGCTACTATTTTCAACACTCCCTCTTAGTGAGGAAGGGATTCTATACAACTCCCAACTTAGCCCTGTGATGAACAAAACTGCTTCTTGCCAATGCCTTGGTCAAGATGTCTGTTCTCTGCTCCCATGTTGGAATGTACGATAGCTTCACTATCCCTTTTTGCACACAATATCTAAGATGATGGTCGCTAATCTCGATATGCTTTGTGTGATCATGAAACACTGGGTTCTTAGAGAGCTTAATGAACTCTGATTATCACAGTGTATCATGGTAGGCTCCATCCTCTGTCTAAAAAGTACCACAAGTAACTTCCTCATCTAAATTGCCTCACATGCTACCAAATTAGCATCTAGGTACTCAACCTCTGCTGAACTGAGTGTAATTGATCTCTGCTTCCTGCTGTACTAGGAAACAACTACTGACTCAATGCTGAAGACGCCAACTGAAGTACTCTTCCTGTTTGTGGAGCACCCTACCCAATTTGCATATGTGAATCCCTCAAGCCTCACTCCATCAACATGTCTGTACCACAATCCATAATGTGTTGTGCCTCTGAGATATATCAACACATGCTTCCCAACAACCCAGTGATCTTTGGTCGGTTCCACCATGAATTGACTCGACTAGTTGACTGCAAAACAAATATTGGGTTGTGTGTTAACCAGATACATCAACGACCTGATGGGATGCCTATACACTGTAGCATCCAATCGCTCTGTTGTGCTAGCATCCACCTTCCTCCAATTTGTGACTAGAGGCGTGACCACGGGTCTGCAATCCTGCATATGAAATCTTCGAAGAATCTTTGTATTGTACTTCCCCTATTCCACAAAGATCTCACCATCACCTTGCCAAACGTCCAAGCCAAGGAAATAGTGCATAAGCTCCATATCCTTCATCTCAAACACCCTTGCAAGGTCCTCCTTGCAATCTTGGATCAAGTTATCTGCTCTAGTTAATATAAGGTCGTCAACATAGAGTACTAAAATGAGCAAAAGCCCTCCAATCATGATGTAGTACATATTGGGATCCACCTCACTCTTAGTGAAGCCCAATCCTTGAAGGTAGTTGTCAATACGAGTGTCTAATGCTCTCGGAGCCTGCTTGAGCCCATAGAGAGCTCTCTTCAGCCTGCACACGTGTGTCTTTGCTGAACTGTTCAAACGCCTGTGGCTGCTCTATATAGATCTCCTCCTCAACCACTCCATTGAGGAATGCTATCATCATGTCCATCTGGTGGATCTTCCACCCCATCTGTGTTTCAAATGCCAAAATAGTCTTGATGTATGAATACCATGCTACTGGGGCAAAAGTCTCATCATATTTTATGCCCTCAATTTGTGAGAAGCCCTTGGCCACAAACCTACCCCTTTACTTCACACTCCCATTTGTGCCGTGCTTCCCCATGTACACCCATCTCGATCTAACTATTGATTTTCCCTCAAGTCGTGGCACAATCTCCGAGACATTGTTCGTGGCACAACCTATTGAGAAGTTGCCTCTTTGTAAGAAAAAGGCTTAGTGTCCACCAACTTTGTCATCAGTGCCATATACCCTATGTACCTTTGTGGCTGCCTGCTCTACTTGAACATGGTGCTAGGAGCTTCAAGCTGCTCTTGGGCCTCCCGAATCAACCTCTCGGCCCACTTGGCCTTTTTCCAACTTGTGCCAGGAGTCTCCATTTGAGTAGCTTCCTGCTCTCGTCCTGGTCTCTTCTCCTCATTATCCTACTCTGCATCCTGCTGTGTGGGCCTCTTGAGTCTTGCCACCTGTATGAGACTCTATCTGTGATCCTGCCTGAGTCTCCTCCTTAGGAGCGAGTTAGCTCCTCCATCTGAGGTACCGTTGTCTGCTCCCTCTCAAGGGACTCCCTCAAGGCTCTGTCCTCCTCGAACCTCACATCTCTTGGTAGATACACCCTGTATGCCTGAGCTATCTCACTATACCCCATGAAAATACCCTTTTCTGCTGTAGGCTCCAACTTCTTCCTGCTATCTTTGGACACATGGAAATAAACTCTTGTGCCAAAGATCTGAAAGTGTGAAACATCATGCTTCTTGCCTGTGAAAGCCTCCTCTGGTGTAACTCGTCCAAGAAATCTGTGTGGACTCTTGTTCTGCAGAAATACTGTAGTGTTGCATGCCTCTGCACACAAGAACATAGACAGTCCTTGATCATGCAAGCAACATGGCCTTGACTGCTCCACCAATGTTGCGGTTCTCCCTCTCAGGCACCCCATTCTACTGAGGGTTATGGGGTGCAATCAACTCTCTCCTAATGCCTTTTTTTTCTACACAACTCCTTGAAGGCATTGGATACATATTCTCCACCAATGTCACTTCTCGCTGCCTCGATCTTCTTTCCTATCTGATTTTCTACCAAAGCTTTAAACTCCAAGAACTTGGTTAAAAATCCAAGTTTTACAAGATTAATCATCAATGAAAGTAATATAATACTCGTGTCTCATAAGAGAAGGAGAGGACAAGGGTCCACATACATCTGAATGCACCAACTACAAAATACCTTTGGCTTTGCTATCTTGGCCTTGAAAAGAAGTCTTGGCATACTTGCCAAGCGTGCATCCCTTGCCCAGTCCATTCTTGTCAAAGCTGCATGCTGGTAATCTGTTGAAGAATTTTCAACACCTCATGATGCAATTGTCCCATGCGCCTGTGCCAAAGTTCTCCAATATCTCTACTCTGCTCTCCACCTGCCTTGCTGCTCAAGGCTGCCCAAGTCTCCACCTGCATCCTATAAAGGTTGTTCATTGGACATCCTCACACCTATCTTCATCATTATCCAAAAGCTAGATGCTTGAGGTACACCTTACCTCTGCGGAAGATGCAATCATATCCCTTGTCCTCAAGGTTAGCTACTGAAACTAGGTTCTTCTTCAACCCTGGAACATACATAACATCTTTGAAATGGAGAGTACTAACAGACTCCCTCTCAAAGCTGACAATACCAATCCCCTTGGTTGCGTACTTTCCATTATCTCCAAGCTCGATATGCCCTTGCAAATCCTCTCTGCCAGCTGGCTGAAGAACTCCCTGTTCTGGATCATGTGGATAGAGGCACTTGAATCAATATACCACATGCTGTTGCCTACTGAGCTTGCCATGCAAGCTATCAATGAGAAATATTTCTCAAACTGAAAAGCAAACCCATCTACCTCAGCGGATGCAACCACATGCTTCTTATTCGACCCCTTTTTCCGATTAGGACACTTATTAGCATAGTGTCCAAAATGATGGCAATGGAAGCATTTGATCTTACTTAGATCCTTCTTCTACTTGTCACCCTTTTGACTGGACTTGCCCTTTTCTTTGCCTTTCTTGCCCTTTTCTTTTCCTGCAAGAGCAAAATTCTCCTCGTCCTCGATGTTGAATGATCTCCCTTCTAGGGTTCCTCTTTGGATCTCTGACTGTATGCAGTCATGTTAATTCTAGACAACTAGGTCCAAACTCCATGTTGTGATGCTCAGATGAAGATACCAATCTTTTTAAGGGATTCGTCTTTCGGAGAGGTGCAAGATTGATCTAGAGCAGTGTTTTAGAAAACGGAATCGGGTTCCGACCAGGCCGAGGGTCGGCTCGGACTCTGACTCCGAATCAGTAATGACTCGGTCGACTCGGTCTCAATGACTCGATTTTTGTAAAAAATACATTAAATATTAATTTTTTTTTGTACAAAAACATAAATTTAAAGATTTTTTTTCATGTTTCCAAACACAAAGCATTACAATATAGACAAGTGTAAAGTTTTGTAGATGTTCTATGCTAGAAGCAATTTCACTTTTATTTCAGCAATCATACAAGTAGGTAAGCAAAATGCAGATAGAACATATAAGTAGATCTTACAGAAGACAAATCAGAAACAGGAAAGATGTGTTTATTCGTTTCGGCGGTCAACAGGATGCTTCAACCAGCAAAGTCTCCTTTGGTCAGCCAGCCCAGCATGTGTCACAACAACCCTTCAATCTGTAGATGAGTCAACCCAAGTCAACTCTGCAAAAGTCAACGTTGTCCTGAAAAGTCAACGCAGGGGCAGCAAGCTAAAAGTCAACGCAGCAGCAAAATGGTCAACCCTTTGACCTCGATTTTTGTGCCAGGTAGTACGGCCTTCATAAATCGAACCTTCCACCAATTTTCAGCTTGTTTGGACCAAGCGTTGACCAAAGTCAACGCTGGTCAAAGTTACCGCGAAACCCTAGCAGCAGCAAATCCGTACTTCAGCTTGACCGTACAGTTTGTCCTCTTCGTCCTTCACACGTGTGGATTAAATTCGTCCTTCTTGGTAGCTCGTATTCCTAGATGAGAGAGGAAGATGTGAGTTGTGATGATAATAAAAATCTCTCCAAATTTTCCTGTATATATATCCATCATGAGGGTGTGTGACACATCTGTTGGGCATCCGAGCCTACATTACAAAACTGGCCGACCTTGCACATATAATTTATTAAAAATAATAAATTCAAAATATAAGTTCTGCTCATCGGATTAAGACATATTTTATATGGTTTTTACACCTCTCAGAAAGAGGAATCCAACAAAAATATTAGCCTCTTAATCTGAGCATCTTAATATGGAGTTTGGACCTAGTTGTCCAAATTTAACACTTCCTCTCAACTAGGGAGAACTCCATCTATTAGTGCAATCAACATCGTGCGTCATCCCGCCGAAACTTGCTTTGCTGGCTTCTTTATTTCAGAACAGAAGTGGGTCAGTCACAAAGACATCATCCCCCGACTGACATAATCAGTCCAGAGGTCCCAGACCTCACAAATCTTGATCCCGGATCAAGTGGTTGGACCGTGCCATCCTAGATAGAGAGTACGGCAATCTCTGATGCGTCCATCAGTCTTTGCTAATAGTCTCTAACTTTTCCACACCTCATTGCCCAAATGAGAGGTACTTCCCATGAGCCCTGAACTCAATGGGTAGGATGTATACGGGGCACAGAAAATGAGAGGTGAACCAACTCAAAATCACAACGGTGGGGTCCAAGCACACCACCAAGGTTGGCAAGCCTAGCCTTGTGGTTGCCCATAGCTCCAAGAAGCTCTCCCCAAAGCCCCCCAGAGCTCCCAGAGCTCATCGTCCAATAGGACCCACATCATAGGGTCTTTCCACGATTCTCACGGAAGGTTAGGAACATGACCTTCCCCAAGGGCATTGTGAGAATATCCGCGACCTGCTCATCAGTTCCTATATGATCGAGCCTTACGGCGCCTCGCTGTACCATATCCCAGATAAAGTGGTACCAGCCATCAACATGCTTGGATCAATCATGGAACCCGGGATTCTATGACAAATGAATCCCCCTCTGGTTATCACAAAGGATAACGGTGGCATCTAGCACATGCTCGAACAACTCTCAAGGAGCTTTCGCAACCAAGTGACTTCACAACAGGCCATACATGTTACAATGTATTTGGCCTCAGCGGTGCTCAAGACTGCCGACTTTAGATTCCTGCCCGAAGCAGATCTTCATGTGAAGTAGCATCCAGATGTGCTCTTGCGATCCACCACACTGCCAGCCCAATCGGCATCAGTATATCCACGGAGTGTCATACTCCGGGCAGTGTATCTCAGCCCATGGTCTGTCGTGCCTCAGAGATATCTCAAGATTTTCTTGGCACCAACCCAGTGAATGTTATGATCAACCATGTGTTGACTCAAAGTGTTCACTGCACAGCATATGTTCGAACAAGTGTTCATTGAGAACATCAGGGTCCTTATGAGTTCACGATACTTAGTAGGACGGGCCCAGCAACGTTGCTCCTCAACTTCTTAAAGTTGAGTTCCATCGGTGTCGACACGGACTTACAGTCCACCATTCCAAATCTTTTCAGAAGCTTCACAATATATTTTCCTTGAGAAAGGAAAAACTCTCCAGGTCTCTGCCAGACTTCCAGGCTTAGTAAATAGTGCATCAGTCCTAGGTCCTTCATCTCGAATTCAACAGCAAGCTCCCTCTCACATTGATGAATGAGAGGGTCATCACCAGTCAGGAAGAGGTCATCCACATATAGTACTAGAATGAGAGGCTTCTCTTTCACAACCTTGAAGTATAGGTTCGGATCAACATTACTTCGAGTGAAGCCCAGCTTCATCAAGTAACTATCCATCCTTTCGTACCAAGCTCTGGGTGCTTGCTTTAACCCATAGAGGGCTTTCTTCAACCTGCAGACATAAGTGTCTCGATCTTGAACTTCAAATCTCAGAGGTTGTTCCACATACACCTCTTCCTTTATTGCACCATGCAGAAAAGCGGTCTGGACATCCATCTGATGAAGACTCCATCCTTGCGTAGCAGCAAGGGCTATGATTGATCGGATGGTGGCATATCGTGCCACAGGTGCAAATATATCGTCATAGTCAATTCCTTCCTTTTGAGAGAAGCCACGGGCAACAAACCTTGCCTTAAACTTTTCAGCACTCCCATCAGATCCATGTTTGATTTTGTAGAGCCATTCCGCAGTGACAACAGAATTGTCCTTCGGTCTCGGGACCACATCCCAGACATCATTCTTCATAATAGACTCATATTCTTCATGCATAGCATCCTTCCAGACTTGATGCTTGATGGCTTCCTCAAAAGATCCAGGTTTTGCGAGAGAAGTCATCAGTAAATGTCATATAGTAAGAACATCCCCCAGGGATGTTACAGGCAACATACCAGAAAGATCAGAATGGACCAGTTGCAATATCTCAGATGTCTTTGTGACACTTGAGGGGAAAGAAGGTCCCCTTGTTATGTTATATTCTTCAGCACAGCCCTTACATACACCTTCCTTGCTTCGGGAAGGGCTTTCCAAATCTACGGTGCCATAGTTCGGTTTGTCGGATAGTATCACAAGTCATAGCTCCCAACGGACTCCCTCCAACCCGATAGAGTGTACCAACCCTAGAACCAATTGAGATAGCTTCCTTGAAGCTCTTCTTCCACATGAGCACCTTTCCATCAGAGAAAGTTACATTGAATCCTTTTTCTTCCATGGCAGATACAGACACAAGGTTCTTCTTCAATTTGGGTACATAGAGTACATCTTGTAGACGGAGGACTTGTCCTTGAGACAAGTGAAGGGTCACAGTCCCGGTCCCTTTTACAGGATAAGTGGCATTATCCCCAAGGATAATTTCTAGATTAGTATTCCTTTCAACCATGTCAGAAAGTGCTTCCTTGAATCCGGTGATATGTCTTGAGGCACCACTATCAATTAGCCAGACATCCATCGTGTCGGGCAGAGATGCAGCTGAGAGAGCAGATACCAGAATATACTCATTTCTTTTATCAACAACATTATACTCCTCATACCTGGTATTTCTGGACCTCTTAGAAGGTTGATTGTTTCCTCCAAAGTGAGCCTTCCTCTTTCCTTTGGATTTGTCATTTCTTTGATTCCCATTCCTTCGGTTGTTGTTGTTATCGTCACTATCGGGAGAATCCTCCTTGAAGGGGCATTCTCTAGCATAGTGTCCAGGCCTATGGCAGGTGAAACATTTACCCTTCTTCTCTTGAGTCTTTGTCCTTCTTTTGTCCTTAGAACCACCAGAGTTCTTCTTTCGGGAATGAGCACCATAGGCAGCATTTCTTTCATTATCAAATTCCTTCATCCTTGTTTTTTCTTGCATACATCTTGACAGAAGCTCATCAAAGTTAGGAATGGTATTATTGTTGAGGATAGTAGTTGTGAATACTTTCCATTCATATGGAAGTCCTCCAAGTGCGGTGAGAACCATCTCACGATCAGCTATTATCTCCCCAATAGCTAGCAGATGGTTCCTGGTTTCGGTCAACTTCAGAAAGAAAGCTTGAACAGACTCATCTCGGCCCTTCTTCATATTCTTCAACTTGTTCTTGAGGAATAGCACTTGGTTCACATTGTTTACTTGAAACATAAGTATCAATTTGTCATACATCTCCTTGGATGTGCCTAGTTCAGATATGTAGGCAACCAGACTCTTATTTATGGATTCCCTGATCAGCAGCTTTGCTTTGATTTCTCCCTTCTTATACTTGTTTCTAACAACAGCAGAGGCATTGGATGGAGGTTCTTGAATCCTCCCTGTCACATGATCCAGGAGATCATGATCTTCTAATTTGAGATCTAATATCATCTTCCAGGGATGGAAGTCATCACTTCCTGTCAGCTTGTCATTCTCCTTGAATTCAAGACTAGTGGAACCCATTTCCACGATGATGATTGCTATAGATTGAGTTTGTCTTCACCTCAGCTCCGATACCATGTAAAGTTTTGTAGATGTTCTATGCTAGAAGCAATTTCACTTTTATTTCAGCAATCATACAAGTAGGTAAGCAAAATGCAGATAGAACATATAAGTAGATCTTACAGAAGACAAATCAGAAACAGGAAAGATGTGTTTATTCGTTTCGGCGGTCAACAGGATGCTTCAACCAGCAAAGTCTCCTTTGGTCAGCCAGCCCAGCATGTGTCACAACAACCCTCCAACCAGTAGATGAGTCAACCCAAGTCAACTCTGCAAAAGTCAGCGCTGTCCTGAAAAGTCAACGCAGGGGCAGCAAGCTAAAAGTCAACGCAGCAGCAAAACGGTCAACCCTTTGACCTCGATTTTTGTGCCAGGTAGTACGACCTTCATAAATCGAACCTTCCACCAATTTTCAGCTTGTTTGGACCAAGCGTTGACCAAAGTCAACGCTGGTCAAAGTTTCTGTGAAACCCCAGTGCGGTTGTTGGGAATCGCACTTCCACCTAACGACAGGCTTGTCTCTTCAGTCCTCTCCACGTGTGGATTAAATCAGCTCTTCTTGGTAGTTCGTGATTCCCAAAGGGAGAGAGGAAGATGGATGTGATGATGATGGTGTCCAACTTTTCCTCGTATATATATCCATCATGAGGGTGTGTGACACATCTCGTTGGCATGTGGGATAAACATTACAAAACCGCCGACTTTGCACATATAATTTATTAAAAATAATAAATATAAAATATAAGTTCTGCTCATCGGATTAAGACATATTTTATATGGATTTTACACCTCTCAGAAAGAGGAATCCAACAAAAATATTAGCCTCTTAATCTGAGCATCTTAATATGGAGTTTGGACCTAGTTGTCCAAATTTAACAACAAGTCACAAAAGACAACATATGATCAAAGTAGGCTCATGAATATATCCATTATATCAAAATTGCACCCAGTGCACTGTCCAATACAGGATGATGATATAGAGATCAAAACAAAAAACATAACCAATGTCACTAACATCAAGGTACATAGAGGGATTGGTGCTCTTGATTAAATACGAGTTGCATACCCTAATACATGACAAAATTTGATGGAAACATTGCAATGACCCAATCCTGAAATCCTGAAAAACTGATAAGTTTGCTGGATTTTGAATGAGATCTAAAATTCTACTTTCTCCATATGAAATCCAATGAGGTCGGAACCACTCTCAAACATCCTGAGTCATTTCATGGTAATGTTAAAAATTTAAGTAAAAGGATGTCACTTTTACTTTAAGAATTTAACATTACCATGAAGCTGCTCCAAAAACCAACTCCACAACTCTTCAGAAAACCCTCACAAATGCTCAAGCAAATTCAATGAGATAGATGTGAAGTATTGAGAGGGGTTGGGTAAGTTAAATAGGATGGGGAGGGGTTAGATAGCCTAAACAAAACCTAACAGCAAAAAAAATTTCATTTTCAAGTCCGATTTTTTATTGTTTTTGGGCCCTCGACCGGCTGGAACAAACCGGCCGATTTAACTCAGACCAGGCCGAGCCGGTTGGTTTGTTACTGAGCCGGCCGAGTTGGTCAAAAAACAGGCCGGCTTGGCAACAAACTGGCCGCCTGACCGGTTCAACTGCTGAGTCGGACCGGCCTACCCTTCGGCTTGTCGACTCAGCCGGTTCCGATTCGGTTTGGCCTGGTTTTAAAACTATGATCTAGAGATCATCTTTATCCGATGAACAGAACATTTATTTTGAATTTATTCAAGATATGTGTAGGTCGGCCTTAAGGTTTTGTGCCCCAGTAGTGGTGTCACACACCCTCACTGATGGATATATATTGGTCAACGTTGGAGGACATTTTCACTCATCTCATCCTCACACATTTCTCTCTCCTCATTTGATTGGTTCGATGACCTTGGTGGCTCTTCTCTCTACATGTGGGAAAATTCCAGCAACAACACATTTTTGATTTCGGTCTAGGGTTTCTGCAGCAAACTTTGACCAGCGTTGACTTTGGTCAACGCAAGGTCAAAAGGACCTAAAACTCTCCCAAAAGTTCGATTTTCCTAATCCACATTTTCTGGCACTATTCCCAAGGCAAAACGTTGACTTTGACTTTTCAGCATTGACCTAGCTGCTGCTGTTGTTTGCGTTGACTGACAGCGCTGACTTTTGGGTTGCCTTTTGAGTTGACCATTTGGCTGTCCT
This sequence comes from Pinus albicaulis, assembly GCA_034641835.2. Taxonomy (NCBI): domain Eukaryota; kingdom Viridiplantae; phylum Streptophyta; class Pinopsida; order Pinales; family Pinaceae; genus Pinus; species Pinus albicaulis. The sequence continues at coordinate 398,590,186 of CM076570.1, forward strand.
AGAGGGTTGTGTGACATTGCTGGTTGGCTGACCATATTGAGACTTTGCTGGTTGAAGCATCTTGTGGACCACCGTAACGTACCAACACTTATATATTTCTGGTTTGTCTTCTATTGATCTACTGGTATGTTCTATCAGCATTTTACTTTATTGTTTATGTGATTGCTGTTTGATATTGAAGAAAAAGTAAAGTTGCATCAAGCATAGAACATCTACATAAATTTACATGGTATCAGAGCTGAGGTGAAGACAAAGCCCTAATTTGTAGCAATCAACGAAGAGGAGGATGGGTTCCTCAAACTACAATGGCTTTAAGGCTGATGACAAATTGACTGGGAAGGATGACATCCATGCTTGGAAGATGACATTGGATCTTAACTTGGAAGACCAAGATGTCATGGACTATGTGCAGGGTAAAATCCAAGGGCCTCCATCCACTGCTACTGCTGCTGCCAAAACAAAGTATAAGAAGGGGGAGATCAAAGCAAAGCTGATGATCAGGGACTCAATTCACAAGAGTTTGGTTGCCTACATCTCTGAGCTGAGCACATCCAAAGAGATGTACGATAAGTTGGTCCACATGTTCAAGGCCAACAATGCGAATCAAGTCCTATTCTTCAAGAATCAATTGAAGAATTTGAAGAAAGGCAGGGATGAGTCTGCTTAATCATATTTTTCTGAAGCTGACCAAGATCAGGAACAATCTGCTGGCTATTGGGGAGACAATAGCTGATCGAGAGATGGTACTCATTGCACTTGGAGGGCTCTCATCCGAATGGCATGTGTTCAACACTACCATTCTCAATAACAATGTGATACCTGACAAGAATGCGTACAAGAAGAGACAAGAATGAAGGAATATGAAAATGAAGGAAACGCTGCCTACACTGCTCATTCTAGAAAGAACTTTGGTGGTCCAAAGAACAAAGGAAGAGCAGGGGCCCAAGGTAAGAAGGGCAAGTGTTACACTTGTCATAGGCCAGGTCACTATGCTAGAGAATGCCCTTTCAAGAAGGATTCCCCCGATGATGACGACAACAACAACAACCGAAGGAATGGTAATAAAAGGAACAACAGGTTCAAGGGAAAGAGGAAGGCTCCCTCTAGTGGAAATGGTCAACCTTTCAAAAGGTCGAGAAACTCTAGGTATGAGGAATCAAATGTTGTTGATAAAAGAAATGAACTCATTCTTGTATCTGCCCTCTCTGCTGCATCTCCACTCGACACTATGGATGTTTGGTTGATAGATAGTGGTGCCTCAAGGCACATCACTGGGTTCAAGGAAGCACTTTCTGATATGGTTGAGAAGGATACTAATCTGGAAATTATCCTTGGGGATAATGCTACATATCCTGTGAAAGGGACAGGGACTGTGACCCTCCACTTGTCTCAAGGTCAAGTCCTCCGCTTGCATGATGTACTGTATGTACCTAATTTGAAGAAGAACCTTGTGTCTATATCGACCATGGAAGACAAAGGTTTCAATGTGGCATTCATTGATGGGAAGGTGCGTATCTGGAAGAAGAGTTTCAAGGAAGCTATCACGATTGGGTTTAGAGTTGATACACTCTACCAGGTTGGAGGAAGTCCACTTGGAGCAATGATGTGTGATACCACCTGATAGACGAACCGAGGTCAAAAGGTTGACCGAAGTTGGAGCTGCGTTGACTTTTATGTTGCTGCCCTGCGTTGACTTTTCTGGAGTTAGACTTGTGTTGACTTGGTGACTGATTTGAGGATTGTTGTGACACATTCTGGGTTGGCTGATCAAGAAGACTTTGCTGGTTGAAGCATCCTGTTGACCGCCGTAACGCACCACCACATTCTCCTGTTTCTGGTTTGTCTTCTACAGATCCACTGGTATGTTCTATCATCATTTTACTTAACTGTTTGGGAGATTGCTGTAACAAAAGTAAAGTTGCATCAAGCATAGAACATCTACAAAAATTTACATGGTATCGGAGCTGAGGTGAAGACAAGCCCTACCTTTAGCAATCACCATCTAAGAAAAATGGGTTCCACAAGTTATGGCTTCAAGGAGAATGACAAGTTGACTAGAAGGGATGACTTCCATGCCTGGAAGATGATATTAGATCTCAAATTGGAAGACCATGATCTCATGGACCATGTACTGGGTAAGATACAAGAACCTCCATCTAATGCTTCTGATGCTGCTAAAACCAAGTACAAGAAGGGGGAGATCAAAGCAATGCTGATGATCAGGGAATCCATTCATAAAAGCCTGGTGGCCTACATCTCTGAGTTGGGCACATCCAAAGAGATGTATGATAAATTGATTCTTATGTTCAAGGTAAACAATGTAAACCAAGTGCTATTCTTCAAGAATCAATTGAAGAATCTGAAGAAGGGCCGGGATGAGTCTGTTCAAACATACTTTCTGAAATTGACCGAGATCAGGAATAATCTGCTGGCTATTGGGGAGACAATAGCCGATCGTGAGAAGGTACTCACCGCACTTGGAGGACTCCCATATGAATGGCATGTATTCAACACTACCATTCTCAATAATAGTACAATTCCTAACTTTGACGAGCTATTGTCCAGATGCATGCAAGAGGAGACAAGAATGAAGGAATACGAAAATGACAAGAATGCTGCCTATGCTGCTCATTCTAGAAAGAAGAACTCTGGTGGTCCTAAGAACAAAGGAAGAACAAGGGCTCAAGGAAAGAAGGGCAAGTGTTTCACTTGTCATAGGCCTGGTCACTATGCTAGAAAATGTCCTTTCAAGAGGGTTTCTCTCGATAGTGATGACAACAACAACAACCGGAGGAATGGAAATCAAAGAAACAACATGTCCAAAGGAAAGAGGGAGGCTCCCTCTGATGAAAACAATCAACCTTTCAAAAGGTCCAGGTATGAGGAATCCAATGCTGTTGACAAAAGAGATGAGTACATTCTTGTATCTGCTCTCTCTACTGCATCCCCGCCCGACACTATGGATGTCTGGCTGATAGATAGTGGTGCCTCAAGACACATCACTGGGTTCAAGGAAGCACTCTCTGACATGGTTGAGAAGGATACCAATCTGGAAATTATTCTTGGAGATAATGCCACATATCCCGTGAAAGGGACTGGGACTGTGACTCTCCACTTGTCTCAAGGACAAGTCCTACATTTGCAGGATGTACTCTATGTACCAAAATTGAAGAAGAACCTTGTGTCTATATCAGCAATTGAAGACAAAGGCTTCAATGTGGCATTCATTGAAGGAAAGGTGAGCATGTGGAAGAAGAATCTCAAGGAAGCTATCGTGATTGGTTTTAGAGTTGGAACACTCTACCAGGTCGAAGGAAGTCCTCTAGGAGCTATGACATGTGATACTATCCGACAAACTGAACTATGGCACCGAAAGGTTTTGACACCTTCATTACAAGGCCCTTTCCGAAGCAAGGAAGGTGGTGACAGGGATGCCCGATCTTGGAAATAATCATGAAGGTGTATGTAAGGGTTGTGCCGAAGGAAAACACACAAAGGGGACCTCTCCCCACTAGCATTTGATGTCTTGCATTGATTCATTTTGATATGTCTGGTATGTTGCTCGTGACATCCTTGACAGGATGTTCTTTTTATAAGACAAACATGTTCAGGAACGTTTGTAGAAGAGCTAGCATCAAGAGGGAGACCACAATGTGTGGACTACTGTGAAATCTCTCAGGCTTATAGAGTTTATGTACTTGGTCAAAGGAAAGTTGAGATATGACATAATGTCACTTTTGACGAAGATGCTTCCCTGAGGAAGTTGTAGATCTTCCGAGATCTAAGGAAAATCATGAAGCAAGACCTGGAAATCAAGATGCCAAGGGACATGCTGCCCTGAGGGGGACATTCCGAGAAAGCTAGAAGCCGTGCAGATACCAAGGGCATCTAGCTACCATGAGTACTAGTGTATAATCTGAACCTGGATCTTTTGAGGAAGTCGTAAAGCATCAAGTATGGAAGGATGCTATGCACGAAGAATATGTGTCCATAATGAAGAATGATGTCTGGGATGTGGTTCCAAGGCCGAAGGACAAGTCAGTTGTCAACGCGAAACGGCTCTACAAGATCAAGCATGGAGCTGATGGAAGTGCTGAAAGGTTTGAGGCCAGATTTGTTGCCCGAGGCTTCTTTCAAAAGGAAGAGGTGTATGTAGAACAACCTCTGGGGCTTGAAGTCCAGGATCGGGACAACCATGACTGCAGGTTGAAGAAAGCCCTCTATGGGTTGAAACAAGCACCCAGAGCTTGGTACGAGAGGATAGATAGCTACTTGATGAAGCTGGGCTTCACTCGAAGTAATGCTGATTCGAACCTTTACTTCAAGGTTGTCCAGGGGAAGCCTCTCATTCTGGTGCTGTATGTGGACGATCTCTTTGAGACAGGTGTTGACCCTCTCAGTGTAAGAGGGAGCTCGATACTGAGTTTGAGATGAAGGACCTAGGACTGATGCACTACTTCCTAGGCCTAGAGGTCTAGCAAAGACCTGGCGAGATTTTCCTTTCTCAAGGAAAATACATTATGAAGCTTCTGGTATGGTGGACTGTAAGTCCGTACTGATGGAACTCAACTTTAAGAAGTTGAGTGGCAGCGCTGCTGGGCCCGTATTAGAAAATCTTACTGAGTGTCGTCAACTCGTGGGGGGCCCTAATGTTCTTAGGGAACATCCGTCCGAACATATGTTGTGCAGTGAAAACTTTGAGTCAACACATGGTTGATCATAACATTCACTAGGTTGGTGCCTAGAAACTCTTGAGATATCTCTGAGGCACGATAGACCATGGGCTGAGATACACTGCCGAGAGTGTGACACTCCATGGATATACTGATGTCGATTGGGCTGGCAGTGTGGTGGATCGCAAGAGCACATTTGGATGCTACTTCACATGTACATCTGCTTCGGGCAGGAAACTGAAGTCGGTAGCTTTGAGCACCGCTGAGGCCGAATACATTGTAACATGTATGGCCTGTTGTGAAGTCACTTGGTTGCGAAAACTCTTTAGTGAGTTGTTCGAGCATGTGCTAGATGCCACCGTTATCCTCTGTGATAACTAGAGGGGGATTCGTTTGTCATAGAATCTCGTGTTCCACTAACGATCCAAGCATGTTGATGGCTGGTACCACTATCCGGGATATGGTACAGCGAGGCGCCGTAAGGCTCGATCATATAGGAACTGATGAGTAGGTCGTGGATATTCTCACTATGCCCTTGGGGAAGGTCATGTTCCTAACCTTTCGTGAGAATCTTGGTATCGTGGAACGACCCTATGATGTAGGTCCAGTTGGACGATGAGCTTTGGGAGCTCTGGGGGGGCTTTGGGGAGAGCTTCTCGGAGCTATGGGCAACCACAAGGCTAGGCTTGCCAAACCTTGTTGGTGTGCTTGGACCCCACCGTTGTGATTTTGAGTTGGTTCACCTCATTATCAGTGCCCCGTATGCATCCTACCCATTGAGTTCAGGGCTCATGGGAAGTACCTCTCATTTGGCCAATGAGATGGGAAAGGCTAGAGACTAGTAGCAAGGCGATGGACGCATCGTTGCCGTACTCTCCTATCTAGAGGATGGCACGAGTCCAACCCGCAAATCACAGGATACAGTATAGTGAGGTTCGGACCTCCCTGCGACCCGGGTCGGATGAACCAACTTCGGGTTGGTTGGAGACTCTTTGTGAGTCGATGAGGTCTCGGACCTGCGAGACGTTTGTCGAAGGCGGGGGGATGAGAAGTGTCTTTGTTAACCCATACATTGAAATAAAGAGGCTAGCAAAGCAAGTTACGGCGGGATGACGCACGATGTTTGATTGCACTGATGGATGGAGTTCTCCCTAGTTGAGAGGGAGTGTTAAATTTGGACAACTAGGTCCAAACTCCATGTTGTGATGCTCGGATTAAGATACTGATAATTTTGTTGGATTCCTCTTTCGGAGAGGTGTAAAATCCATATAAAATATATCTTAATCCGATGAGCAGAACATTTATTTTGAATTTATTATTTATAATAAATTATATGTGCAGGTCGGCCTTAAGGTTTTGCACCCCCAGCAGATGTGTCACACACCTCAATGATGGATATAAATACAGTTAAAGTTGGAGAGCATTTCACTCATCTCATCTCATCACTTCCTCTTCTCTTCTCTGATTTAGTACGAGCTTCTTGGAGGACAAATTCAGCTCACACGTGGGAAAAAGGACAAGCTACTACAGCCAAGAAGAAGGACGCAGTCTGCTGCAGCTAGGGTTTCCTAGGAAGTTTGACCAGCGTTGACTTTGGTCAACGCATGGTCCAAAGAGGCCCAAAATTTGCGGAGACTTCGATTTTAGTAGGCCATACACTTTGGCACAAGAACCGAGGTCAAAAGGTTGATCGAAGTTGGAGATGCGTTGACTTTATGTTGCTGCCCTGCGTTGACTTTTCTGGACAGTGTTGACTTTTCTGGAGTTAGACTTGTGTTGACTTGTTGACTGATTTGAGGATTGTTGTGACACATTCTGGGTTGGCTGATCAAGAAGACTTTGCTGGTTGAAGCATCCTGTTGACCGCCGTAATGCACCACCACATTCTCCTGTTTCTGGTTTGTCTTCTACAGATCCACTGGTATGTTCTATCAGCATTTTACTTAACTGTTTGGGTGATTGCTGTAATAAAAGTAAAGTTGCATCAAGCATAGAACATCTACAAAAATTTACATGAGTACTATTGTACAATTTGAGTTTGGATCTTTGGAGGAAGCCGTAAAGCAGCAACTCTGGAAGGATGCTATGCACGAAGAGTATGAGGCTATATTAAAGAATGATGTCTGGGATGTGGTTCCATGACCTGAGGACAAAGCAGTTGTCACCTCGAAATGGCTCTACAAGATCAAACATGGATCTGATGGAAGTGCTGAAAAGTTCAAGGCAAGATTCGTTGCCCGTGGCTTCTCTTAAAAGGAAGGCATAGACTATGATGACATATTTGCACCTGTGGCCCGATATACCTCCATTCGATCTATCATAGTCCTTGTTGCTACGCAAGGTTGGTGTCTTCATCGGATGGATGTGACGACCGCATTTCTGCATGGTGTGATAAAGGAAGAGGTGTATGTGGAGCAACCTCTGGGGTTCGAAGTCCAGGATTGGGACACCCATGTTTGCAGGTTGAAGAAAGCCCTTTATGGGCTGAAGCAAGTACTAGAGCTTGGTACGAGAGGATAGATAGCTACCTGATGAAGCTGGGCTTCACTTGTAGTAATGCTGATTCGAACCTTTACTTCAAGGTTGATAGAGAGAAGCCTCTCATTTTGGTGCTGTATGTGGACGACCTCTTCCTAACAGGTGCTAACCCTCTCATTCATCAGTGCAAGAGGGAGCTCGCTGCTGAGTTCGAGATGAAGGACCTAGGACTGATGCATTACTTCCTAGGCCTGGAGGTCTGGCAAAGACTTGGCGAGATTTTCCTTTCTCAAGGAAAATACATTGTGGAGCTTTTGGAAAGATTTGGTATGGTGGACTGTAAGTCCGTGTAGACATCGATGGAGTTCAACTTCAAGAATTTGAGTGGTAGCGCTGCTAGGCTCGGGTTAGCAAATCCTATTGAGTATCGTCAACTCGTAGGGACCTTAATGTTCTTAGTGAACACCCGTCCGGACATATGTTTTGCAGTGAACACTTTGAATCAACAGATTGTTGAGCCTCATCACACTCACTGGTTTGGCGCTAAGAATATATTGAGATATCTTCGGGGCACGATAAACCATGGGCTAAGATACACTGCCGAGAGTGTGACACTCCTTGGATATACTGATGCCGATTGGGCTGGCAGTGTGGTGAGTCCTATAGAGGTTTCAGACCTCTGGGCTGAATCTGTCAGTCGAGAGTGATGTCTTTGTGACTGACCCACTTCTGTTCTGAAATAAAGAAGCCAACAAAGCAAGTTACAACGGGATGACGCACGATGTTTGGATTGCACAGGGGGATGGAGTTCTCCCTAGTTGAGAGGGAGTGTTAATTTTGGAGAACTAGGTCCAAACTCCATGTTGTGATGCTCAGATGGAGATACCAATATTTTTATTGGATTCCTCTTTCGGAGAGGTGCAAGATTGATCTAGAGATCATCTTGATCCAATGAACAGAACATTTATTTTGAATTTATTCAAGATATGTGCAGGCCGGCCTTAAGGTTTTGTGCCCCAGCAGTTGTGTCACACTCCCTCACTGATGGATATATATTGGTCAACGTTGGAGGACATTTTCACTCTTCTCATCCTCACACATTTCTCTCTCTTCATCTGATTGGTTTGATGACCTTGGTGGCTCTTCTCTCCACACGTGGGAAAATTCCATCAGCAGCGCATTTTTGATTTCGGTCTAGGGTTTCTGAAGCAAACTTTGACCAGCGTTGACTTTGGTCAATGCAAGGTCAAAAGGATCTGAAACTCTCCCAAAAGTTTGATTTTCCTAATCTGCATTTTTTGGCACTATTCCCAAGGCAAAACGTTGACTTTGACTTTTGAGCATTGACCTAGATGCTGCTACTGTTTGTGTTGACCGTTGACTGACAGTGTTGACTTTTGAGTTGACCGTTTGGCTATCCTAGAGGGTTGTGTGCCATTGCTGGTTGGCTGACCATATTGAGACTTTGCTGGTTGAAGCATCCTGTTGACCGACGTAATGCACCAACACACTTATATATTTCTGGCTTGTCTTCTGTCGATCTACTGGTATGTTCTATCAGCATTTTACTTTATTGTTTATGTGATTGCTGTCTGATATTGAAGAAAAAGTAAAGTTGCATCAAACATAGAACATCTACATAAATTTACAAGTCAGTGCCAAAACCTTTCCCAATTGGGGATGCTCTCTCTCCCACTAACAACATCCTGCAACCCTTTCCAAGACTTGTGAAGTCCAAGTAAGGCAAAACTCACAAGGTCATGATTAGATATGACTACTCCCACACCACCTAGCTCATCTCGAACCTGAGTTAATCTAGTAAGATATGTGGTAATGGACTCACCTCGTTTCATCTAGATACTCCTTAGCTTCTCCTTGAGAGCAAGCTTCCTGGTATGACTACTACTTTGATATAGCTTCAGGATGGTATCATACATCTCATAAGATGTCTTCTTCTCATGGATATGAGACACTATATGATATTTAACCCCTTCTAGAATAATCCTCTTGGCCTTGACATCATTCTTAGTATGTTGGGCCAATTGTTGGGGATCGTGAGGCACTGGGACAGCCTGCTTCACGAATTCTCCCACACCACTATCCTTCAACACTATCATAATCCTTCCTTTCCAAGAGATGAAGTTCGATGCTCCTTCAAGACAATGATCAGTTCTCAGTCCTTGGTACGCCATGCTGTCTGTCCAAGGAACTGCTCTTGAAAAACTGATTTCTGTTCTCCGACAATAAACTGATCTCCTTTGTGCCAGTGTTTATTCTGTTCACAGCTGTGATACCATGTAGAAAATCTACGAAATTCTGCAACTGCTAATATGAACAATCTGAAAGCAAATTTCTTTCCATATAGACACATATTTTCTCTACCAAATTGCAGTGGAATAGGAACAGAAATAAATACACAATTCACACAATAGAACAAATTTTTTCTAAGGAACCCAACTGGGAAAACCCTCTTCTTGATTGAGAATATTATTGAAGAAGAATGAACAATAAATCTCTTACAAGCAATCTTTGTTTCACTAGAGAATACAATGGTTCTCACTGCCTTAAACCAGGCTTGAAACACCTGCTTGATCCCTGATCCTGCCTCCAAATTTCATGCGCACAGGTAGCCCCTATTAAATAGGAAATCCTCTTATTTCTATTCACACTTCCTTGAGGAATTGCTTTCCTCTCCAATAATTTGCACAAGAATATGTGGCACCTTTCTCTCACAAGCTCACACACTCCCGTGCTCAATTTTGATACAATGAGTGCCTTTGTTCCTCCCTTTAAAGCAATTCGAATGGGCTAAAGTTATCAAGTTTCTATTTGAGGAAAATTGCTTTTGTGGTTGATTGAGTTAACTGAGTTAACTACTCATGCAATCGTCCTATCTCATTTATAGAACTTGAGACTCAAACACTAGTTCTTTTCCTCAATTAACTCACACTAGAAGACAGTGAACTCGGCGTTCTGCTTTAACACATTAGTTAACTGCTACATAGCTCGTCCTAATTTCTAGGAAATCTCCTATTCTTTAGGAAATTGAGCATGTCAACGAAGAAACTCGATTTGACTCCTTGAATTAAGGCACAAATCAAGCAATCAATTTCTCGCTACTATTTTCAACTAGTCATTCCATATGTGTTTGCCACTTGTCATTAATTTTTAGTGTGGTTGTTGAATTTTGTGCCCTACTTTTCCATTTTTTACCCTGTGAATGGGGATCAATATAGGGCTGTTCTGTCCCCATTCAATCTGAAAGGTACACACTTTTATTAATGTACTGTGACCAATTGCAGTACATTTCAGTGACAGCTCCACTGGTATCTTCATCTTGTTTTAATCCACAATGATTTATCACATATTATATTATTTTGCCATCAAACCTGAAATATAACTCCACATTTAGTAAGCTTCCACAAGTTCTGTACAAATCTCCATCAATCATTGTGTAACAATAGACATAGATACCCTTCTTGTATATCTGCCAAGAATAATTGTATCATTAATCAACATTCATATCTTTCTAAAATCCAAAAACCATGTAACTATTTGTCCATGTTTTTCGCGTCACATCTTCATCTTTATGGTAATTATCTCAACCCAAAAGCAATGCACAATGGCACGACACATTTCACTCTATAGTAATTATCTTAACCAAAAAGCAACGCACAATGGCATGACACGTTCCATCTGAAGACGAACTCAAAGAATAGATGTTAAGGTTTCTTATGAGGGAAGCACCCTAGACTAATAGTATCACTCCATATCTAACAAAAGTTCTCAGTTATGGGCCTGTTTTGTCATTATATATTAATAAATTTCATGGCATCTTTTCTTCGATGTACCCAATTTGTAAAATACTCCTACAAATATAAGAAATTGAAGTTAATTGGAATGATAGGCTGTCATTATACATCAACAAGTTTCATGACATCTTTCGTCAATGTACCTAATTTGTAACAAATACTCCTAGAAATAAAACATTTTGAAACGAATTGGAATGTGAGGTTGGGACATTTGATGCAAGGTGTCAGTCAAAATTCTACACTATCCAAGAGGAGACAACAGTGCTTTCTATTATAAAGCAATTACCGATAAGACAACTCATCTATTATATTTTCCTTTTAACAAAGGTAAAGCTTCCCTTATGTTTGTTAAAGAATGTAAATAGTACAAACTACAAAGTATAGGTACTTTAGCACAACTTATCCTGATATTATCGAGTATAAAATTAAATGCTAGCTTGACTTTTCTTCATAGACTTGCATTCTAACATAGCTTGGAGTTGGAGATGTGCCCTAGTTTCCTCACTCCATGATTACCCTGTTCCTTAATTCTAGGGGAGTTTCCTTCTTTGTACTCAATCAATTAGAATTTAGAATAGAATCTCCAATAGCTGCTTAGGAAAGAAAGCTTCCATGCAACTCTTTTGAATTTTTCTTATTGGTTAGTGTGAATAGGAATTTGTAATATTCCCAAATTTTCATCTGATATTTGGAATATTAGAGTTCTTAATTTTCTTAATGAATTAAGTAAATAAAAGGGTGGAGGGACCCATAATCCTCAATATGAATAAATATTCACTTTTGTGTGTGAATATGGATTAATTAAGCCTAGATCTACATAATGAAGTAGTTGAGCAACTACTAATGTGAATGGAATTGGAGATCATGTCTCATTTATAAGATAGATCATGGAGGTTGACATAGTCAACTAAGATCTTGAAGAGGTCAAACAAAAGATCATGGAGCATTCATGATAACATGATGGAGAGGGTGTACATTGCACCTAGTCATGATGGATGATTTGGTCAAACAACGCAGTCAAACATGGAGGATTTTGTCCACATGCACAGCTCTGTCTAGATGAGGGCCAAGGCATGGGAAGGCTCAAACATTATATAAAGAAGATGAAGGCAAGGATGGAGGCATGCTGGTGATTCTTGATGTTAAGGATCTTTCTAGATCTGGAATTGTCATGTGACATTCCATTGTTTTCTTGGGCTGTTTAGCAAAGATTGCAAATGCTGTTTAGCACAGGGTGTTCCTAATCGAGAATCCCACCTCTTTCTTAGAGTAGCTTTAGAAAGAGTATTGTACTTCATTCTACATCAGGCATTGGTGTCACATAGATTTTCCTACTTTCTGCAGAACATTCATATTCAGAAATTGCAGATTTCTGAAGATCAGTTTGGAAGGTGGAAGTTGTCTTCAGTACTTCGGCTGGAGAACTGGCGAGGGTTTATTCCCATCACCTTGGGCTTATAGATCAGCATTCCTAGAGCTTCATTTCAGATCTGGCATTAGGCCAAAAGTTATTGACCTCCTAGTAGTAGTATTTCCTTCAGGAATTACGCTGTCCAATTTGCAGATCCAAAAGGAGGAAGGAAGTTGCTAGCATTTCAGCTAGTAATCCTGTGAGGGATCATCCCCTCACCTTGCCATCAATATTTCCATCAGCTTGCAACATTTTTCAGCAGGCAGGAGGCGTCTGTTTACCTCACAGTGCAGTTTCTATTGGCAGCTGTGTTACAGCCGTTGTAATCATCATTGGAGGATTGAGAAGCTAGATCTAGAGCTTCTAGTTTGTAGATCTGAAGAAGGGATCAACCCTTCAAGCTTAGATCTGATCTTGTGACATATTTCAACTATCTATTTATCAGATCTAGCTTCAGATCTGTAATTCCCAGAGGGTGATTTTCCAAAGTTGTATATCTGGAAAATCCTTTTTGGGTTATCTTGGGAATCCATCACATTGGCCAGATCTTGAATCTTTGAATCATCTGAGCTCCAGATTTGAGTAGATCTGCATTTTCTTTTTCAGCCTGCAGTCATATATTCATATTCTGCTGAAGAGACAGCGCAATATTTGCTTCAGTGGCTCTCTAGTTACGCAGTGCTTATTGTGGCATGTTCTCTGGGTGATTCTAAGCCATCTCTTTGGCTATATCTCCTCATATTTTGTACATTGTGTAACTGAATCTTCTCCAATATAATAAAATGACTCAGCTTCTCTGTAAATTCTGATGTTGTCTTGAGATTTATTGTTTACTTAGTTGTAGTTCTTATATTGTGCTTAAGTATTACTGCATTCTCCCTTTTGGGATATTACAAAATGATTGGTTTGGATCATTAAAACACAATCCACTAGAATGTAAGATGCATAATCATGATAGGCGTGAAGTTGGAAAGCTGTATAAATTTCTGAATCTTACACTATGCAGAAATTATTATTGTTAATCTGGTTATGCTCCTCCTACTTAGACAAGTTATTAACTGAATAAATTCAAGTTAAACTCGAAGCAAAACACATAACAGATGTCTACCAGTCTAGATCTAGAACAAGTTCATGCACACATTGACAAAGTGACAGTTATTTCTGGACAAATAGTCCCTGGAAAAACCCAATGCGGGAAAACTAGTCTCTGGCTGTTGGAGGGTCTTAATATTAAGAATATTTTTGAATACACAAATCTGGGTTCCAGATTTGGAAAACCCGACATAGATTACACTAGATCTACAACTCACTCTTTGATTTGGGGCCAAAATAATGATTGATCCACACCCTCAAACGAGATTTACAAAGCTCAGCCAAGATTACGGCCTAGAAACCCCAGTGCTGCCCCTGAAAGCCTTTGCGTCAGCCTCTGAAGCCCCTGGAACCCTCAGCGCTGCTCCGGAAGAGACTGCGTTAACTCAAACTGGGTGACGCAGTCACTACACTGCCCCTGAAGGGTCTCTGCGTAACCCCTGAGGGTTTCCGACTGAAAATCACGTTGTCCTTGGAGGGATTGCACTGTCCTTGCTGCTGCTGCTCTCTTCTTCTGCACTGTCCTTGAGCTGATCTCTGCCTCTTGTGTATTCTAGACCCCGGGATCATATCACCCCCTTGGCCTAAATTCCCCTTTCTGTAGCTGAAATGCTTTTGAGTATTCTTTGCAAACCCTGCCCTAGAATCTCAGCTTAGCTTCAGTGCTCTGTCTCTGTGTATCTTTACAAATGACCCCAAGCCTTTCCTTTATACTTTTCTCGTTGACAAATCAACGGCCATGATCAGATTTTGAATCAATGGCTAAGATTAAAAGAAAGTTTGATCTGTGTGATTTAAGACAATTTCATCACATGTTTAATTAAATTCACTTTAATTATTTAAGTTCCCTAAGTTTTAACTTAGGAAATACATTAAAATAATTAATTAATTTAATCTCCTAAACCAGATGAAATTTCCCAAATCCATTTCTGGGTCTTGTAGATCAAGTGTACTCTAGTCATTCTGCAAAATTTGGGACCTAGAGCACAACTGATGCTACCCAAAATACACAAATTCTCAACAAAAGCCTCTTTGAAACCCTTTTGATTTGTTTGTTGATTTGAATGAATGATACTTAGTTCATTGCTTATAGAGAGGGAGGCAAATTAGCTCTTTCTTGCTTAAAGTGAGGGAGGCAAATTAGCTCTTCGTGACAGCAAAGAGGAGATATTTATAACGTTTGCCCTCTTTTTTACAAGCCCATACAGCCGAGAATTATGACACATTATATGGGTGAAATACATAATTATGGCATGCATATTTAATGGGTGAAATACAAAGGTTGAATGTGACCTATTCCCAATGCATAAGTACCAATCAACAATTTTCATAGCGAACAGTTCATACATTTTTGTGTTGACTTGTTATAGCCTTGTTGAAACAAATTCTATAGTGATTCAGAAAGTTCAAACCTTTTTATAACTTGAAAACTGTGGAACATTTTTGTTTTGACTTGTTATAGCCTCGTTGAAACAAATTCTATAGTGGTTCAGAAAGTTCAAACCTTTTTATAACCTGAAAACTGTGGAACGACAAATCTTGATGAGCCCCTGACACAGTTTGCCATCTTCTCTAAACTACAGTTTGACGCAGTAGTTATACGGGTAGGTTATGTTTCACTCTTTCTGATGGTCACATTGAAAATTTATGAAACTGAAATAAGGAGAGAAGACCTACACTCATGTAGACATTTGCAAGGTAGCATGAGATCACCATCTATAATTTTATGGCATGGTAAGAAACCAAGAATGTTAGGCTTATTTTTTTTTTCCCTGTTTGTTTTGGGGAAAATTATACAGGTTTTTACTTGGGCTGGATCTAAACATGGTGGGCTTCCTTGAACCTTAATGACATTGGAAAGAAGATAACAAATAAATCTATCCAGTACAAGTGAAGCACTCAGAATATCACATGACTTCATTGTCGCGATAGGCATCTTTTGCTTAGAAAAAGTTTAAAAACAGCATTCCTTGTTGACATAACGGGTAAATGATGCTGCCCATTCATCTAAATAAGCTATATTGGAAATGATGGTTGCTTTGCAGCAAAACATTGCCTCAGTCCAAAATACAGTTCAAGCTATTATCAACAGTATTACAAATATGAATCTGTGATAATTCCTTTAAACTGCACCTGTAAGTCGAACGATATATTTATAAAAATAGAGCTCCTGTACACACTATGGAAGTGTGCCTTTATGGATGTTCAAACAAATTAATCTCCCAGCTCACTTTGGCATTTCCTTTGTCCCGGTTTGGGGTTGTGCTAGTTATACTATGGTCTGTAATGGATGGGTCTAAAATAAAATAGCAGGTTCTTAAAATGGAGAAGTATGTTATATTTTTGATGCAGCAGTAGAATATCATTTCAGCAAAGCAGTAAGTTTGCTGTCTTTTGTCTGGATAGTAACTGCCAACATCTAATTGCAGCAGTATAGTCCCATTTCTGCAAAGCAGTAAATATACTTTCTTACATCTGGTTAGTATGCTATTGTTTTTGTTAAATTTAAGAGGGTTCACTTCGCAGCTTATTCTGACTTTGAAAGTAAATGTTTTATTGCTTTTATTCAGTTGTCTGAAGAGATATCAGGTCGAGTTCCACACAATGAGAATACAGTACCAGAGGCAAAATGGATATATGAACAAACATTTGGCTCATTAGCTGTACCAATGAGGATGGAGTTTCAACACATAGCGAAACTGGACAAGGAAGAAGCTGTGAAGGAGATTTCTAATGTGTTACAGATGTTTCATGATCAAAAATTAGAGGTGAGTTTATATCTTTCTTTCTCTTTGATTTTACAGTCAAGTTGATATGCTGTAAAAATTATGTTTTGCTTTGTTTAGGTTGACTGTTGATTTAGTTGAAAGATGATGTGTATTGTTAGGTTCCATTTATTGCTATGTATCGGAAAGAAAAGTGCCTTAATTTGCTTCGAGATGAAGAACAGTATTCATCAGACAATGCAGACAAAGATGAAAAGGGCCCTAAATTGAAAATGTACAAGGTAATTGTTTAGGTTAAAAACACTTTCTTCTGCAGTTAACTCTCATAACTAGATGCTCACAGTATATATTTTGTTTTTTTCAGGCATTGTGGGCAATACAACTGTGGGATAGGAAGTGGCTCTTGCTTCAAAGGAGAAAGAATGCTCTTAAAGCATCTTATGAGAAGCGTGCTGCAGAAGAAGCACGGAGAGATGAAAATAAATTGAATATACTTGAGTCAGTTTTACAGTCCCTTGTTAATGCAGAGTCTGAACGTATTGTCGATGACATTGATGCAAAGTTTAACTTGCATTTTCCACCTGATGAAGTTGAGGTAGAAGAAGGTCAATTCAAAAGACCGAAACGCAAATCTTTGTACAGCATCTGTCGCAAATCTGGATTAGGAGGTCTGTCACAGAAGTTTAGTCTCAGTTCGGAGCAACTAGGCGAGAATCTGCAGTTAATGTACAAGGTACGGGCAGTGGAGATTCTTCTTAGCACTGCTTTCCCTTAATGGAATGATTTTTCAGTGACTGAATTCGAAGGAACTTGTTCTACTTTTTGTGCAGAAACATGAAGTTGATGATGCCAGTGTGACACCAGAGGAAGTGGCTGCCGAATTTTCTATGAGAGAATTTGGTGATTCTCAGTCAGTACTTAAAGGGGCCAGGCACATGGTATGCTTTCTTAGTGTCAAAAATAGCTTGTGATTTTATATTACTAGTTGTCATGAGATGTAACTTAATTAGAAAATGATTTTGAGGGTCTTGCAGGCAGCTGTAGAAATTAGTTGCGAGCCAACTGTTAAGGAATATGCTCGAAGTGTCTATATGGAAAAGGCATTGGTAACTACACGGCCCACAGCTGATGGAGACAGTGCCATAGATTCCTTTCATCAATATGCAGGGGTGAAGTGGCTAGTTAACAAGCCACTTATTATGTTTGATGATGCCCAGTGGCTTCTCATTCAGAAGGCTGAAGAGGAGAAACTTCTACAGGTTACTATTGGTTTGCCTAAAGAAGTAATAGATGAAGATTTAATGGGGGAATTAGAAAGTCATTACCTAAGTGATGGGGTCAGCAGAGCTGCTCAGTTATGGAATGAGCAGCGCAAATTAATAGTAAAGGAAGCCTTATCCCAGTACATTTTACCTACTATGGCGAAGGAAGCACGAATGGTTCTAACGGCAAGGGCCAAAAGTTGGTTGGTTCAGGATTATGGCTTGAAGCTCTGGAAGAAAGCAGCAGTTTCTCCCTATAAGCGTGAAAAGCGAGATGAGGACCATACTGATGAAGATTTAGAAACACGTGTGATGGGCTGCTGCCCGGGCTCAGCTAAAGATCCTACAACGTTTGTGATGCTAGATTCTTCGGGTGAAGTAGTGGATAGTCTTTTTATATCAAATTTCACCATTCGTTCAAAGAACCCTGCTCAGATAAAGAGAAAGGAAATTGATCAACAACGGTTCTTGAAATTTGTGACGGATCATCAGCCTCATGTACTTGCTTTGGGAGCTTCCAACATTTATTGTAGACACTTGAAGGAATGCATCTTTGAGGTACAGAATTGAAGGCCCTTTCTCTTTGTAGTTTCTATTTTGTAATTTTGTGCTTGAATTAATGTAGAATGGTTGTCTCCAGACAATATTTAAGATGCTGGAGGAGCGTCCACGTGAATTACCTGATGGCCTAGAAAATTTAGCTGTGGCTTATGGCGATATGGTTCTGCCTAGCCTTTATGAGCAGTCCCGCATTTCCCAAGACCATTTACCGACACAAAAAGGTACACATGTGACAAATCTCCAAGCATAACTAGTACGTGCTAATATTGTTTATATACACTATCATTAGTTTCCTCCTGTTGATTGTCATTGCTGGTTTATATACACACTGCTACTTTCTTCTCGCTAAGATGCCATTGTTGGTTTATATTAATGTTAATGGAACCGGCGGAACTGGCTGGCCCGACTGTTTTGGGCCCAAAACTGTCCGGTTTGGGCTTCAAAACCGGAATAGGCTGGTTTGGTACCATACTGACCTATTCCACCTAACTGGTTGTTTTGGGACCGGTTCCATGCGGTCCGCCCCTGCTTGGGCCAACTTAAAAAATTTTCCTTTTTCTATTTTGTGTTTTTTCATTTGGTTGGCCCACTTGTAATTTTCCCCTAGGTCAGCCTAATATTCAAGCCTATCGTCCTAGTACTGCTATGCAATTCATGGTAACTTTAAATTCTTAAAGTAAAAATATACTTTTACTTAAATTTTTAACATTACCATGAAATGACTCGAATGTTTGAGATGGTTCCATCTAGTGAAACATGAATCTTCGTTCACTCACGATTATTTGCAAGTGAAACTCTGCTCTTCCCTCGGACGATCCGATTCAACTATGGGCCAGTGAAACTCACGTTGACCAAGTTTGACTTGTGGTCAACGCGAATTTGACTTGCGACTCACCGATTAATTGCGATTTAGGTGACTGAGGCGATTTTCAGCCCTCAACTCGGCGAGCATGGGTTTTAACTTTTAGGGTTCCCACATTTTTTGCTGCGTGTTTTAGTTAGGTTAAAAATTAAATGTCGGTTCGTAATTGACTTCTCACTACTCAAGGCCGCAAGTCATACGTCGAGAAGGTAATAGAGGCATGGTTTCAGTTTCAGTTTACTCTGCATAATAGAGTCGTAGTGTGCATTTGCTCCATTATAGCTTCATCGTGTGCTCTGTTAGAGATTTCAGTAGCAAACCATTATCGTATCATTTCAACAACAATCAAGAGATTTCAGTTACTGCTTTTTTACTGATTAGTATACAGTATTTTATAAACTTTTAGAAGCAGATGCTTCTGGTTCTATGTAGTCACTGGTTAGGAGTCAGGACTCGGTACTTTGGATCATGTTTAGATACATAACATATATGAGATACTTATTCATTCATGATATTTTCACATCTATTGATATTATACATTGTTCGGACCAGTGTTTTAAAAATCGGACTCGGGTTTTGAAACGGCTGAGGGTCAACTCCGACTCCGACTCGGTATCGACTTGGCCGGTTCAGTTTCAATGACTCGGTCTTTGTAAAAAATTCATTAAATATTATTTTTTTATAAAAAAACATAATGTTAAAGAGTTTCATTCATGTTTCCAAACACAAAGCATTACAATATAGACAAAAGACAACATATGATCAAAGTAGGCTCATGAATATATCCATTATATCAAAAGTGCACCCAGTGCACTGTCTAATACATGATGATGATATAGAGATAAGAGCAAAAAACATAACCAAGGAGGCTCTAAATGGCCTCTACAACAAAACATGCATAGTCACTACTGCTAGACATCTGACAAGCCAATGTCCTCTACCTCAAACTCTGAACTAGAGGGGGAAATTGTTTGCTCCTCCTCTGAATCAACATCCTCAACTAGAACTGTAGCATGCTGAGCCTGAGATAGACGAGTTATATGCCTCCGTCGTGGCTGACTAGAGGAAGTGCCTACGGCTGCAACTCGAGGGCTTGGGACTGGGCCTGCTACTAGTGGATCTGCATTGAGCAGAGCCTCTACCTGTGTATCGAAGTCCATCCCCACACCAATATTCTCATCAGAGTCAAACTCTGGTGGACAAGTCTCCACTACTCAATCTGATGTTGGATCAATACCCTCCAACACAATGGGAACTGAATCAGGCTTTTGTTCAGCAATTGGTTGTGTCTTAGTCAGAGGTTGTACTGGACATACACTAGATCATTTAACTGTTTTTGCTCCAAACGGTTTCTCTTCTTTGTGTGAATCCTCTCAAAGACAGATCAATTGCGCTCACACCCAGAAGCACTGCAATTTTGACTCAAAATGTGGATTGCAAACCTCTGCAATTCATGACAATGGCTACCAAATGCCTCCCACGATTGTGCTGCAAAAAATGAGTTTCAGTTAGCTCAACAAATTATATTCAAGTTTGAAATTATAAACAATTATACAAAATAATAAAATATGAATTTGAAAATTGAAATTCTTTGTTTACCTTGCTCATCTGATTCCCTTGCAATCCTTGCAAGGTTCTTGCTAAAGGTACCTGTGGCTTGGCTGAACACAGTGATCTGATTGTGTATCTGCAACTGGCTACTCTCTGTGGGGATCATGCGATCAATGCAGTCAATCAATCCATCTCTAACCTCCCCAGTCAAAGCTCTTGCTTCCTGAGCTTTATAATGATACCTTGGGTTCAGAAAATACCCAGCGGCATGTATAGGGCGATGGAGTTGATTGTTCCTTCTTTGATCAATGATTGCTCAAATGGGCCCATACTTACCCACTCTGTCTTTGTATGCTGCCCTTATTTTCTCCTTTGCTTGATCCATAGCCTCATAAATGAGGCCTGTTGTCGCACAAAATGTTTAGGCACCGCGACAACGACTCAGATCGGGGGCTATCACCCTCATCTCCAATCTCTTTATTTAAGTTGTCTCCTTATAGCAGACTAAGGGGAGTAGACCCTGTGGAAATGGAATGAAGGAGAACTAGTTGGGAACCAACCAATTCGGGAGACACAGTTAAACGACCAAATGCTTCTGAAAGATCTAGCAAGATTAAAGGATTCGATTGAATTTGAAAGACTGATACCAGTGCCTTATGGAGTCAACTATCCCGCTAAGGAAATTACAACCAAGTACTTGATGAGAAACTGCTGCTATGCACTGTAAGGAAAATGATTTGAATGGGCGAGATGAAACAAACTTCGAAAATGCAAGGTGATGTTAAAAGCCTAAAGCACTTAGGTTATAAATAATCTTATCTAACCACTAAGTACTTAAGTGAGAGTACCAATTATGAAGATGCCACAAGATTACTCAATCAAAAGATCCACAATAGAGCTCTGAAAAATATCGATCACAATTACTTGAAAAGATTTCCCAAACATTAATATTCAATAAACATCCAATAATTCAAGTAAATGAAACAAAAGTTAATTAAACAATAGGCAATTTTAATTGATAGAACATATTCCAAAACTCAGATGCTAATGAACATTAAACCCAACTGAAACATATGAAATTTATTAGCACTTAAATCTCAGTAATTATTCATCCAGATATACCATAAAAATATAATGCTAATAAAACCACTTCATCAAGCAATTTATGGATTAAATGATGTTCTTAAAATAATGCAAATCCAAAAATTAAATTTTCTCCTATAGTCAAACTTAGAATATATTCTTCAACAAGATTTCAGATTTGAAATATAAATTGCAGAAGTAATTTAAACCATAGATCAACAAACAAACAACACTGAACCAATGCTCAAAATGACTAAAAATAGTAAAAATTGTTGAAATTGAAGAAAAATCAATTTTTAGGGCTTGATTAAGAGAAATTTCAGATCTGATATTTTTATTTCAGCAGTGAAACAATGACAGATCAACAAGATAAAACTGCCAAAAGTAGCTGTCAAATTTTCCAGAAATAATAAAAAATATATTAAAACCTGAAATTTTCAATTTTAAGGCTTTAAGAGAGTTGGATTCAGTAATTTTCAAAACTGATAAGTTTGTAACAACAATAAATTGATAACAGATCAGTAAACTGAAAATGTTGAAAATGATCCCCACTATGTCTTAAAATAGTAAGTTTTGCCGAAAAACTGAAAATCAGATTTTATGGACCTTATTTAGGATATACATCAGAAATGTTCAGATTTGATTTTTCACAGCTATGCAATAATTTCCAGCGAGCTTCAAAGTCAGATCTAAGCGAAATTAAAGATGCTCAAATGGCCAAAAACTCTAAAAATGAAGATTTTGCAATTCTAAACAACTTTCACCATATAAAATGTGTTTTTAGGGCCTAATTATTTGTGATTTGCTTGCTGTAATAAAGTTTTGAAGAAAATAAAGGTTTAAAAATCAAACCCTTAGTCCAAGGCTTTGAAGATTCCATCGTTGAAAATTCTTGAAATTTTGGGATAATGTTGCCACTTGAAAATTAGAATTTTTGAGACCAAAATCCTACAAAAATAGTCTCAAAAGTCTATACGTCCTCAAGGGTCTAGATCTAGCTCAACTCTGAGGATTTCCTTGGTTGATTTTTCATATCTATTCCTGCAAACAAATATTGAGCCTAGATCTTGCCCTCCAGGGTCTAGATCTAGCTCAGATCTGAAGATTTCCTTGGCTGATTTTTTAGATCTATTTCTGCAAACAAATGTTGAGCCCAGATCTTGCCCTCTAGGGTCTAGATCTGGTTCAGATCTGAAGATTTTCTTGGTTGATTTTTCAGATCTATTCCTGCACAAGTGAAAATATGTTAAATTTGGACAACTAGGTCCAAACTCCATGTTATGATGCTCAGATTAAGAGGCTAATATTTTTGTTGGATTCCTCTTTCGGAGAGGTGTAAAATCCATATATAATATGTCTTAATCCGATGAGCAGAACATTTATTTTGAATTTATTATTCATAATAAATTGTATGTGCAGGTCGGCCTTAAGGTTTCACACCCCCAGCAGATGTGTCACATGCCCCAATGATGGATATAAATACAGGCAAAGTTGGAGAGCATTTCACAACAACTCAACTCACATCTTCTTCTCTCATCTGATTTAGTACGAGCTCCATGGAGGACGAGTTCAGCCCACACGTGTGAAGGAGAAGAAGGACAAATCTGTACGGCTGAGCTGAAGGACGAATTTCTGCAGTTAGGGTTTTGCAGAAAGTATGACCAACGTTGACTTTGGTCAACGCATGGTCCGAATGGGCTGAAATTTGGTGAGAAGTTCGATTTTGGAAGGCCGTACTGTTTGGCACAAAAATCGAGGTCAAAGGGTTGACCAATCTGCTGCTGCGTTGACTTTTAGTTTGCTGCCCTGCGTTGACTTTTCTGGACAGCGTTGACTTTTTTGGAGTTGACTTGGGTTGACTCGTTTGCTGATTGGAGGACTGTTGTGACACATTCTGGGTTGGCTGACCAAGGAGACTTTGCTGGTTGAAGCATCCTGTTGACCGCCGTAACGCACCACCAAATTTTTTTTGTTTCTGGTTTGTCTTCTATAAGATCCACTTATATGTTCTATCTGCATTTTACTTAACTATTTGTGTGATTGCTGTAAGAAAAGTAAAATTGCTCCAAGCATAGAACATCTACAAAAATTTACAAAATAGAAAAACCCAATACCCAATATGTACAATAATAAAGAAAA
Source organism: Pinus albicaulis (assembly GCA_034641835.2). NCBI lineage: Eukaryota > Viridiplantae > Streptophyta > Pinopsida > Pinales > Pinaceae > Pinus > Pinus albicaulis. The sequence goes on from CM076570.1 coordinate 398,613,836, forward strand.
TCCAAAAAACCCAAATGTTAGAATTCAAAATTATGTTACAAAACTTTAGATCTACACATGTAAATTACATATCTATACAATATATTTACAGATCTATGCACAACAGTTGCAAATTTGTCAGATTTGAGGAGCATAAGTCTGACTTCGCTCCCAGATCTAAGGCTCTTATTAGCCAAATCTAACTTTAAATTCAATAAAAGTTAAGATAAATTTTGTAATTAGGCACAAGCTCTAGAAAAAACCCTGCAAAAAATGGAATTTAAGATAAGCCAGGGGAATTAGATCGGAGGGCTCTTCAGATCTTATCTCCTTGGGAGTCAGTTGGTCCAACCGAGGACTTCTCCAAATGTCCAATTCTAAATCCGAAAGATTTCTGCACACTTAAAGTTAAACTGTTAAATCAATAGAGAAATAAGATAAAAGATAAAATTTTCAAGAGTTAAAGATAACTGCTAACTCAATCCAATTAATATTCTTATCCTAAATCCAGTAACCTAAGCAAGATACTTGTGTAATAGATTACTCTACAAGAGTCATTAATAAACAATCCATTAAAATAATCACCAACAGAATATAAAGAACAAGTTTACCATAAAATGCTGAAAAGGAACACCACCATCAAAATAAAACCCCAAAGTCTTCGTTTGTATTATTCCATAAAATATTACAAGAGAGCTTCAAGAGCAAGTACACAATCAAGAGATTGGATGCAAATGACATACAAAGACCTCTAATTTATAAGATAAAGTCTTCAACGACTAGTTCGGTTGATCCTTGTCAAAATAATCTCTACTGTCGAAAAAGATTAATTATTTTTTAATCTGGACCGTCGAAATTATAATTTTGAGGAAATTTGAATTTATCATTTAATTCCATTTTAATTAACTCAAAAATAATATTTTTGAGTTAATTACCTCAAATTTTGACTTTGACTTAACCACCAAGGCCCAAGGGTCCAAAATTTCTTGAAATTCTCAATATTCCCTTGGCCTGGGTCCTTTAAAAAATTATTTTTTAAGGACCCACGATTTTTTCCTTTGAAGAATTTTAACTCATCTGTTAGGATATTCCGACACATAGGAAATAGTTAAGAATAACTTAGTCTAGTGTAGAGTTAGGTAAAATGTGTTTCTTTACCATGTACATTTGTAACTTATAATCCGACGGTCATGATTTGTAGTGATTCGATGGTTATCTCTCGCCTCGGTATTAACGACACTTGATCCGTGGCTTAACACTTGATTGGTCCATGATCTCTATTTAAAGAGCGTGGAGAGTCATTTGTCCGGTAATCGTTTATGAGAGAAACATATGTAACTTTTCATTTTATATTTATAAATTGCTTAAAGTGGTTGCGTTGGCTCAGGCCGTGGACTGTTTCCCTCTTTGAGGGTTTTAACCACATGATTACACTGGTGTACTGATTTGTGATCTGTTTGTGAGGGGTGACCTTTGGTTCTTGATCTAAGGAACTTACCCTGTAAATTCCTACTTCACTTAGGACTTAAAATTAATTAAATTTCTGGCTTAGGATATTTAATTTAAATTGGCCAGAAAATTTAATTAATTGACCGAGAGGGGATTTAATTATTTTTCCAACCCTCTTTGCAAAAGATAAATACATTTAGACACATAAAGGGGGAATACGCATTCGTGATAGACCCTCAAATAGTTACCTAATTCTGCGACTCAAAACATGATCTAGTAGACCAAGTAGCTTGTTATAAAATAATCTAGCCAATTAGCTAGGATTATTCCTAAACTACTTTTACTAAGACTCGATAGAAAACACTAAGACTCACTTAGCATCTTGATGACAAAATCCATCCTAGCTTTGGGGTGAGGCTGGAGGGAAAAACTTTGTCGATTACTTGTGTCGAGAAACACAAATGAATCAGTGAGACAGAAAACCTCTTAGGGTAGAAATCATCACCAAAATAATAGGCTTACCTAGGTTGTTACATACATGATGGTCATACTTAGATCATTTACATCATAAACATGCAGAATGGGTTTACATCGTTTATAAAACTGTCGACTGATGATGGAATCTGAACGGCGTGGAACACCTCGAACATGATGAATCCCATTTGCAAAAATGGGGGTGTACTGCTACAGGGTCGTTGACACAGAGTGGCCAAGAAGGCCCATAGCCAATCTTTCCCCATCCACGAACAACAACACCTTAACCAGTGGCTCAGTAAGTTTCACAGTCTTTGCTTTTTTTTTTTTCCAAAATATTTCTATATTAACTTTCTTTTTCACATCTTTGCCATCCTGTTTGCGATCCCACTGACATTCATTCCATTCATCACTAGAAAACAACTTTTGCAAGTTTCTATGTTGGGCAAGCATAGATTGCAATGTCAAAAAATGTGTTGCAAATCTAGTGATGGCAGGCCTAATAATTTCCTTGCCCCCTGTGTGTTTCCTCATCAAATTCAAAATCCATGAGTGATTGTAAATATATTTTGTGATGCTTTTGGCATGCTCTATAGTGTTCTTGATCCAATCTATTTTGCTAATATCCTTAAGCATGAGATCTATGCAATGTGCAACACATGGGGTCCAAAAGATGGTTGGGTGTTTTCCCTCTAACAATTTACCAACAAGAACATATTTAGAGGCATTATTTGTGATGATTTGAACAACATTTTCCACTCCCACCTCTTCAACAACCTCATCCAAAAGTTGAAACAACAACTGTGCATCTTTCACCCTATCAGTTGCATCAATTGATCTCAGAAACATAGTTCCCCGTGGGCAAAAGACAAGAAAGTTTATGATGGTACGGTTCCTTTGATCAATCCATCCATCTGACATGATGGTACATCCTGTATGTGCCCATGAGTTTTTGAATTCTTTCAAATAATCATCAATGGACACAATCTCTTTTTGCAAAAGAAAAGAGATCCTCTTAACTCATCCATAGTAGGGCCTTTGAAGCCCTTTCCAGCATCATATATGGCATCAAACATAGGTTCATAATATGGTGAATGAGTAGCATTGAAGGGAATACCAACATCATACCATCATCATCTAGCAATGTAATCACAAGCAGTTTCTCTCAATTCTTTTTTCCAATGCTGATCTAAAGTGGGATGCACTTGACCTCTACTTCTAGGACTAGGACCATGTGCACTATCAGAGGGAGAATAGGATATGAAAAAACTTTTGATAGTACCCCTATTTCTCATTGCACTCTTACCCTTTTCAGAAATAGACTTCATAGAGGGAGGAACATAGCCAAAGAGGTTTCATGCATTGATGCAAAGGATAGATGAAGAACTCTCATAATCAAAAGTTGGGTTGGCAGCCATCATGTGTTGTATATTTCTCTTCCTCCCAATTTCAGCCTCTATTTCTTTTTGCCTAGCTTTGTCTTCCTCAAACTTTTGAAATTTCTGTCTGAACTCCTTCCTAATTTCCCCAATTTCTTCTGCTTCACATGGAGTAATTTTGCCTCTAAGACCAGCCAAATGTAGTTTTAGTCTATGAATGCCCCCTCCACCCCCCTTAATTTTTCTCTTACAAAATTTGCAATGCATTTGATCATCAACCATTTCAGCATATGCCCAAGCAACGTCTTTCATTCTAGGGGCCATTTTGGACTAATTTTTTGACTTGGAAAGAAAATGTTTAAATCTGAAAATGAAAACAAAAAAAGACTATTCATTCTATGTTCATTTTTTCACAAAAAACTATGTTTCCCATTTTTAGATTTGCAAAAAAAATAAAACAAGCAAAGACAAATTTTAGAAGAGAAAAAAAAAATACCTCTAGGCTCTAGACTCCTCAATGCAACTCCAACAAACCAACTCCTCAATGCTGCTCCAAATCTTGCCCAATAAATTCCTCATTGCTGCTCCAAAGCTTGCTCAAAAGACTCCTCAAAGTTGCTCCAAAACCAACTCCACAACTCTTCACAAATTCCTCACAAATGCTCACTCAAATTCAATGAGATAGATGTGAGGAAATGAGAGGGGTTGGGTAGCTTTAATAGGATGGGGAGGGGTTAGAACCTTGCAGAAAATCCTAACAACAACAAAAAATCAATTTTCAAGTCCGTTTTTTAGCTTGAGAGGGGTCCGCGGCCGACTTAGAGTAGCTCGGCCGATTTAGCCCGGTATTGGCCGAGCCGGCCGAGTCAGTGTACAGCTCGGTCGACTTGGTCACAAACCGACGTCTGGGTTTTTCCACCGAGGCGGTCCGGCCGAGGGTCTGGCTCGGTTGACTCGGCCGATTCCGAGCTGGTCCGATCGATTTTTAAAACTATGGTTTGGACATGCCTTTATTGGATATCAATGATTTTTTCTTTTTGGGTGTGTATATGTTTATTTATTGGATTCACCGATTTTTTCCAGATTATTCCCCAATCTGATTAAAACTCTTCGCTCTTTTGCCTCACTGATTTATTGCCGATTCTGAGTCTGGTAACATTGGTTCCAACCTCATTGGATTTCATATGGAGAAAGTAGAATTTTAGATCTCACTTGAATTCCAAAAAATTTAACAATTTTTTAGGATTGGGGGGATTGCAATGTTTACATTGGATTTTTTCATGTGCGAGGGTATGGAAATAGTATTTAATCAAGAGCACCATTTACTCTATGTATTTTGATTGTAGTGCCGTTGGTTGTCAAACTCCTCTATCATGACTCTACTGAAAATGTATCCATCACTCAAACAAAATCTTGACTTGACATGATACGTCTTTTCCATCTTATTTTAATGCTCAGAGGGTTACGTTGATGATGAAGATCCCAATATAGACAATGATTTTGATGATATGTAGGTATTTGTTGTAGCGTGAATTTGTTTTGGATGCTATAGACAATCTAGAGCCTGTTTGTTGATGTATTTTCGGTTCAGAGATGGATCGCACTAGATGCTATTTTGGTTATGTGCACCTTTACATGCTATATAAATGAGAATTCTTTGAACTGTAATAGTCTATGCAAAAGCCTTAAAAATGGAAAGGAGTGATAATGGGAACGACACTTGCACCTTGTTCCTAATTGACCATTGTGCCATTACTTCAAGTTATTATTGATAGTGATGATTTTTTTTTCCTCTGTGTAAGCTAGACAGGTGTGCTATATTTTATCATATCAAAATGATTAAAGATATGTCCTCTATGTGTACACTGGTCTGCCATGGGTAACCAGACCAGTAACATAGAATAATTGTTTTTGACCTTTTAAAAAGTCTTAAACTGAAATAAAAACTTAAAGACACTTTCCACTGAACCTACTATTCTCAAAAAATTACAAAACATCATAAGAGAAATTTCCAGAATGAAAACTTTTCATTGGGGAAACCCACTTGAATTATAACAGGTGGGCTGGTGTCTTCTTCCAATTCTGTAAACTCCAGATTTGCTAGTTTTATAGCCATCTTTGTTCTCTTGATATCCAGCTTTCTGATCTGTTTTTGAGTCTCATCATGACAGAAGAATTTCCTGCTGTTCCTCTGATCTTTCAACTAACACCTTTATAGTAGTTGTCTTTAATTGCAAGTAGACGTCTACTGTCTGCATGTATTTAGTGTTCCTGGTCACTATAGTGCCTGTGTCAGGAACCCAAATGCCAACGTGTTCCGATACTTTTTTATGTTAGTTGAATATGTGTTCTATCCTGGCCTCCCTTTCAACATTTTCAATTTCTTGCTGAATTGCTGGAGGAGTATTGTTTAGATAAGCTTGAGCTGAGTTCTCTGCAGCAACCTGAGCCTTGTGTTGGAAATAGTACCAAGCAGAGGCGTTACTAGGCATTTATCCCTTTTAGCCTAGTAGACACATTACTAACTTTTGTCTTGGTGACATTTATGAATTAAATTAATGTCATGGGTGGAAAAGGTACTTAAAAGTATTGTACCATGTAATTTTTCTAATATTAAAGTCACTTGTACTTTATAAAGTGAATTTATGTGTAAAGTACATAGTGCACTTTTCTAATATTAAAGTGAGGTGAAAAATCACTTTCTGAGAAAAATAGAAAAAGGTACACAACTTGAAAAATGTACTAGAAGGCTTTTAAGTAATGGGGCCAATATGTGAGGGGGGTCAATTGAGAGAGCTAATTTGAACCACACGTCTTGAGATTTGGAGATTAAATCTCATCCATTGGATCCTAGGTTTAGAGATTCAATCTTTTTTAAGAGACTGTTGTCGCACACAATGTCTAGGCGCCACGACAACGGCTCAGATCGGGGGCTGTCACCCTGATCCCCAATCTCTCTATCTAAGCTGTCTCCTTGCAAGCTAAGGGAGGTAGACCCTAATGAAAATGAAGAAGGGGAACTGGTTGAAAACCCACCAATTCAAGAGACACAGTTAGATGACCAAGTACTTGCTAAGATTAACGAGATTTTATAGATTCAATTAGATTTGAAGTTTAAAACCAATGCCTTGTGGAGTCAAAAAATCCCGCTATGAAATTAAAATCAAGTATTTGATAGGTAACTGCTGCTATGAAAAATCAATCCACCACGATAATATTCGATAAAACACCCTCACAATTATGCATCAACAGTATTCTATAAAGACATGCAATCTATCATCACTTGAAATGCTCTCAAAGTTGACTAAGCCAGTAATCACCAATTTCAAGCAAATTAAAACCACATTTATAGATAGTTTAATGATCATCCACCACAGCGAAGCATGAAAATATTTTGAACCAATAATTTAAATTCGAAACAATAATATTATCATAAGGGTACCATCGAATTTAAATGCCATACATTTCCAATAAGTCCGAAGTAAAATGGTAAGTCTAAATAATTCCAATTCAAAGATTTAAATTTTTTCTATAGTCAAGTTTTAGATATTAAATTAAAATTTCTCCTTTGATTATGGAATAATTTAGATCAGAAACCACTTCCAAAAGGAAAACAACTTTAAAACCAAAGTCCTTAAATTTTAGAAGTTAAAATTAAAACTTTTTTGAGCCTTTTTTTTATAAATTTTTTATTTTCTTATCTAAAGTTAATGAAACTAAAAAAAACAAAAATATATATACAACTAAAGCTAAAGTTCCACCAAAATAAAAATAAAATAAAAAAAATTAAAAATTTTGAAATTTTTTCTTTATTTTTATTTTATTTTTTAAAATTTCAAAATCTAAAAACTAAAATAAAATAAAATCTTAAAATTAAATCAAATTTTAAAGCTAACTAAACAAATTCAAAGGAATTAAAAAATCTAAGAAAACTTACCACTAAAACTAAAGCCAAGTAAAAATTAGAAAAACCTAAAACTAAAACTAAAGTAAAGTAAGAAAAATCGAAAATCTAAAATTAACATCTAAAGCTAGAACTAAAACTAAAAACTAAAGGTTTAAAATTAAAACTAAAGCAAAGTTAAAAATAAAATAAAAATTAAAGCTAAAACCAAATAAAAAAAATTGGAAATCTAAAAGCTCTTTTACGTGAAGAGGTTTATGCAGGTTTAGGAGCCGTGAGGGCATGGCTGAGCAAAGGACGCAGTGAAGAGGATTGAGAGATGATGGCAACAATGTAATGCGATGAGGTCGAAGGGAGAACGCAGGGATTAAGGCAACGTACAGATGGAGGAAATGGGCTGCGGACGAGGATGAAGAAGGAAATGGGCAGCGGGTTTATTCAGGGATTTGAAGGCGTGAGGGCATGGTTGAGCGAAGGATGCAGTGAAGAGGATCGAGGGATGATGGCAACAATGTAATGCGATGAGGTCGAAGGGAGAACGCAGGGATTAAGGCAACATATGGACGGAGGAAATGGGCTGCGGGCGAGGATGAAGAAGGAAATGGCCAGCGGATTTATGCAGGGATTTGAAGGCGTGAGGGCTTGTAAATTTTTGTAGATGTTCTATGCTAGGAGCAATTTTACTTTTCTCACAGCAATCATACAAATAGTTAAGTAAAATGCAGATAGAACATATAAGTGGATCTTACAGAAGACAAATCAGAAACACGAAAAATGTTGTGGTTCGTTACGGCGGTCAACAGGATGCTTCAACCAGTAAAGTCTCCTTGGTCAGCCAACCCAGCATGTGTCACAACAGTCCTCCAATCAGCAAACGAGTCAACCCAAGTCAACTCCAAAAAAGTCAACGCTGTCCTGAAAAAGTCAACGCAGGGCAGCAAGCTAAAAGTCAACGCAGCAGCAGATTGGTCAACCCTTTGACCTCGATTTTTGTGCCAAATAGTACGACCTTCCAAAATCGAACTTCCCACAAATTTTCAGCCCAATTGGACCATGCGTTGACCAAAGTCAACACTGGTCAAACTTTCTGCAAAACCCTAACTGCAGAAAATCGTCCTTCAACTCAGCCGTACTGTTTTGTCCTTCTTCTCCTTCACACGTGTGGCTGAACTCGTCCTCCAAGGAGCTTGTACTAAATCAGATGAGAGAAGATGTTGTGAGTTGTGTTGTGATGAAATGCTCTCCAACTTTGCCTGTATTTATATCCATCATTGGGGCGTGTGACACATCTGCTGGGGGCGTGCAACCTTAAGGCCGACCTGCACATATAATTTATTAAGAATAATAAATTCAAAATATAAGTTCTGCTCATCGGATTAAGACATATTTTATATGGATTTTACACCTCTCACAAAGAGGAATCCAACAAAAATATTAGCCTCTTAATCTGAGCATCATAACATGGAGTTTGGACCTAGTTGTCCAAATTTAACACTCCCTCTCAACTAGGGAGAACTCCATCCATCAGTGCAATCAAACATCGTGCGTCATCTCGCCGTAACTTGCTTTGCTGGCCTCTTTATTTCAGAACAGAAGTGGGTCAGTCACAAAGATATCATCCCCCGACTGACATAATCAGTCCAGAGGTTCAAAACCTCTATCAAACTCATGAAGAGTATCCAACCAACCAAAAGTTGGTTCATCTGACCCGAAGTCAGGCAGAGGTCCCAGACCTCACTAAACTTGATCCCAGATCAAGTGGTTGGACCGTGCCATCCTAGATAGAGAGTACGGCAATCTCTGATGCGTCCATCAGTCTTTGCTAATAGTCTCTAGCTTTTCCCCCCTCATTGGCCAAATGAGAGGTACTTCCCATGAGCCCTGAACTCAATGGGTAGGATGCATACGGGGCACAGATAAATGAGAGGCGAACCAGCTCAATAATCACAATGGTGGGGCAGAAGCATTATGAGTGCTTATAGCTCCGAGAAGCTATCCCCAAAGCCCCCCAGAGCTCCCAGAGCTCATCGTCCAACGGGACCCACATCATAGGGTCTTTCCACGACACCAAGACTCTCACGGAAGGTTAGGAACTTGACCTTCCCCAGGGGCTTAGTGAGAATATCCGCGACCTGCTCATCAGTTTCTATATGATCGAGCCTTACGGCGCCTCGCTGTACCATATCCCGGATAAAGTGGTACCTGATATCAATATGCTTGGATCGGTCGTGGAACACAGGATTCTCAGTCATACGAATCCCACTCTGATTATCACAGAGTATCACAGTGGTATCTAGCACATGTCCAAACGGCTCACTAAAGAGCTTCCGCAACCAAACTGCTTCACAACAGGCCATACTAGCAGCAATGTATTCGGCCTCATGATGCTCAAATCCCCGCCAAACCCACACTTCTGCTCATCGAGATCGAAGCAGAACCAAGATTGAAGCAGCATCCAGATGTGCTCTTACGATCCACCACACTGCCAGCCCAATCGGCATCAGTATATCCACGGAGTAGCAGTGTATCTCAGCCCATGGTTTATCGTGCCCAGAAGATATCTCAAAAGATTCTTGGCACCAACCCAGTGAAAGTGATGAGGCTCAACCATCTGTTGACTCAAAGTGTTCACTGCAAAACATATATCTGGTCGGGTGTTCACTAAGAACATCAAAGCTCCTATGAGTTGACGATACTCAGTAGGATTGGCGAAGATAGGCCCAGCAGCGCTGCCACTCAACTTCTTAAAGTTGAGTTCCATCGGTGTCGACACGGACTTACAGTCCACCATTCCAAATCTTTCCAGAAGCTTCACAATGTATTTTCCTTGAGAAAGGAAAATCTCTCCAGGTCTCTGCCAGACCTCCAGGCCTAGGAAGTAGTGCATCGGTCCTAGGTCCTTCATCTCGAACTCAGCAGCGAGCTCCCTCTTACATTGATGAATGAGAGGGTCAGCACCTGTCAGGAAGAGGTCGTCCACATACAGCACTAGAATGAGAGGCTTCCCCTGCACAACCTTGAAGTAAAGGTTCGGATCAGCATTACTTCGAGTGAAGCCCGGCTTCATCAAGTAACTATCCATCCTCTCGTACCAAGCTCTGGGTGCTTGCTTTAACCCATAGAGGGCTTTCTTCAACCTGCAGACATGAGTGTCTCGATCCTGAACTTCAAATCCCAGAGGTTGTTCCACATACACCTCTTCCTTTATTGCACCATGCAGAAAAGCGATCTTGACATCCATCTAATGAAGACTCCATCCTTGCGTAGCAGCAAGGGCTATGATCGATCGAATGGTGGTATATCGTGCCACAGGTGCAAATATGTCATCATAGTCAATTCCTTCCTTTTGAGAGAAGCCACGGGCAACAAACCTTGCCTTAAACTTTTCAGCACTCCCATCAGATCCATGTTTGATCTTATAGAGCCATTTTGCGGTGACAACAAATTTGTCCTTCGGTCTCGGGACCACATCCCAGACATCATTCTTCATTATGGACTCATATTCTTCGTGCATAGCATCCTTCCAAACTTGATGCTTTACGGCTTCCTCAAAAGATCCAGGTTCAGATTGTACAATAGTACTCATGGCAGCTAGATACCCTTGGTATCTACACGGCCTCTTGCTTTCTCGGAATGTCCCCCTTGGGGCAGCATGACCCTCAGCATCTTCGAGGGTGTCCCTGAGCCATGATGGTCTCTTTCCCAGTGAAGGAGATGGATCAATAGGGTCCATTGGTCCTTCAATATTAGGCATTGTCTCATCCTGCGGTTCTTCTTGATTTCCAGGCCTTTCTTCATGATTTTCTCCAGATCTTGGAAGATCTACTACTTTCTTCAGGGAAGCATCTTCATCAAAGGTGACATCATGGCTTATCTCTACTTCCCTTTGACCAGGTACATAGACTCTATAGGCCTTAGAAGTCTCACTGTAGCCCACAAACATTCCTTTCTTCCCAGTAGCATCCAGCTTACTTCTCTTTTCTTTCGGCACATGAAAATAGACGGGACATCCAAAAATTCTAAAATGTGAGACATCAGGTTTCTTACCAGAGAAAACCTCTTCGGGATTTTTGGAGTCCAAAGTGGAATGAGGGCATCGGTTTTGAATGTACACAGCAGTGTTTGCAGCTTCTCCCCACAGAAACTTAGGTAGACCCTGGTCACATAGCATGGCACGAGCAGCTTCCACAATAGTCCTATTCTTGCGTTCGGCAACACCATTCTGCTCAGGAGTATATGCAGTGGTAGTCTCCCTCTTAATGCCAGCTTCTCTGCAAAAGTCTTTGAACTCATTTGACTCATATTCGGTGCCATTGTCAGTCCTCAAAATCTTGATCTTCTTTCCGGTCATATTTTCCACCAAGGCTTTGAAGGTACGGAACCACATGAAAGCCTCATCCTTCTTCTTCAAGAAGTATATCCAGGTTTTGCGAGAGAAGTCATCAGTAAATGTCATGTAGTAAGAACATCCCCCGAGGGATGTCACGGGCAACATACCAGATAGATCAGAATGGACCAGTTGCAATATATCAGATGTCTTTGTGACACTTGAGGGGAAAGGTCCCCTTGTATGTTTTCCTTCAGCACGGCCCTTACATACACCTTCATGATTATTTCCAAAGTCAGGCATCCCTGTCACCACCTTCCTTGCTTCGGGAAGGGCCTTGTAATGAAGGTGTCCAAATCTTCGGTGCCATAGTTCGGTTTGTCGGATAGTATCACAAGTCATTGCTCCCAGCGGACTTCCTCCAACCTGGTAGAGTGTGCCAACTCTAAAACCAATTGAGATAGCTTCCTTGAAGCTCTTCTTCCACATGAGCACCTTTCCATCAGAGAAAGTTACATTGAATCCTTTGTCTTCCATGGCAGATACAGACACAAGGTTCTTCTTCAATTTGGGTACATAGAGTACATCTTGTAGACGGAGGACTTGTCCTTGAGACAAGTGGAGGGTCACAGTCCCGGTCCCTTTCACGGGATAAGTGGCATTATCACCAAGGATAATTTCTAGATTAGTATCCCTTTCAACCATGTCAGAAAGTGCTTCCTTGAATCCGGTGATGTGTCTTGAGGCACCACTATCGATTAGCCAGACATCCATAGTGTCGGGCAGAGATGCAGCTGAGAGAGCAGATACAGGAATATACTCATTTCTTTTATCAACAACATTATACTCCTCATACCTGGTATTTCTGGACCTTTTAGAAGGTTGATTGTTTCCTCCAAAGTGAGCCTTCCTCTTTCCTTTGGATTTGTCATTTCTTCGATTCCCATTCCTTCGGTTGTTGTTGTTATCATCACTATCGAGAGAATCCTTCTTGAAGGGGCATTCTCTAGCATAGTGACCAGGCCTATGGCAGGTGAAACATTTACCCTTTTCTCTTGAGTCCTTGTTCTTCCTTTATCCTTAGAACCACTAAAGTTCTTCTTTCGGGAATGAGCACCATAGGCAGCATTTCTGTCATTATCGAATTCCTTCATCCTTGTTTCTTCTTGCATACATCTAGACAGAAGCTCATCAAAGTTAGGAATGGTATTATTGTTGAGAATGGTAGTTGTGAATACTTGCCATTCATATGGGAGTCCTCCAAGTGCGGTGAGAACCATTTCACGATCAGCTATTGTCTCCCCAATAGCTAGCAGATTGTTCCTTGTTTCGGTCAATTTCAGAAAGAAGGTTTGAATAGATTCATCCCGGCCCTTCTTCATATTCTTCAACTTGTTCTTGAGGAATAGCACTTGGTTCACATTGTTTACCTTGAACATGAGGATCAATTTGTCATACATCTCCTTGGATGTGCCTAGTTCAGATATATAGGCAACCAGACTCTTATTTATGGATTCCCTGATCAATAGCTTTGCTCTGATTTCTCCCTTCTTATACTTGTTTCTAACAGCAACGGTAGCATTGGATGGAGGTTCTTGAATCTTTCCCGTCACATGATCCAAGAGATCATGATCTTCCAATTTGAGATCTAATATCATCTTCCAGGCATGGAAGTCATCCCTTCCAGTCAGCTTGTCATTCTCCTTGAATTCAAGACTAGTGGAACCCATTTCTTCTGGTGGTGATTGCTAAAGATAGAGTTTGTCTTCACCTCACCTCCGATACCATGTAAATTTTTGTAGATGTTCTATGCTAGGAGCAATTTTACTTTTCTCACAGCAATCATACAAATAGTTAAGTAAAATGCAGATAGAACATATAAGTGGATCTTACAGAAGACAAACCAGAAACAGGAAAAATGTGGTGGTTCGTTACGGCGGTCAACAGGATGCTTCAACCAGCAAAGTCTCCTTGGTCAGCCAACCCAGCATGTGTCACAACAGTCCTCCAATCAGCAAATGAGTCAACCCAAGTCAACTCCAAAAAAGTCAACGCTGTCCGGAAAAAGTCAACGCAGGGCAGCAAGCTAAAAGTCAACGTAGCAGCAGATTGGTCAACCCTTTGACCTCGATTTATGTGCCAAATAGTACGGCCTTCCAAAATCGAACTTCCCACAAATTTTCAGCCCAATTGGACCATGCGTTGACCAAAGTCAACGCTGGTCAAACTTTCTGCAAAACCCTAACTGCAGAAAATCGTCCTTCAACTCAGCCGTACTGTTTTTGTCCTTCTTCTCCTTCACACGTGTGGCTCAACTCGTCCTCCAAGAAGCTCGTACTAAATCAGATGAGAGAAGTTGTTGTGAGTTGTGTTGTGTTGAAATGCTCTCCAACTTTGCCTGTATTTATATCCATCATTGGGGCGTGTGACACATCTGCTGGGGGCGTGCAACCTTAAGGCCGACCTACACATATAATTTATTAAGAATAATAAATTCAAAATAAATGTTCTGCTCATCGGATTAAGACATATTATATATGGATTTTACACCTCTCCGAAAGAGGATTCCAACAAAAATATTAGCCTCTTAATCTGAGCATCATAACATGGAGTTTGGACCTAGTTGTCCAAATTTAACAGGGCTGAGCAAGGATAGCAATCGGAGATGACAGGCTCGAGGGTTAAGGCTGGACGGTGGCGACGTGAAAAAATACGCAGGAGTGAAAGGCCAGCGAGGGGAGAAATGAGGAATGCGTGAATGATAGAGGTTAAGGAAAACCGTACAGTCCATACGGATAGGACAGTGAAAGAGAAAACACAGTCAGCAACTTGCAAGGGCAGCGTATAGGAAATTGGAATGACGACAGCATAGAAGCGGGTGCAAGCAGCGTAAACGGGAAGCACACGTAACAGAGATTCTTCAGGCACAACTGGTGCATATGAAAAATTTTCTTCACCTAGTCAATAATTTTTTACCATTATAACTCAGATTTGAAAAATATAGATTTAAATGCATCTGCGATTTACACTTTGAGCCAACATCACGCCCAGATCTGCAATCCAAAATGATCCTGAGGCCAGATCTTACTGTCCAGGGCCTAGATCTGGCTCAGATCCAAAGATTTTCTGAGAATCTCCCAATAGAACCTGCACAAAACTAGAAACCAGCAAACATAGAAAACCAAAAATATGCACAGAAAACCCCAGTGAATTAAAAATAACGATATTTACAAATCTACACTGCTATTTTACAGCTCAAAGCCTTGATGGCTAGATTTAAATCATTCAACACAATTTAAAAAAATATAAATTAAGAGAGAGACTTCGGAGGGCTTTTCAGATCTTATTTCCTTGGGAGTCAGCTAGTCCAAACTAGGACTTCCCTAAACGCCCAATCTAAATCCGGAAGATTTCTGCATGCTTAAATTTAAACCGTTAAATTAATAGAGAAATAGTGATAAAACATAAAATTTTCAAGAGCTAGAGATAACTGCTAACTCGATCCAATTAATATTCTTACCCTAAATCCAGTAACCTAAGAGCCATTAATCTCCATGTGCAGTAGATTACTCTACAAGAGCCATTAATCAACAATCCATTAAAATAATCACCAGCAGAATATTAAGAACAAGTTTACCATAAAATGCTGAAGATGAACACCACCATCAAAATAAAACCCCCAAGTCTTCGTTTGTATTATTCCAGAAAATATTACTGGAGAGCTTCAAAAGCGAGTGCACGATCCAGAGATCGGATGATTGAAAGAATCAACAATCCATTAAAATAATCACCAGCAGAATATTAAGAACAAGTTTACCATAAAATGCTGAAGAGGAACACCACCATCAAAATAAAACCCCAAAGTCTTCGTTTGTATTATTCCAAAAAATATTACAAGAGAGCTTTAAGAGTGAGTGCACGATCCAGAGATCGGATGATTGAAACACTGACCAAGACCTCTAATTTATAAGATTAAATCTCCAACGAGTAGTTCAGTTGATCCTTGTCAAAATAATCTCGACTGTCGAAAAGATTTAATTATCTTTTAATCTGGACCGTCGAAATTATAATTTCGAGGAAATTCGAATTTATCATTTAATTCCATTTTAATTAACTCAAAAATAATATTTTTGAGTTAATTACTTCAAAATTTTGACTTTGACTTAACCCCCAAGGCTTAAGGGTCCAAAATTTCTTGAAATTCTCAATATTCCCTTGGCATGGGACCTTTAAAATTTATTTTATAAGTATCCACGATTTTTGCCTTTGAAGAATTTTAACTCACCTAGGACTCAGAATTAATTAAATTTCTGGCTTAGGATTTTTTAATTAATTTGGCCATAAAAATTAATTAGTTGACTGAGAGAGGATTTAATTATTTTTCCAATCCTCTTTACATAAGATAAATACATTTAGACACATAAAGGGAGAATGCCCATTCGTATAGACCCTCAAGTAGCTATCCAATTCTGCCACTCAAAACATGATCTAGTAGACCAAACAGCTTGTAATAAAATAATCTAGTCAATTAGCTAGGATTATTCCCAAACTACTTTTACAAAGACTCAATAGAAACACTAGGACTCACTTATCATTTTGATGACAAAATCCACCCTAGCTTTGGGGTGAGGCTAGAGGGGAAAACTCTGCCGATCACTTGTGTCGAGAAATACAAGCGAATCAGTGAGACAAAAAACTTCCTAAGATAGAAATTGTCACCAAAATACTAGGCTTACCTAGGTTGTTACATACATGATGGTCTTACTTAGATCATTTACATCATAAATATGCAGAATGGGTTTACATCGTTTATAAAACTGTTGTCTGATGATGGAATCTGAATGGCGTGAACACGTCGAACACGATGAATGCCATTTGAAAAAATGGGGGTGTACTGCTATGGGGTCGTTGACAAAGTGTGGTCAACATCTTGCTCTACTTGGGGACACGTTGCTTCATCGGAGGAATGTGAGAATCCAGAATCTGTATTAAGTAGTGTCCATCCAAATATCATCATACAACATTAAGCACATGAAAAATAGAAACTCTTCTTTCATTTATTACTCTACTTAACATGAAAAGTAAATCTACTCTAACTACAAAATGAAACGCTGAAATAACAAGGCGTAAGGTTAGAGATGCAATACAAAGGATGCCCTGTGGCATCAAATGTGTTCAATATGGTGCATACTGAGCATTTGCCTGCTTTCAGGCAAGTCTGTAGGCTACTTTTTAGATGTGCCATATCTGATCTTGCATATTGTAGGACTCTGTCGTATCCGAATGTCAAGCTGCTCTCGGCTATCAGACAAATCAAACCACTTATTTCTTCTTTTTTGCTTTTTTCTCTTCTTCTTAGTGGGTTGTGATGTCAGCAATGAGACCACTGTAGATTTCTTGCCCTTATCTTGAAAATGTTTGTACAAAACATCCTGATGAACCTGTAGCGTGACCAATCTTATTCTGAATATACTCTGTCAATGGTGACGCATAAGCTTGGTCGTCCTTTGTAACCATAGATAATTTTTCCTTAATGGGAAAAGTGACCTCCGTGTGATGAGATGGAAATTGCTTCAACAAACTAGGAGGCCTATGATTTGTTGACAAATCTGACTTGGGTTGGAAATTCTGCATGTGTGATCTTTCCATTTTTGCCAACTTATTCATAATAACAGTGATTTGATTAGAATGCTTAACATTTACAACACTAATTTCCTTCGCATGACTCTCTTCAATACTCAACAATTTGTGTTCCATGTTTTTATTGCTTCATCATTATCCGCTTTCATGGCCATGAAGAAATTTTGCATACAGTTCATCTCCTTCTCATGATTTGCTTCCATGATCGTCATTTCCTTGATATGTTTTTCTTCCACGGCATAGCATTTTCTGGCGTCATTTCATATCTTCATCTCTTTATCTTTTTCATCATCTTATCTTTCGTCATCTCACTAATCATTTCATAATTTGCACATTTAGCACCTGGACATTTCGGTTGGCTTCTTGTTTGGGTGGCGACTCCACTTATTCATCTATTTTACTCCATGACAAGAATCCCCCCTGATATCCATCTGCTACTCTCGTTTATTTCCTCTGTTTTAGAATTAGGTTCATGTTCAAGTGGCGACTCCAATTCTTTCATTTCTTACAAGAGTCCCTGCTAAGAAGCTCGCTTCTTGAGGACCTCTTGGCTTTTCTTGAATAGGGATCTATTTCTCTAACATCCATTTCGTCGTTCCATTCAAGCGAGTCATCATGGATGATCTTTTTGATCCTCTGGCGACTCCACTTATTCATCTATTTTACTCCATGACAAGAATCCCCCCTGATATCCATCTGCTACTCTCGTTTATTTCCTCTGTTTTAGAATTAGGTTCATGTTCAAGTGGCGACTCCAATTCTTTCATTTCTTACAAGAGTCCCTGCTAAGAAGCTCGCTTCTTGAGGACCTCTTGGCTTTTCTTGAATAGGGATCTATTTCTCTAACATCCATTTCGTCGTTCCATTCAAGCGAGTCATCATGGATGATCTTTTTGATCCTCTTGACTTTACTAACTTTCAGGGTGCTCCACACAATTTCCCGATTTCGGTTAGTTTGACTATTGATGAGATGCCACCTTTTAGTGACAATAATGCTTTTTTCAGAATTTCAACCTATGTATGAGCAAGTGTCGCCCATATTTTGATCATGAAGATGTGAAGATGCGGCTTTTCGTTCTCACCTTAACTGGTGATGCTGTGGAGTGGTTCGCTGACTTTCCCAAAAACACTTTTGATTTTCTCCAATCACTCATTGAGGCATTTGAAAATGAATATGGAGATAAAGAAAAGGTAAAAGCAAAAGTTGAAGTAAATGAAAAAATGTTGTCGCACAGAATGTCTAGGCATCACGACAACGACTCAGATCGGGGGCTGTCACCTTGATTCCCAATCTCTCTATTTAAGTTGTCTCCTTATAGCAGACTAAGGAGGGTAGACCCTATGGAAATGGAATGAAGGAGAACTCGTTGGGAACCAACCAGTTCGGGAGACACAGTTAAACGACCAAATATTTGTAAAAGATCTAGCAAGATTAAATGATTCGATTGAATTGGAAAGATTGATACCAGTGCCTTATGGAGTCAACTATCCTGCTAAGGAAATTACAACCAAGTACTTGATGAGAAACTGCTGCTATGCAATGTTAATTTAGAATGCAGAGTGCAAGGAAAACGATTTGAAAGAGCGAGATGAAGCAAGCTTCGAAGATGAGAATTAATGTTAAAAAGCCTAAAGCACTTAGATTATAAATAGTCTGATCTAATCACTAAGTACTTAAGCGAGAGTGTCAGTTATGAAGATGCAAAAATTACTCGATTAAAAGATATACAAATCCACAATAGAGCTCTCAAAATCAGATATCAATCACACTTACTTGAAAAGATTTCCAGAACATTAGTATTCAATAAACATCCAATAATTCAAGTAAATGAAACAAAAGTTAATTAAACATTAGGCAATTTTAATTGATAGAACACGTTCCAAAACTCAGATGCCAATGATCATCAAACTCAACTGAAACATATGAAATTTATTAGCGCTTAAATCTCAGTAATTATTCATCCAGATATACCATGAAAGTATAATGCTAATAAAACCACTTCATCAAGCAATTTATGGATTAAATGATGTTCTTAAAAATGCAAGTTCAAAAATTAAATTTTCTCCTATAGTCAAACTTAGGATATATTTTTCAGCAAGATTTCAGATCTGAAATATAAATGACAATAGTAATTTAAACCATAGATCAACAAACAAACGATCTCGACACCAATGCCCAACATGACTAAAAATAGTAAAAATTGTGGAACTCGAAGAAAAATCAATTTTTAGGGCTTGATTAAAAGAAATTTCAGATCTGATATTTTTATTTCAGCAGTGAAACAGTGACAGATCAGCAAGATAAAACTGCCCAAAATAGCTGCCAAGTACTTCCAGAAATAACAAAAATATATTTAAACTTGAAAATTTCAATTTTAAAGCTTTAAGAGAGTTTGATTCAGTAATTTTCAGAACTGATAAGTTTGTAACAGCAGTAAATTGATAACAGATTAGCGAACTGAAAATACTGAAAATGATCTCCACTATGTCTAAAAATGGTAAGTTTTGCCGAAAAAACTGAAAATTCAAATTTTTTAGACCTTATTTAGGATATGCATAAGAAATGTTCAGATTTGATTTTTCACAGTTATGCAGTGATTTCTTGCAAGCTTTAAAGTCAGATCTAGGCAAAATTAAAGATGCCCAAATGGCCAAAAATTCTGAAAATGAAGATTTTGCAATTCTAAACAATTTTGACCATATAAAATGTGTTCTTAGGGCCTAATTATTTGTGATTTGTTTGTAATAAAATTTGCAGAAAATATGGGTTTAGAGATCAAACCCTTAGCCCAAGGTTTTGAAAATCCCACCGTTGAAAATTCTTGAAATTTTGGGATAATGTTGCCGTTTGAAAATTAGAATTTTGGAGACCAAAATCCTGTAAAAATAGCCTCAAAAGCCTAGATCTTGCCCTCCAGGGTCTAAATCTGGCTCAGATCTGAAGATTTTCTTGGTTGATTTTTTAGATCTATTCCTGCAAACAAATATTGAGCCTAGATCTTGCCCTCCAGGGTCTAGATTTGGCTCATATCTGAAGATTTCCTTGGCTGATTTTTCAGATCTGAAGATTTTCTTAGTTGATTTTTAGATCTAATCCTGCACAAGTGAAAAAAAGAAACCCAATACCCAATATGTACAAAAATAGCGAAAATCTTAAAAACCCAAATGTTAGAATTCAAAATTATGTTACAAAACTTCAGATCTACAGATGTAAATTACAGATCTATACAATATATTTACAGATCTATGCACAAGAGTTGCATACCTATTAGATTTGAGGAGTATAAGTCTGACTTCACTCCCAGATCTGAAAATCTAAGGCTCTTACTAACCAGATCTAACTTTAAATTAAAAAAAATTAAGATAAATTTTCTTATTTAAGCACAAGCTCTAGAAAGACCCTGCAAAAAATATTCCGTAAGATAACCTTAGAAATTAGGAAACAATGGGCTTTTTCAGACTTTCTGAAATTTGAGAGGCGGCTGATTTAATTGAAGATTTCCCCAAACGCTCAAATCTTGAATAATGATCTCTGCACACTTAGATCTGAATTTTAGATTGATAGAGATTTAAAAAATAGCCATGAGACCTTTCAAAAATATAGATAACTGATATTTCTGTCAAATCAAAATGCAATTTAATAAAACTCAGAAAATTGCACAGGATACTTGTATGCAGATCAATCCATAAAGGCCATCAACCATCAAATGCCAATAAAAGTAGTAGAGTTTAGAGACAATATCACCACATAGATCTGGAAAATGAACACCAATGTTTGTAACCCCAAAGTTTTTATGCTTTATTGATCAAAAAATTACAAGAGCTTTTGAGAACAAGTGCACGATCCAAAGATCGGATGCAAATGAAATACAAAGACCTTTAAGTTATAAGATAAAATCTCCAACGGCTAGTTCGGTTGATCCATGTCAAAATAATCTCGACCGTCGAAAAAGATTTAATTATCCTTTAATCTGGACCGTCGAAATTATAATTTTGAGAAGATTCGAATGTATCATTTAATTCCATTTTAATTAACTCAAAAATAATATTTTTGAGCTAATTATCTTAAAATTTTGACTTTGACTTAACCACCAAGGCCCAAGGGTGCAAAATTTCTTGAAATTCTCAATATTCCCTTGGCCTGAGACCTTTAAAAATTTATCTTTTAAGGACCCACGAATTTTGCCTTTGAAATTTTTTACTTTACCTAGGTCTTAAAATTAATTAAATTTTTGGCTTAGGATTTTTAATTTAAATTGGCCATAAAATTTAATTAATTGACTGAGAGGGGATTTAATTATTTTTCCAACCCTCTTTACATAAGATAAATACATTTAGACACATAAAGGGGGAATAACCATTCTCGATAGACCCTCAAATAGCTACCCAATTCTGCTACTCAAAACATGATCTAGTAGACTATGTAGCTTGTAATAAAATAATCTAGCCAATTAGCTAGGATCATTCCCTAACTACTTTTACAAAGACTCGATAGAAAACACTAGGACTCACTTAGCATCTTGATGACAAAATCCACCCTAGCTTTGGGGTGAAGCTAGAGGGGAAAACTTTGTCGATCACTTGTGTCGAGAAACAAAAATGAATCAGTGAGACAAAAAACCTCCTAGGATAGAAATCATCACCAACATACTAGACTTACCTAGGTTGTTACATACATGGTGGTCTTACTTAGATCATTTACATCATAAACATGTAGTATGGGTTTACATCATTTATAAAACTACTGATTGATGATGAAATCTGAATGGCATGAATACGTCAAACGTGATGAATCCCATTTGAGAAAATGGGAGTGTACTGCTATGGGGTCGTTGACAAAGTGTGGTTAACAGAGACAAAAGGAGAAAAATGAGGCTCATTCTTCACTTCACACTTGAGAGAGCAAGAGGAGAAAAGGAGAAAGGAGGATGACGTTGTTACAACCATCATTTGCTAGAGGAAACTACTGCAAATAGAAGGCTCAAATCCCATGGTTCAACTGACACATTTCAAAGAGCAGTCCCGAGATTCTAGGGGTGGAAATTTAGGCCAGAGTTTTTAGGGGTGAAAATTTAGGGGTCAATTTTGATGCAATTCCTGGAGAGAAGCAAACAGGAAATTCTAGTTCTCTTTCCTTTGACTGAGCACACAATTTGAGGCAGGATTATTGGAATAAAACTTGAGGCCTGTCCCTGCTACATTTCTGGTACAGTCAGCGTGTTTTTTGTGGGATCTGTGACGAGTTTTTGAGGATGTTTGAATCAGAGTCAAAGCAGAAAATTCAGTGAACATTTCTGCCGAGTCTTGGCTCGAAAATAGAGGCATTGTCTGTGGTTTGGTAACACTGAGTTCGAGGCAAATCACAGTTGGGTAAAATGACTGTGATGCACGAAATTCTATGTAACCTGGGCAGTGTATATGGCAAGTTTAAGGAAAGAGATCATTTAAATCTCTTGTGTATTTCTTGTTGTCAGTAATATCTCTAGAAGCAAATAAAATCGTCCTTTGAAGACTGGTTTTCCCCAAGAGGCTATGGGGTTTTTCCGGGTCAGATTTACCAAAAAATAGTGTCTCTTATGTGTTAAATGCTTGCATAATTTTTTTGCATTAATTATCAGCTATTAGGAAAGTGAAAAATTACTAGAAGCACTCTTTATGTTTGTAATAAATGCATTCTGAAATTTATATCAGCATGTTTTAGGGCAGCAAGCTACTAAAGTCTTCAAACAATGAACCATACCTTTGAAACTTTGCCAGAAACCCAAAGACTTAAGCAGTTCAGAGGAAGGAAGGTTCTAGCTTCCAGATTTGCTTCATTTTGTTGGTTGTGGGGACATGGCTACTGGGTTGAGAGTAGAGGACAGATTGGTTGTGGGGTCATGGCTACTGGAGGAGGTGTACGTATGGGATGTTGTTGAAGCAGCTATGCAAGCACCCACTGATCCAACTCAGTTGGTGGAGTTCAACAAGAAGAATGTGAAGGCAAAGAGGATCCTTCTAGATGCCATCAAGGACCATTTATTCCCTCATGTTTCAGGGATGGAATATGCATATCAGATGTGGGAGTCCTCGGTCTCTTTGCACCAGAGTTCCAATGAGAACAAGAATATGGTGTTGAGACAAAAACTACGCAACACCAAGATGACCAATACTGATAGTGTGGCATCTTTCCTCACCAGTGTCTCACAGGTTAAGGATGGTTAGCTGTCCTTGGCGAGGCTATTCCAAAGGAGCAGTTGGTAAGGATTGCCTTAGATGGGTTAACTGAGAAGTGGGATGGCTTTATCCATGGTTTGGTGGCCAGAGAGAACTTTCCTGGTTGGAGGAGGATGTGGGACGATTTCATCGAGGAGGAGATTAGGAGGGGTGTGAGAGGTGGCATCAAGAGTGGCAGGGGAGGTGAAGAAGAAAATGTTGCTCTTGCAGATTAGGGAAGGAAAGAAGATCAAGAAGGGGTCTTCTAGTGGAGCAAAGTAGGATAAGGGGAAACAAAAGGCTAAGGAGAAAGACATGAGAAAAGTGAAATGCTTTGCTTGTGGGAAGATGGGTCACTATGATGTTTAGTGTCCCAACAAGCAGGGTAAGAAGAAACAAGGAGTTGCAGCTTCAACATATGTGGATGATTTTGCGGCCATGTTTGATTCAAAGTGCTTTGGTGGTGAGTTTAGCCACTCATGTCACATCTTTCTGTGCATGGTTCATAGATAGTGGAGCATCTTGCCATATGACTGGAGTTAGAGAGCACTCCACAAGCCTTTTGGAGGATGACATTGGCTTGGAGGTTGTGCTTGGCGACAACTCCAAAGTCAAGGCGACATGTATGCGGCAATTTCATTTCAGAGGGAGACATCACCTCCTCTGAAGGTGACAAATGTTCTTTATGTTCCAGGGTTGAAGAAGAGCTTGATATCAGTCTCTAGCTTGGAGGACAGGGGGTATGAGGTATTGTTTTGGAAGGGACAACTGTTGATATATCCCAGGGGATCTAGTATTGAGTCTGCTCGTGTGGTTGGAGCTTGCAGTGGGAGACTATACAGACTTTAATTTCAGCCTCTTCGAGCTATAGTAGTGCAAACTAGTAACAGTGATTTATGTGAGCTGTGGCACAGTAGGATGGCCCTCTTGCACCATGGAGCTTTTAGGATGTTGAGGGAGATGGTTACAGGGTTTCCAGACTTCAGCATAGAGCATGATGATGTGTGCAAGGGGTGTGCTTTGGGAAAGTACACCAAGACACCTTTCTAGAGCGGTGACAACAGAGGTGCTGCTGTCTTTGACTTAATTCATTCTGATGTATGTGGTCCTATGTCCCATGTTTCATTGAGTGGATATGAGCACTTTGTGTCATTCAATGATGGCCACTCTAGGAGGACCTGGATTCACTTCTTGAAGACCAAGGATGAGGTCTTCCGACAATACCAAGAGTTTAAGCCTCTTGTGGAGAACCAAACAAGTAGGCAGATTAGGGTGTTGAGATCAGACAATGGGGGTGAGTACATTTTTGCGGAGATGAGGGATTTTTGTGGGAGTGTTGGCATCAAGAGGGAGCTCATTGTGCCTTATAACCCTCAGCAAAATGGGGTGGCAGAGAGGAAGAACATGACCATTGTGGGTGCAGCTAGAGCCATGTTGTATGATCAAATTTTACCTTTCTTCTTGTGGGCCGAGGCATGTAACATTGTTGTTTATTTGTAGAACAATAGCCCACACAGAGTCTTGGGGAGCAAGACTCCTAAGGAGGTGTATACCAGCAAGAAGCCAAAAGTTGGGCACATCAGGATATTTGGGTGCCTTACATATTCACACGTCCCCGAGGAGAAGAGGATGAAGCTAGAATCCACTGTAGAGATGGCTATCCTAGTGGGTCACAGTGAGACCAACAGAGCCTACTATATATAACTTCCTGCACAGAGGAAGATTGTCTTGAGGAGGAATGTGACATTTGAGGAGAGGGCTTTGAGGAGG
This sequence comes from Pinus albicaulis, assembly GCA_034641835.2. Classification (NCBI taxonomy): domain Eukaryota; kingdom Viridiplantae; phylum Streptophyta; class Pinopsida; order Pinales; family Pinaceae; genus Pinus; species Pinus albicaulis. The sequence goes on from CM076570.1 coordinate 398,638,953, forward strand.
TCTCGGGAGGTTGATCAGGTGGAGCAACAAGATCCTCAACAGGGGGCCACACCACAGGTTTCAGTGGAATTAGGTGGTGCATCATGATCAAGAGGTTCACCTTTTTCAGGGGTGACAAGGTCACAAAGCACAACTTCGCTTGGTATCTGATCACTTGGTGCAGGTTCATCAGGCACATTATCTCAGAGGTCAAGATCTCCTTTGGTTATTTCAGTGCCTTCCTCGCCAGGAGGACAGGCACCAAATGAGGATTTTCCCATACCACCACAGGCGACTACTACAGGGAAGAGGAAGCTAAGATGGCTTCGGGAGACCTTGAAGGAGGCTCAGGAGGCAGTGGGGAGACCCAAGTGGTCAGTGAGGGAGAGCAGACCACCAAAGAGATTGGGTGGCTTTGTCGCAGATGTTGTGGAGATAGAGCCAACTAGTTTTGAGAAGGTCGCAAGACAACAAATTTGAAGGGATGCCATGGTGAAGGAGTATGCCTCTATTATGAAGAATGATGTTTGGGAGGTAGTCCTAGTAGTTCCACGTCGTCAGTTGCGACTTCCAAGTGGCTCTACAAGATCAAACATCTTGCAGATGGTAGCGTGGAGAAGTTCAAAGTTTGGTTTGTCGCGTGGGGGTTCTCACAGGTAGAGGGAGTTGACTATGAGGAGAACTTTGCACTAGTTGCTCGTTATACCTTTAATAGAGCAGTGATATCTATAATAGCTGAGATGGGATGGAGGATTCACCAGATGGATGTGAATACCACCTTTCTCAATGGTGTCATACAGGAGGAGGTGTACATTGAGAAACTTGAGGGCTTTGAGTTGCATGGAAGGGAGTCTCATGTATGTAGGCAGCGTGGAGAAGTTCAAAGCTCGGTTTGTCACGTGGGGGTTCTCACAGGTAGAGGGAGTTGACTATGAGGAGGACTTTGCACTGGTTGCTCGTTATACCTTTAATAGAGCAGTGATATCTATAATAGCTGAGATGGGATGGAGGATTCACTAGATGGATATGAATACCACCTTTCTCAATGGTGTCATACAGGAGGAGGTGTACATTGAGCAACTTGAGGGCTTTGAGTTGCATGGAAGGGAGTCTCATGTATGTAGGCTGAAGAAAGCCTTGTATGGACTGAAGCAGGCATCGAGGGCATGGTATGCGAGGATAGATGCCTACTTGCAGCAAGTGGTTTTCCAGAAGAGTGATGCAGATCCAAACCTATATTTTATGCTGATAGGTGATGATCCACTCATTCTGGTACATTATGTGGATGGCTTGATTATTACAGGGGGGGGGACCATCTCATCCAACATTGCAAGAGAGATCTTGCTTTAGAGTTTGATATGATTGATATAGGGCTGATGCATTACTTTTTGGGGTTGGAGGTTTGGCAGGAGGACAAGCACATCTTTGTGGGCCAGGGCAAGTATGCAAGAGATATCTTAAGGAGATTCCGTATGGATGGTTGTAGACCTATGGCTACTCTTATCACCAACAGGAAGAAGCTGCATGATGGTGATTCTGAGGTTGTGGATCCAAATTTGTGTTGTCAGCTGATTGGTTCATTGATGTATTTGGCAACACTAGACCGGATATTTGTTTTGCAGTCGACACATTGAGTCAGTTTATGATGGAGACCAGGAGAGTACACTGGGTGGTTGCAAAACATGTGTTGAGGTACTTGCATGGCACAATGGATTATGGTTTGGACTATGTCAGAGATGATGGGGTCAGATTGATATGTTGCACAAACTCAAATTGGGTTGGCAGTGTCAGTGACTTGGAGAGCACTTTCGGATGTTGTTTCTCATTGGGCTCAACAATTGTGTCATGGTTCAATAGGAAACAAAAGTCAGTGGCATTGAGCAGTGCAAAGGCAAAGTATATGGCAACTAGTCACGCAGGGTGCGAGGCATTATGGCTTCGCAAGATGCTTCATGGATTATTTGGTCAGATGCCGAGACCAACTACGATTTATTGTGACAATTAGAGTTGTATTAAACTCTTTGAGAATCCAGTTTTTCATGATCGGTCAAATCATATAGAGATCAGATACCACTTCATCAAAGACTGGTTCAGGGAGGAGCAATGAAGCTTGAGTATATATCCATTGATGAGCAGGTAGGAAACATTCTCACCAAGTCTTTGCCAAGAGGCAAGCATATTTTCTTCAGAGACAAGATGGGAGTGGTGAGTAACACCTTCCTCGGTAAGAGGGAGTGTTGGAAATAGTACCAACGAGAGGTGTTACTAGGCATTTATCTCTTCTAGCCTAGTAGACACATTAATAACTTTTGTCTTGGTGACATTTGTGAGTTAAATTAATGTCATGGGTGGAAAAGGTACTTAAAAGTATTGTACCATGTATTTTTTCTAATATTAAAGTCACTTTGTGTAAAGTTCATAGTGTACTTTTCTAATATTAAAGTGAGGTGAAAAATCACTTTATGAGAAAAATAGAAAAATGTACACAACTTGAAAAATGTATTAGGAGGCTTTTAAGTAATGGGGCCTATGTGTGAGGGGGGTTAATTGAGCGAGTTAATCTCAACCACACATCTTGACATTTGGAGATTAAATCTCATCCATTGGATCCTAGGTTTAGGGATTCGATCTTTTTTAAGAGACAAAAGGAGAAAAGGGAGGCTCATTCTTCACTTCACACTTGAGAGAGCAAGAGGAGAAAAGGAGAAGTGAGAACAAGGAGAAAGGAGGAAGAGGCTGCTACAACCATCATTTGCAAGAAGAAACTACAACAAATAGAAGACTCAAATCCCAAGGATCAACTGACACATTCCAGAGAGCAGTCCAGAGTTTGTAGGGGCGGAAATTTATGCCCAAGTTTCTATGGGCAGAAATTTAGGCCCGAGTTTTTAGGGGCGGAAATTTAGGAGTGAATTTTGAGGCAGTTGCTGGAGAGAAGCAGGCTCGAAATTCTAGTGCTCTTTCCTTTGATTGAGCACACAATTGGAGGCAGAATTCCTGGAACAAAACCTGAGGCCTATCTCTGCTACATTTCTGGTACAGTCAGCGTGTTTTTCGTGGGATCTGTGACGAGTTTTTGAGGCTGTTTGAATCTGAGTCAAAGCAGAACATTAAGGGGACATTTCTGCTGAGTCTGGCTCGAAAATAGAGGCACTGTCAGTGGGCTGCTACCACTGAGTTTGAGGCAAATCACAGCTGGGTAAAATGACTGAGGCACAAAATTCTATGTAACCTGGTCCACATCTACAACAATTTCAAGGAAAGAGATAAGTTAAATCTCTTGTGTATTTCTTGTTGTCAGAAATTTCTCTAGAAGCAAATAAAATCCTCCTTTGAAGACCGGTTTTCCCCAAGAGGTTGTGGGGTTTTTCTGGGGTCAGCTTGACAAAAAACTAGCGTCTCGTATGTGTAAAATGCTTGCATAATTTTTTGCATTAATTATCAGCTGTTAGGAAATTGAAAAATTAGTAGAAGCACTCTTTATGCTTTCAATAAATGCATTCTGAAAATTAGTAAAAGCATTCTTTATGTTGGAACTAAACAAACACATTCAAACTTGTAAACTGGGTAAAGGGTGCAGATTATAAATTTTCTACACCTTGGAGGTGGATGCTCTTGCACTATTGCGATGACCTCTTGTGTTTTGCGCTCCTATTCCTTGAGGCTTGAGGCATGATTGTTCTTTGATAATGCAGAGAGAGTTGAATGAGAAATATGCACGGGGAGCAAACAAACCAATACAGGTAGGATGAAAGACAAAATTACTGAAATACAACTTACACCTCTGGTTTCCACCTTGAAATCCAACAAAATTTACTCTGGCTGCCCACTCTTGGGCTCTTCCCAACCCCAACTTCCAAGCAAGTAGAATAAAGGATAATACAGAAAACAGAAGAGAGAGACCAAGAATCAGATTAACCAAGGATTCAAGTGGCTTAGTTTCCAAGCTATAGAAACTGTATGACCAAAATATCCACTAGAGAGCACCGTGTCTGTGATAAGCCAACAAACAACATGGATGGACTAACTTTGCTTTCGAAGTTTCAGACAGAAGTAACAGAGCTCGGTCCCAAACAACTTTGAAACAGAAAGAAGGGAAATAGTTCGGATGGAAGAAAGAGGGGGAAGCTTTTAAGAGAGCCACAACCCTTACCTCTTTCCTATGAATATTTTCAAGTAATGCTAAGAAACAGGGGCAAACAACTAGAATGCCAAGAGCAAGTAGCCTCAGATGAGGATCCATACCTTTATGAGGGTGGGGGTAGGAGGAAATATCGGAGAAAATGCATTCAAAATACATTTTCTCTAGTAGTTCCCTACACTCCCACCTTCATTGAATATATTTTCTTTAATATTTCTCACCACCCCCACCCTCATCAGGGAAATACATTTTCTCCAATAGTTCCCTCTACTCCCACCCTCATTGAATATATTTTCTTCAATATTCCCCCCAACTCCACCCCCACCCTGTAATGCAATGTTCCACCAAGACTCTGGTGCGGGGAGACGCACAGGGGGGACGTGTGGGAGTACCCTCACATTTTTGGGAAATTTCGAGGGTGCGGGGGGACGTCGTATATATATATATATTTAAAATTCAAGTTCATACTCATTGTATAATAATAAAAGCATAAATATTAAATAGACTAATAGTAATATGGATATCAATACATTGAAAATTGAAATTTGATCCACACATAAAATTTAAATTCATAATTGAATTAAATAATGACATACATTGATCCATCCTCATCATTCATTTTGATACAAACATCATTCACATGACATTCTCATTATTCATTCATACCATGAGATTCAATAAAAATTTCAATAATGAAATATTCAAATACATTGGTCCAGACTCCATATCATTCATCATTCTACAATCTACATTGATTTAAAAATTAAATTCATCATTCATCATTCTAGAGTCTAAATTGAAAGCAAAACATACTAGTATACTAATTAGTAAATTACCTGTGTTACATGGGGTCTCGCTCCCCACCTAGGGTTTTAGATTCCTCGCCCCCTCGCGCTCCGGGGTCTTGGGGACTTCTAGGGGGGCGTTTCCCTCATGCCCATGCACACCCCCCTCATGCCCCTTTTAGTTTATGGTTTCGTGTTAAAAGTTGTTGTGCCACTTAGCATGTTTGAGAATCCAAGTGATTTCGATTTAGATGGTGACATGGTTGATCCTGATATATTCGTGCAACAGCTGGATCTAGAGACTAGTGGGGCATTACCTTGAGCATTTATGCTCATTTACCATTATGATGATATCATTTGATATTCATATGTTATGTTTTATGTTTCAGACATAACTTATTTGCTTTTAAGTTTTTATGTTTCAGACTTGAGTTGTAAACTTCATTTTAAACTTTATTTTGAATCTTGATATAATATGTCATATGATATCTTAAACTTTATTTTCATTGTACATTGTTAGTAGTTACAGTAATGATTATACAGTTACAAACTTACAAACTTACATGTATGATTGTATGATGCATGTTTTAAGTTTTAACCTTTAAATTTGTTTCAGTTATATGATTCATCATTCATTGATTTATAATTTTATCATTTATGATTTATCTTTCATGATGTAAGTGTATGATGATTGTATATACATTCCTTGCAAAAATACAGTTACATTATAAATATTAAATTTTATAATTTTTATGACCCTGACGTACCCCCATGTTCCCTGAAAATTGGTAGGGAGCTTTTGCATAGGTCGCTCCCGCTCTCTCGCCCCCTCGCTCCCATCTCCAGGGGACTTGGTGGAACGTTGCTAATTACTATATACTATACACTAGATACTGAAGTTCGAACACTAAATTTATATAACTCAGTTTCAAACTCAAAAATAGTTATGAGTGTAGAGTCAAGAATTAGTGTGAGGTCATCGATATCTAGTGTCACAACTCAAAAGATAAAATTGAAAAAAGAAAAAATGGATAATGAGCACTGAAATGAAATGAAGGTATGAAGGTAAGTTTAAGTTATTAAGTTATTTTAATTTTTAACCTAGCATTTTTTTTTTTTTTTTCTCTCTCTTTTCTTTAAATTTTTAAATTTTTGTTTTTTAATTTAATTTTTTTGTAAGTGTATTTACTTTTTAATGTTATTTTTAAATTGGATGTTATTAGACACATTTAAGGGGGGATGCATCCCCCTTCAAAAGGGATGCCTAGAAGTAGCCCTTTTGAGGGGGGACGCCCATACACACCCTTTTTGGGGAGTCTCGTCCCCCACACTAGGGAAACACACCCCCTTGCATCTCCCCAAGACTCCCTAAAAAGGGTGCGCGAGGAAATACATCCCCAGTAGACTTCCTGTCCCAGGTGCGTAGGGTGCAAGGGTTGCGCACACCCGACCTTGGGGGACACATCCTCGTGGAACACTGCTATAATGTCCTCAAAGAATTGAGGAAAAATAGGACTCATTAGCCTGTCCATCCTCATAGGCTATAGTCCACTTGAAAAGGGGAAAACCCCAATAGTACCCATTATTGGGCAAGTTTTGGGATAGTTAGGCGAAAAACTCAAAATTGGGGTTTTTAGTAAGATTTACTCAACGATTTATGAAGACTAAAACCCCTCAAGGAAGCCTTTAAATAAAGGAGGATTAGATTCAATTTGAGCATCATGTGTGGATTATCTCATTTGTGCCTTTAAATAAAGGAGGATTGGATTCAATTTGAGCATCATGTGTGGATTATCTCATTTGTTGTTGAGCATTAGCTCTGAAGGTTTTAATACCACACTCTCTTGTCAATTTCGGTGGCGAAAGATTTCACCCTATATGACCAGTTCTCTCTCTTTCTCTGTTGGGCACAATGATTTTTTTCCAAGGAAGAACACAACTCTTAAAGGATTGTTTCTTTGATTTGGGCCCAAGATCTTTTGATCTGAGCAACGGATTCGTCTATTCTATTCCCTTTGTTTTAGCATAAGAACGAACTGAGAAGCAACGAAAATTTGCAATTTGGTTTAGCACATGAAATTTGAAATCTGGAATTCTGGAATTCAACTCTATTTGAGAACAACGAATTCAGGAGGGCATGATTATTGTTTGGAGCACAGTTGCGTCATCTAGCAGCGATGGTCCTTTTTGGTGCAGGTACATGCCTTCTGAATGAGGGTTGTGATCTGACGTATTAAACCTGCGACCATAGTAATTGCAATTGGTCTAATATCCAAGCAATGAACGACTCCAAGAAAACTTGGGGCTTCCTATAAAATTTGAACGCTTTCCTGGTCCTGCAAGCGGTTCCGCGTTAGAGCTAGGGTTATGAAGGTGAACCGCTAGGGAATTTCAAAGCCTTCTGCAGCAGATTCGAGTTCTACAAATGACACAACTTCTGTAGTGGGTTAGGAACTTCAGAAGTGAACACGTGGTTTCTGGAGCGGTAATATTTCTTGGGTTCGGAAGCTGCTCAGTTTATGCATAAGATTCAACTCATAAATAAACGCTATAACATATTCATATTCCTAGTTTAAGTAGCTAGTTAGACGACCAAGTAACATAGTAAAAAATTATTAAACAAATTTGTTATTTGTGTTTGTTTTATTGGGTGGGTTCACAGTGGGGACACTTAGTGTGTCTATTGATGATCATTTGTTGGACGCATTTATTGTATAGTCTCTTGAATTAAATTTATTGTCGAAATTACTATGACCGTTACACTGGTTAACGAACTCATTGAAGTATATTGTTGAATTTTTATTTGAAGGTGAATCTCTTGAAGTTTTTTATAAGTGTGCTAAGTTAAATTGTTTGAGAATTTTTTATTGGTACCCTAGCTTCTGGGGAAGAAATTTTAGGGCAAAATTATCCAATCACATTACACACCCTCATGAGGGAAATATTTTCTCCATTATTTCCTCCCACTCCCACCCTCATTGAATACATTTTCTTCAATATTTCCCCTCAACCCCCACCCTCGTGAGGGAAGTGAAAACAAGTAGTAACTAGTGATGAAAAGGAAACAACCACCAACGTTAAAGTGAAGTGCAAATTTAAAATGGACTTGACCAAGGAAGTGCTGCGAAATGGTGGTGTTTGGTCTCATTATTCTCCTAGGAGGTGAGCAATTGGTGGTTTCCATTGCCTTGTAGTCTGGATTTCGTTTGGTCTCATTATTCTCCTAGGAGGTGAACAATTGTTGGTTTCCACTGCCTTGTAGTCTGGATTTCCAGGCAAGATGTCTAGTTGTTTCCATAATTAGATTGTATATCTAGCTACCTCATGTTTGCAATCATGTTCCTAAACAAGGCGCTGCAACCTCACCTCTCCAATTATTTTGAAAACCCATCTTAATTGCATTGGTAATGGCGGCGAGCCATGCTTGTACATTTGTCTTGACTATCTGCCAGGTCAAGAGGTGCCACCATCTGACATTGTCCTTTAGTCAGAAAACACATATCCTCTATTAATTAGCTCTGTTGTGAACTCTTCGTGGGGGATTTTCTGATGATTTTAATCAATACTGTGGAAAGTTTTAGAAACACTATTGAAAGAAGCCACCGCACAATTTTTTAACGATATCATGGTAAGATTCTCTGTATTATCTAACTTGATTATGAAATCTCTACACATGCTTTGCTTTCTTCTAGATTTTGAGACTTGTTGAGCACCAAGTGTCAACTACCCTATAGCAGAGGACATTTTTTTAGATATTTTTTTCATGGTCAGAGCAATCAGACGTCCAAATTTCATTATCATCATTCAGCTTCTGATCTTCGAATGTAATGCAAATTCTGAAGCCCTATAGGCCATTATGTAAAAATGATTCTAGTATGTTTATAAAGGCATGTAACACACCTAGTTCAGTTTATGATTTCTACCAAAGAGTTTCATTATAGGGATTTTTTATTTTTTTATTTTATTTTTATTTTTTATTTTCAGCTAATTATTTATGTTTTACAACAACGAATAATTGGGTGAGTTTTTCTCCCAAACATACCCCAAAGCTAGAGTGGGGCTAGGTGGTGAATTCTTAAGTGAGTCTTAGTGTATAGAGTCGATGTAAATTACCATACTAGATGATGTCCAAAGTTTCGTAGATTTTGGTTGTGTCTAGAGGTCAGTTTTTAATTATTAAATTTCCCTTTCTAAACAGGGTGTCTATGTAATATTTTATGTAAAAAATTGTTGTCTATAGAAGTTATAGGTGGTATGAGTAATCATAGTTAGACCTCATCACTCAAAATTTCTATTTAGACACACTGTGAGGGTGGAAAATATGTTTATACCCCTCTAGAGACTTATTTTCTATTTTCTGGCAAAAAATGGCAATATACTTAGCTAGAAAATGATTTGAAAGTTAAAATGAGAGAAAAATAAAATTCTTTTCAAGTGAAAAATATTAAAAAAGGGAATGTGCACTTTCTAAGAAAGGAATCTCCACAAATCAAGGAAAGTCCTAGAAAAAATCGTTGGGATAGAAAAAGGGGAGTTAATTCTCAAGAAAAAATGATTTTTGGAGGACAATCGAATTTGTTGACCAAGGTGGTTAAATTGAATGGGAATTTCTTGAGAAAGGAATTAGAAAAAATTACATTTTGGTCCATTCCAACTCATCATCATGGAGATCGATTTTTTTCTGAAGGCATTCAAGGGTTGAGATTTGTTACCGTTCACCATTGGGGGACACTCATAGGAGAAGTTTTCTCCTAGATATTCCTTTAGTCAACAGCCCCTTGCAGCTACCAGATAACTCGATGTGACCATTCTTCGCTACTTGAGCCAACTATTATGTGCCCTCGCCCATTTGTTATGATCGAATGTTTGAAGATGGGGACCTTCCTAGCCTAAAGGTATGACTTTCATTATGTAATTGGGTATATTTGCTTGCTTTTCTGGGACATATTTGGACATGGATATGTGGGGGGTTTTGGCGAAAAGAATGGGCTTGGTTTGTACTCTTGTTCCCTTGTCCCAACTTGGTCATTAATCTTGTATCCTAGTCCCGTGGGATCTCCTCTATTGGCTATTAGCTTTAGGAGTGGCTCTACATGGGAAACCTTAATTTGGTTGCGTGGTCCCGCTTCCTGACATAACATATCTCACTCCTCTCTGCTCATTATAACTCCTTTCTTCACTTTTCCCGTCTAGGTCCACATTTGTCCATTGGGTCCACAAGGAATTAGCCTCTCACTTCCCTTGTCCACACTTTGGGTCGGGCCTGTGATCCAGGTGGATATTGGTGGCCACCTACCTATTCCACCTATATCTCCAGTCGGTTTCTTCAGTTTTCTTGTTTATAGCAACATTTACTATTTTTAGCAGTTTTTCAGGTCTTATACTTCTGAAGCAGTTTTGATCCCCTAAAAGACATTTTTTTGAGGTTTGCATTAGGCCCGTAGCCGTAGGCAGGGTCCTGCGGCAAATCCTGTAGTACTCAGAGAGATTTTTCTAACGATATATCGTATGCGCAAAAAAAAAATAATATGACCAAGTTACAACCCCGGGAAGTTCACTGCCCAACTAACCCAAACAGGGCCCATAAACTCTTGGCGTTCCATCACCTAGGGTTAGGGTTTTGGTTGTTTAGGGTTTTCCCATGTTGTTCAATAATAAAAAGGTCCTTGAGCTTCATTGTGACATAGTTCAGAGACATGTAGCAACCACATCTCTTCTTAGAGATAAGCTACCATCGCTCGAGCTAGTTTATTTCCATTTTGTCTATAAGCATATTTTAAATTTGATATTTATGAAATGAAGTTTTATTTCTGCTGCATCTCTGCGTTTATGTTTATTTCTGTATTTTATTGCGTCCCTGCATAAGTCTGGATCAATGGTATGGAGGAAATGGAGTTCGTCGACATCTCCTCTCTTGGTGCAACGTATCGTATTCTGCCAAGATTGAGTAGAAATTTAAATAGAAGAAGTGAGACTGTGGATCTGGGAATCGGAAGCAAGGGAAAGGCGTCCCCAAACCGCAGAACGAAGGACAAAGCCAAGGCGGGGTGGCCCAGGATGACCTGCAAAAGCCGCAAGAGAAGCGCAACACCACAAAGCCAAAGGACACAGGGAAGTGGTGTGAGTTCCTTAAGAGCTCCACTCACAACACAAGTGAGTGTCGGACCTGTTCCCACTCAAACCATCAGGGGATCTAAAGGGGTTCCTAAGAGGGCAACTGCTAGGTTAAGGGCAATGACGGAGGCTTAGCCCACTCTCACCACAGCTAAGTCTCCCTGCTCTTTACAGACTTTCACCGATGGGAGGAGTCCCGGTAGTGTAGGAATCACTTGTAAAGATAAGTCACCTGACATGGGGACACGGGACACAGTGGGCACGCGGATTCGAGTGTCAGACACGGACACGGTGAGTCCTTGGAATAGGACACATCCGGACACGTTATATACTATTTTATTATATATATATATATATATATATATATATATATTAAAAATTAGAGATTTTTATTACACAAATTCATACAAATTTATTGATTCAAACATAAATCTTCATCTAGATGTAAGTTTACAAAGATACATCATACAATCATACAAAGTAATAGACATATTCATCAATGATCCAATAGGAGAAAGAAGAGATATTGTAGTTTTCTCATTAAGTCATCAAAATCAAAATGTGTTGCATAAGTACTAGGTAGTACAATGCCAATGGAAAATAGAAATAGAAAATACAAAACAACTACAAGTCTACAACACTAAAATCCTCAAGGCAGTGCCGCAGTCGGTAGCTCATGAGTCATGACTCATGAGTCATCAATCCTCATCATCATAATCAACATCACTGTCCTCATCATGATCATCGTGCTCACCACTGCTCTCCTCTGCTGCATCCTCCTCCTCTGTATCCAAGGTCATCTCTGCATCTACTGGTGTGGAGGATGACCCCTCTACTGTATCGCCATCATCAAATGTGACAGGCTCTAGCACTGGCTCATTGAGATCCAAGTTGGCCAATGCCAACTCAACACTGCTGTCCATACCCATATCATCAGGAAAGACATCCCACATCTTTGTCTTTCCCTTAAACCAATCCTCCCTCTGCCTGTAAATAAGACGAAGGTTGGTGTGCACATACACCATTGTCTCTACCCTAGACTGCTCAAGCCCACTCTTCTTCACACTATACAAATTCTCATATGTGCTCCAATTCCTCTCGCAACAAAAGGATGAAGTCACCTGAGACAAGAGCCTCATGGCTAACTGCTGTAGAGGAGGGCTTGTTGCCCCATGAGTTGCCCACCAAGAATAGGGCTTTTTAGCCCCCCCTGTCTCTAATCACATCATAGCTTGCAAATCGCCCAGTGCTAGTGGAAAACTCTGCAAAGGCATCCTCCACCTCATCAAGGGATGCCCTATCCTGAAATCCTCCTGAATGCATCTTTCCTCCCCTCTGAGATTTCACCATCCATGTGAGGAGGGAATGTGCGGGAAGGTCCACCATTCAGCCACTCATGGCTATAGTATTTTGGGTTTAACGAGTGAGCCAAATAATGTAAAGGTGTGCAATTCTTGTCCCATCTACTGACAAGAATATCCTGTATGCTGGTGAAGAAGGCCAGTGATGTCTCATACTCGGGGCACTGACTATGTAAAATAATGTTCCTCAGAGACTCAATCATGGAATCCCATCCCTCATAAACCTCTCTTAGGATGGGTTGGTCTGTATCTGCAAATCGAAACAAGGAAATGATAGGGTCCATGATCTGAATAAGTAGATCTACCCTCTCCCACCAGACATCATCCAACACTGTGTCCTTCACTCTTTTTGACGCTGCTTCATCTGTCTTTCTCCAAAAAGACCAAAACTCTGAAATAACCAATGGCCCAAAGAGTGGTCTTGACTTCCCTCAACCTCTTCAACATGATGAATGAAGAGGCAAACCATGTATCCACAATCTTCAACAATGATGGATTGGTGTACTCCTTGTAGATAGTGAGGGCATTTGTATGGTTTTGTACAAAGTTGCGGATATGCCGTGCATCCTCAATAATGCTTCCAATCCAAAGCACATCAGAGGCAATAGATTTCAGTGCTAAGTTCAATGAATGGACAATTCAAGGTGTCCAAAATATTTGTGGATATATAGCTTCCACAATCATGCCTGTAGCCTTGCAAACAGGGGCATTATCTGTAATGATTTGCACACAAGAATCGACACCTACATCTTCAATAACTTTAATAAATAACTCACCCATATATTGTGCATCCTTGTATTGTCCAAGTGCATTCGTTGATTTCAAGAAAACTAGACCATTTAAGGAAGACACCATGAAGTTGATGAGTGGGTGCTGTGCTGGATTTGTCCATCCATTAGAAACAATGCTAACCCCAGATGTTGGCCATGTTGATTTAATAGGCTCAAGTATTTTGTCCACCTCTTTCTTTGCCTTCATCAACAATGCGGTTCTAAGTTTCTCTGACCCAAGAGGCAAATACCTTGATGGAGCTATTTGAGTTAGAGCTCGGCACATCTCAATAAATAGAGGTGAGCGTGCAACATTGAAGGATATGAAGTTCTGATAGAAAAAAAGTGCAATGGTGAGATCAAGCTCTTCCCGCTTCTCTTTTTTGGAAAATCTTGTCCATTGGACCAAGTTTAGTTGCCTTTCTTTTTGTTGGTTGTCCCGCGCTAGAACTCTCAAATGGGAACTTGTTGCTGCTTTTCCTCAAGAATGGAAGGGGGTCATCATTCTTGTTTTGTTTTGTTTTTGATGCCACGTTTGCCACACCAACAAATGTCTCTCTCTCCATTTCCTTCCTCTTTGTTAAAGGACCCTGTGTACAATATGAAATTCCACAACTTGGAAAAGCCAACAATTGAGCTTTCACACGGTAATATGTGCTCATGAAATGGCTATGGCAAAAACTGCATTTCCAAGCAACATTGCCTCCTCCGTTCGCTTTGCTGCCTGGCCCTGATTCTCGTGAGTCTTGTCACATATTTCCACAATGGATATTTGGGGTCTTGAGTTTGTCTCAATGTTGCAGGAAATGTCCCTCCCCCCTAGCTCCAACCCCCGAAACGAGGTCCGTACAAAACCGTACAGTATTCGTACACCGAAATGCGTTTCGGGAAAAAAATTGCGGTTCCTGGAATTTTGGATCCGTACGGATGGATCCGTGTTTCTGTACGGCAGATCCACGTTTCGTACGACAGATCGCTGTACGGAAGTGCCACGAGTCTTGTACGGGTCCGTACGGTTCACGAGCAATTCCGTACAATGCCGTACGGATCGTACTCAAAGAAAGCGTAATTTCTGTTTTTTTTTATTTTTATTTTAATTATTTTATTATTATTATTATTATTATTTTTTTTTATTTTTTATTTTTTAATTTAATAATTGTTTTATCTTAATTTTTTATTTTTTAAAATTTATTTATTGTTATTTTCTATTTGTTTGTTGATTTTTGGTTTGAGCTCAGTTAGTTAGGGAGTTAATGTTGGGTTAGGGATAGGATGAAAAGCTTACAAGCTCTATTTCACCTCTTATTTGCTCACTTGCGTTTTTGGAGAGCTTGGAGAAGAGAGGAGAAGAGAGCTTGGAGAAGAGAAGAGAGAGAGGAGAAGAGAGCTTGGAGAAGAGAGAGTTGGGGAGAGCTTGGAGGAGTGAAGGAGGAGTGAAGGAGGAGGAGCTTGGAGGAGTAAAGAAGGGCTTTCATCTACAAGAGCTAAAGAGGTAAGTGCAAACCCCAAACTCTCTCCTTTTTTTTGTCATTGTTTTTTGTATTTTCTCTCCTCCCTCTCCTACACTTTACCATTCTTTCTTCTTGTACATTTATTTGCAGGTTGTCCACCATCTATATTCATGCTCAAAGATGATGTTTCTTTGGGTTCTATATATCATTCCACTCTTGGCATTCCACTCTTGGTTTTGATGATGGTAAGGGGGAGTAGAAATAGAAGAGGAGAATATGAAGAAGAAGAGGAAAGTGGTCCCCATATGAGTGACCCAATGTATGATGAGGATGAAGGCTTTGAAGAGGAAGGGGATGATGAAAACATTAAATCACAAGATGGGAAAGCTGCATTGACACCCTTGTGGAACTATGTGACCAAACTTGAAGGGGGATAAGGTGGTGGAAGCTACAAGTTTTTGTGCCCTCATGGTTGTCATGGAGGAAAACCATATAGCAGTTCATATACCCGTGTGAGGAGGCATCTTTGTGGGGTGATGGACAGTGATGAAAGAAAGGGTGTTGTAGGGATAGCAATTTGCCAAAGGTTCCAACTGAACAAAGAAGAAAATACATCCAAATAGAGGAGGCTGCAAAACAAAAAAATAAAAAACAAAAAACTCAATCTGAATCAACTGCAACCTCTAAATTTGGTAGCTCATCTCCTCATGGTGTTTGTGTAGGTTCTGGAGGTAAAAAACAATAGCAGATTTCCTTAATGTTATTGGGAGGGATGATGTGAATGGAAAGATAGTTTGATTTCTTTGTGCTTGCGGTGTACCATTCAATGTGCTTCGCTCTCCCTATTGGCATGAAATGGTAAAGGGCATCAATGAAGCCCCAAAAGGATACAAGTCCCCCAACTATGAGTAAGTTAGAACAGTGTTATTAGAAGGAGAAAAAGGAAAGGTTCAAGTAGCTTTGACACGTTGTACAAATGAGTGGGTGGATAGTGGGGTATCCATTGTATCAGATGGGTGGACAAATATCAGAAACCAACATTTGATAAATGTTCTTGGTGTTTCTGCTAGTGGTGCAATGTTTATTGCATGTCATGATTCCTCCTTTGTCAGTGCAACTTCCCAAAACATTGCAGATCTCCTATTGCAATCAATCAGAGATGTTGGTCCGAGCAAAGTGGTTCAAGTGATCACAGATAATGCAGCAATGTGTAAGGGAGCAGGTAAAATTATTGAGCGTACTTATCCACACGTATTTTGGTTTGGGTGCTTGGTGCACACATTGAACCTTTTGATGCATGATATTGTGAAGCATAAAGAATGTGGGTGGATTAATGAGCTTTACAAGAGAGGGAAGAAGCTCATTAAATTTATCACAGGGCATACAAGGTAAACTACTTCTATGGCACTTACTCCAAGTTGCAGTTGCTTAAACTTGCAAAAACCAGATTTGCAAGTTATTACCTCACCTTTAGGCGGCTAGTGAAGGTGAGACAAGCTCTAATTAATATGGTCACCACTGAATCATGGGAGGAGATTAACACTGATAGAGATGGTGCTAATGCAACAAAGAACACTATTCTTGACATGTTATTTTGGTCACAGGTTAAATATGTTTTGCAATTCACCAAACCAATTTATTACATGATCAAGTTTGCATATTTAGATCAACCAATAATTGGGGAGGTGTATGAGCAAATGGATAACATGTTGGGGCAGATTAAAGACATTGTTGAACCTAGAGATACCATTTTGTACAAATATATTCGTGTAGAGGTGGTAAAACGATGGGATATGCTAAATATTCCATTGCATGCATTAGCATATGTATTGACCCCTAAATATTATATTCCATCATGGCTTTCAACAACAACACCTGGGGGGGCGAGCAGGAGAAAACCACAACTAGATCCAGAGGTCCTACGAAAATATATGATTGCATTGGATAAATTAGTCCCTGATGAGGAGGAGTCACACTCAGTATGGAAACAATTGAGCAACTATACACTTTCCACTTGTCCATTTGGGAGCATGCATGCTATTAGAGATCGAGAGAGTTTTTCTTCTACTGAGTGGTGGAACATGCATGGAGGTGCTACTATAGACTTTGGCATTGCGGGTGCTATCACATGTGGTAAACACTTCTTCTGCAAAGAGGTGTTGGAGCTCTTATTCTTTCATCCACAGTGTTAAAAGGAACTGGTTGAGTTTAGACTGGGCAGAGAGCTTGGTTTATGTTCATTACAACTTGAGATTGTTGTCCCATTACTGTGATGATGCAAAGAGTAACAGAGACCTTAAGGTTTGGGGTACGTATCCAAAGGAGACCAATTTGGAGGATGGAGTGTTGCGATTAGAGCAATTAGAGGATGCTCTTATTCATGATGATGATGATCGACTTGACATGCCAACCCCCACTAGTCCCTTGCTTCCTAGGTTCCATCGTTCAACACCAACAGCAGGGGCTTCGTCTTCATCAGTTACAGTGCTAGTGCCATAGCTTCCACAATCACCATCTTCTTCATTGCCACCACGTGGAGGCGCACCGTCACGTACTCTTCGTGGTGGAAGGAGGAGAGATGAGTAGATATTTTCAGTGTTCACACTTTACTACTTTTGTCATAGATTATCATTAGACTTGTAAGCTTGTTGTGAATTTGAACTTTTTTGTCTTGGTGGTGGCCAAGTGGCCTATTTTGTAAACATTATTATTTGAATTTTGGACATGACTAATGTTGACAGTTGCTCACTTATAATCTGCTTTATGTTTTATAATATGGTTAAATGTTTTATGTTTATCATTTATGTTTTATAGTATGCTTAATTTTTAAATGTTTTATGTTTTAAAATTTATAGTATGCTTAAATGTTTTATGTTTATCATTTATGTTTTATAGTATGCTTAAATGTTTTATCATGCTTAATTATTTGATGTATGTTTGTAATTGCTAGGATCTAGAATCTAGATTCTAGATTCCTGATGCTCGAATAATTAATTATTGATGTACAATGGAATCATGGATGTCATATCTATCTTGATTTATGTAAGAATATGCATGTTTTCATGTCTTCTACAACTAATATGGTATTTGGGATTGTTGTTTTGAATGTAAATGCAAATATATATATATATATATATATATATATATATATATATATATATATATATAGTAGACACTTTTGAAATGCTTTGCTTCCTAAATTTTTGGAAAATGACGCTTCCGTGTCCCCGCTTCGTGCAACGTTGGTTTGTTTTCCTTGAACATTTGAAGCTACTGTTGCAGCCCCACTTCCATTAGATGGAATACTTGTAGACCTTGATGAAATAAGGACAGGTGGGGCATCTCCAATGGGGACATTCTTCCCCTTTCTTTGCCCCTTCCTTGTTGCCCTTGATTGAGCCATTAATGTTGTAAAAAATAAACAAAAATGTGCAAATTTGTAAAACATATTCACATGCAAACCAAATGCAAAAAAGTAGAGAGAATGCACTTACCGACTAGTTGAATCTCCTTGAAATCGCTCCCTTGCTCCTTGCTCAACTCACACACAAACACAAAGTGAGAAAATAGAAGAGAAATGAGTTATTTTATAAGGCTGTGCGCTTTTCCGTGCTACACAAGTCCGGCAAATTGGGATTCGATTGTGTTCATACAAGACACGATCGAGACTCATCGTGTCCTGTATGAACAAGATCGGATTCGGTCAAGTGGACACGAATTCGTATGAATTGTGTCCGATTTGGGATACATGGAGGGTGGAGGACGAATCCGGTTTCATAGTTGTAAAGTATATGCCAATGGATAGGTGGAAAGTGACACTGGAAACCCTTTCCCTAGGATGGAGTGAAGAATGGAGCTTACTTTCTGTTCAAGCAAGGGACTAGGTCCTCTAGGGGTAAGGGATGAGGATTGGAGGGTTTGAGGGAGAAGGAATGGGCTTATAGACAAGGTTCTCAATCTCTATAATCCTTGGGAAACTTGGATTCCCAAATGGTCCTTGATAAATGATCTTTATTGAGAAGTGGGACCACATGGCGCAAGTGGAACTAGCCTAGGTTCGGGGATGGAATACAACAACCAATGATGTTCCTATCTTGGACAAGGTGAAAGGAGAGGACCAAACAAGAATATTTACTTCAAAAGGCTAAACTGATCTTGTTGAGGTCTAGCCTTGGGGATTCCTAGGCAAAATTTGATCCTAGAGCTAGGGCTTGAGATTCTCGGAGATCCCTCCGTTAGAATTGCCTCAAATTCAGAGGAGAGGGAGGGGACCCACTAGCGCAGTAGCTTGTAGGAAATCGAAAAATTTCCTTGGGTCAATTCTCGGGAAATTGATGCCGTAGGTGACCTTTGAGGGCTAGACCAGGGAAAAGTGGAAAAAGGTGAAAGGGATGACCACCCTTTTTAGGGATAAGTGCCTAATCCACTTGGGGATATGGAGTCAAGGATGATGATGAGTAAGAACTTGGTTTGTTGATCAAGGAGGCATGTAAAGTCAGCTTCATCCAATGTTGCGAGAAAGAAAAGAAAAGTGACCTTCAAGCATTTATACTTGAAAGAAAATGATGCAAGCTTATCGAGATAAATAATCTCTAGGATATAGCATTGGCCCATACATTAAATTAGTTAAAACTTAAAACATGGTTAATTCGACATTTCAATCATGCAAGAACTAGCCCTAATTTTAGCAGTATGCAGCAACAAGAATAACAACGTTGAAATTAACTTACAACGTTACAGATTATATCCAACCAACATTTCGTTTGCAAGACAAAGCTCCAAGACCAGAAAAATACCCCAAATCCATACATCAAAATTCATCCATCTTCAAAAATGTCCACCAAGGAAAAAATGCGAAGTTCTCTATGATTAGAGAGATCCCAGGTCAAGTGATGATACAAATGAATGTAGCTAACATCAATTTATACCTTCCTAAGGAGTTCAAATTAGCCTATGGGCCTACATTAGCCCATAATGATAAAATGATGTGCAAATAAAACCCCTATTGGTGACAAGCCCACCAACTAGCTCACAAATGGAAAAAATAAGCCTCGCAGGGGCCAAATAATAATATGTAGATGTCATGGCGCCCTCCAAAGGCCTAATAATGGCGTGAAGTGCCATAATGAGGAATAAACTCCTCAAAATATGATGGACAAGGGGGTGGCCCCTTGTTCTCCAAGTGGTAGACCTGTGGTGCTCCCAGTGGGTGTGGGGGCACACAAATGACCCCAAGGGTCTCCATATGAATCAGAGATGCTTGTAGATCCTCTACAAGGGCTCGACTGATGGAATGAACGCTGCCATGACAACGTACAAGCCTTGGGACACCTGCCAAGAGTGTGAGGCTCCTATGAGGTTGGTTGGGCAAAACGTACCAAGCACATCGCCATCATCCCAAAAGTGGATCGCTAGTGGTCTTTGAAGGTCGATGAGGGTCCATAGAGTGCTGTCTGCTGCTGTGGAGGCCCATGGCTCTCTATGCACACTCTATATGTGCCAATGTAGCCCTCTAGGGGTTAGGATCCCTTATAGGGAGACCAAACCCAAAGGGAAACCACCTGCAATCCTGTATAAGATCCAATGTGTTCCCTAGGCTTCTAGTACAACTAGTCATTAGAATAATCGTGTAAAAGAGCTTAGAAATCATGGATAATGGAGTGGGCACTTCACAATGACATGCCCTTTCGTAGTGGGCTTTTGCATGTGCCAATGTCTCCATACTCTAAAGGGGGTTAGCCGTGTACTTTATTAAGTGGTTTCAACCCTTAAAGGGGATAGTAGGTCCAAGGTACATCCTTTGAACGAGGGTGGCAAGTGATAAATAAGTGAAACAGAGTTGGGAATCAGAGGGGCAATCCTGGGCCACATATTGGGGCATAGGGGAAAACAAACAAGGGGAAGCCCACACCAGGGTATATAATGTGTAGGAGGGAGCAGTCGTGGTACATGAGGTGTCTCGACCTTGATTTTTCCACCCTTCTTTATATGTGTTTTTCCTTTTATGAATTTTCTTTAATTAACTGCTCGGGGCTCAAGGATAAGAGCTTGATGTGTCAAATATAACAATGATTACCCCTTTTAAGGTAGGGCGGTTCATTGACCTCTAGGGGGTTGGGACAATCATGGGTTCTTGTATGATAAAGGAGGCTCATTTAGGGCCTATGGAACCAGGGTGATGGCCATGGGCAAGGGGCAAAGCTCATGCATTGGCTTTTGCCGACGTGCTAATTATTTTTGTCCTGGTCATCTTTTGCATTTTGTGGTACAATTTCCTATTAAGTGTGGCCAATTTTTCTTTTTCTTTTTCTTTTAGTTGCTTCAACTTCCAGGGCATCATTCCAGGCCTAACCCAAGGTGAGGGCAAGGGGATTGAGAGGCTGACACTATGTGGATCCATGATGATGAATGGGGCATCATTCTAGGCCTAACCTAAGGTGGGGGCAGGGGGATTGAGAGGCTGACCCTATGTGGATCCATGATGATGAATGGGAGTATAATGAGTGGAAGGGGAGTAAGGAGTAGGACCACACACCCAAAGTTGGGGGTTTCCCAAGTAGAACCACCCTAGAACCAGATGGTCAATAAAGGAGATCCCACGGGACTAATATGCAAGGGTAACACCCAAAAGAGGTCAAGGGGACAGGAGGACATACTAACCCTATTCTTTCTGCCAAATGCCGCCATCAATCCATGCCTAGAATTATCCATGATAAGTAAACCCAAAACTCAATTACCAAATGAAAAGATATACCTTTAGATTCAGGAGGCCCACCTTCAAACATTTTATCAATACAGATGGGTGAGGGACCACATGGCTGGCTCAGGTGGCTGCCGGTTGAGGTACATCATGGAGAAAGAATTTCTCCTAGGGATATCACCTACGAAGTGGTGGGTAACAGGGCCAAGCAGTCACTAGTGGCCGAGCTGAAGGCTTCCGAATCAGATGTATGTTCCGACTCTGAGTCAGAACCCGACAAGGGGAATGACAAAGGGAAGCAGATTATCGATGCGAAGACCAGTGCCACCGTTGCCAACACCAAGATCCAGAAGGAGGAACCCGAATATCCAGAGGGGGGGGGAACACCTCTTCCATTCCCGGATGTGGGTGAAGGGCTCCCCGCTGCAGTTCATTGTCGACAACGGGAGCCAAAAGAACCTCATTTCAGCAGAGGTTGTGAAGCGGCTGGGCCTACCGACCACAACACACCCACAACTGTCCACCATCGAGTGCCTTCACCAAGGACGGGATCTCATCGTCAGCCAACAGTGCTGCCTTCCCTACAACATCAAGCCCTTCACGGATGAGGTATTATGTGATGTTGCTCCTCTTGAAATTTGTGATGTATTATTAGGCCAACCATACTTGTGGAAGCAACATGCTGTGTATGAGTCTAGGCCTCATATTATTATTGTTACTTTGGGTAACAAGTGTACAGGATACTAGAGGTAGCACCGCCTATCGCCATCTCTTTGATCATTGCAGAGCAATGCAGTAAGCTCATTTCCCAAACCGGGAAATTTGTTTTCCCTATGATCCGCCCTGAGGGCAGGAAGAAGACTGTGGCCACGACCTGTAGACAAGGCTACCTTGCACGGCAACAACAAATGGACAAGGTCGTGGAGGAGTACGGGGACATATTCACCTTACCCGTAGGGGTGCCTCTGCACTATCAGGTCAAGCACTCCATCGATTTGACCGCAGGCGCGCCGCTACCCAATGGACCAATCTATCGACGCTCTGTTCCGGAGAACAACGAAATCAGGAGGCATATTAGGAGCTGTCGCAAAAAGGTCACATCCGATCGAGTTCATCGCCCTGTGGGAGCTCGATCGTGTTGGTGCAGAAGAAGGATGGGACTTGGAGACTTTGTATTGACTATCAGGCGCTGAACAAGATCACTGTCCGGAATAGGTACTCGATCCCACAGATTGACGACCTTCTGGACCAACTCAATGGGGCCAGATATTTTAGCAAGATTGACTTGAAGTCCGGATATCACCAGGTACCAATCAAACCCTCCGATGTATGGAAGACTGCCTTCAAATCCAAGGAGGGCCTTTATGAATGGTTGGTCATGCCTTTCTGGTTGACGAATGCTCCCACAAACTTCATGAGGCTGATGGATGACATCTTGCGACCATTCACCAACTCATTCGTGGTGGTGTATTTAGATGACATCCTGATCTTAAGCCAGAGTTGGTAAGAGCACCTCCACCACTTTCAACAAGTCCTGAAAGCACTGTGACAACACAATTTGTGTGCCAATTTGGATAAATGCACTTTTGGTATGACCCAGGTTCAATACCTGGGATACATCATTGATGAGCGGGGGGTGCATGTGGACCCAACCAAGATCTAGGTCATTTGGGATTGGCCAGCCCCAACCACTCTAATAGAGCTTCGTAACTTTCTGGGTCTTACCAATTTCTATTGCAAGTTCATGTCGAGGTTTTTTCATATCACTTGGCCTTTGAGTCAAGTCACCAAGGGAGGAGCGAAAGCAAAATTCTTTTGGTCTGAATCTCAACAAAAGGTGTTTACAGAGTTGAAGCATCGTCTCTGCTCTGTAGCAGTGCTCACACTACCAGACTTGCAACAACCATTTGAGATCGAGACAGATGCCTCTGACTATGTTATTGGGGCAGTTCTTACTCAACGGGGGCATCTAGTGGCAATCACAGTGAGACACTTTTAGACACAATCCGGAAGTATCCCACCTATGACAAAGAGATGTATTCCATTGTGCAGGCCTGTCGACAATTGAAGCATTACATTTTGGGGAAGGAAACCGTCATCTACATAGATCACCGACCCCTGCATGTGGACCCAGCCAAGATACAGGTCATTCGGGATTGGCCAACCCCAACCACTCTAACAGAGCTTCGTAACTTTCTGTGTATTACCAATTTCTACTGCAAGTTCGTGTCGGGGTTCTTTCATATCACTTGGCCTTTGAGTCAAGTCACCAAGGGAGGAGCGAAAGCAAAATTCTTTTGGTCTGAAACTCAACAAAAGGTGTTTACAGAGTTGAAACATCGTCTCTGCTCTGCAACAATGCTCACACTACCAGACTTGCAACAACCATTTGAGATCGAGACAGAAGCCTCTGACTATGCTATTGGGGCAGTTCTTACTCAACAGGGGCATCTAGTGGCATATCACAGTGAGACACTTTTAGACACAGTCCGGAAGTATCCCACCTTTAACCAAGAGATGTATTCCATTGTGCAGGCCTGCCAACAATGGAAGCATTACATTTTGGGGAAGGAAACCGTTATCTACATAGATCACTGACCCTTACAGTTCATATAGACACAAGGGAAGTTGCAGAATGATCGCCATCAGAAATGGTCCACATACTTGCAACGGTTCCATTTGAACATCAAGTACAAGAAGGACAACACCAGTAATGTCGCAGACTGCCCCAACCGACCACCTATCGTGGTGCTAACCACTGTGCTTGAATCTTATGTGCACGAGACTTCGGGTTAGCCGCATCTCTACAAAAACGATCCGGAATTCAGCAACACATACTAGACGCTCCTGAAAGGTAAGCAAGTTCCAGATTTTCACCTCCAAGATGCACTGTTTTGCCACTTGGGACACCTCTGTGTTCCTTCAAGTGAGTGTGCCAAGATGATTTGGGAAGCGCACTACAGTCTCGTCACTGGACATTTCGGGCTTGAGAAAACAATGGCAGTACTGTAGAAGTATTTCTATTGGCCAAACCTTCGACAGGATGTTGGGAAGTACGTCAGATCCTGAACAACTTGTGCCATTGCCAAAACGACCAACAAGAAGCAAGGCCTCTATGCTTTGCTGCCTACCCCTATGTTGAAAAGTGTAACTAGGTTAAGTCTTCATAATGACTTATAATTATGTTATATGTAAATGAAGAAGACAAAGAATAATAAAATGTATTATGTTACTTGCCTCATGGGTTTCATGAGCAAGGTGTTTTTAGTATTTACTATAGGTCAAAGACTTCTTCTTGATGTATTTAGGTATTTGTCATCTTGTCATAAAGGTAATTAGAGTCATGTAAATAAAGACATGTCACACATTAAAAGACATATCTTCTATGTAAAAGTTACACTCCAAGACATTGTCACTATACCTCTTGAAGTTGGCCAAAAGATGGATAACATTCTCCTTGTGAAGAAGTCGGCTTACCTCATGTCTCATGTCGGTCTAAATAGAAGAAGATTAGTCACTATATAAAGGTGAATTGTCCTCATTGTATCATCAAACAACTCGGACAAGTCTGCAATTACAATTGTGGATCTCAATGCGAAGTTTAAGGGTAATACAACGAAGAGGAAGTCTACAAGAAGTGTGTAAGGGTTTCTCCATATTTCAGACTAAAACTTGCAACATCATCTTTGCAATCTCAGCGAAGGCCGAAGACTGTTTCAGGGTTAATAACTTAATACTGTTTGGTCCAGGGCTATCATCTTGTATAGAAGGGTGCTGGAAGGAGGCCGAAGGGAGGAGACTCTTGAAGACCGAAGGAAGGAGACTATTGGAGGGCGAAGGTACTATGTCAAGGGTTGCGGAATAGAGACCGAGTTTCTCTAGGTTACAGTGCAGGACAATGCAAGAAAGGAGGAGAGAAGTGTTAAGGCCGAGGAGAGCAAGAGATAGTGACAAGTGTCTTGGAGGAAAACTTGTGTCAAGTGTCTTTGTCAAGGGTCTTGGTATTCATCAATTGAAGCATCTATAAGAAGGTATTTGCGGGTTTTCCCCTCAAGAGGGGTTTTGGTCCTGGCTTGTAGCCTACATATTGTGTCACTATTCTTAATGTTTTGGTAACTGTTTGATGTATTGCTCATCGTAATTACAATAATCAAAGAGAAAGAAGCTAAAGTATGACATAAGTAATTATCAAGTAAGAGAATTGAATTAAACGCTGCCCTACTAAATTTTCAACATGGTATCAGAGCTAAGGTCATTCAAGGGCATCATGGAGTTCATCAAGAAGATTGCAAGCCATCTCAAGAAAGGTTTCATGAAGATCTCGAATCTCTTATTCTCTTCCAAGGAAGTATCAATCATAAAAGATGAAGGTCTTTTCTCAGCCCTCTCCAGTACCTTTCAAAAAGAAGATATTTGGGTAATTGACAATGGTACTTCAAGACACATGACTGGTCACTCAAAACAATTGAAGACTCTATCTAAGGGAAAATCCACTTTATTTGTGGAACTTGGAGACAACAACAACTATCTCGTAAAAGGCATTGGATCTACATCAATCAAGCTTGAAGACATAAACAATATCCACCTCAACAATATTCTATTTGTTCCAGGTTTGCATAAGAACTTGCTTTCAATTTCAAGTTTAGAAGACAAAGGAGATAGAGTAGCTTTTTGATGGAAAGGTTGTTGTTTGGGGAAAAGACTCAAATATAAATCAAGCCAAAGTTATTGGCATTCGAGAAGGAAGGCTCTACAGATTGTTATCCCCTTTATCCCAAGCTCTAGTTCACGTTGAAATCAGTCCATGCGAACTATGGCATCGAAGATTTGGTAATCTCCATTTCAAAATCCTTCCTTCCCTAAGCTCCATTGTAGATGGAATCCCAAATCTTAAAGAAGACCATGAAGGTGTCTGCAAGGGATGTGCGTTGGGCAAGAATGTCAAGAGACCATTTGGAAGCAGTGCTTCACGGTCAAAAGATATCTTGGATCTCATCCACTCTGATGTATGTGGTCCTATGACTCAAAAATATCTTGGAGGTCGTATTATGTCACCTTTATAGATGACCATTCAAGGAAGACCTGGGTTTAAAAATTAAGGATGAAGTTCTCACAAAATTTCAAGAATTCAAAGTTGAAGTCGAAAATCTTACAGAAAGAAAGATTAAAGTTCTAAGATTTAATAATGCAGGAGAATATACATTCAAGGAGATCATAGCATTCTGTAAGGAATCAGGGATAAAGAGGGAGCTGATAGTTCCATACAATCTCGAACAAAATGGTGTTGCAGAAAGAAATAATAGATCCATTGAAGAAAGTGTAAAAGCAATGCTTCATGATCAAGATCTACCAAAGTTCCTATGATGTGAAGCAAAAAAAACAACAGTCTATATTTAAAATAGGTGTCCTGATAGATCTCTGGATAATAAAATTGCGGAAGAAGTATTCTCTGGAAAGAAGCCATCTGTAGGTCATCTTTGAATCTTTGGGTGTCCTGTATATACTATATATCCATATACCAAAAGACAATAGGAAGAAGCTGGATCCTTCCGGGATGAATGAAATCTTTGTTGGATATAGTGACTCATCAAAAGCATATAGGATCTACATGAAGGATGGACATCACATAGAAGTTAGCCGTGATGTCATATTTGATGAGAGCATAACATTCAAGAAATCAAAAGATATTTCCATGGACTCAGATGATGAAGATATTCCGGTATTTGAGGAAGAAGTGAACTAGGAAGAAGAGAAATCTAACCATGAAGAAGAATGTCCCAGTGAATCTATTCAACTGGTGGTCATTCCTGAAACAAGAAAAATACCTAATTGGTTGAAGTCCACACTACTTGATGCAGAAGGTCATGGAGCAGTGAAGGGGACATTTAGAGAAAGTAAGAAACCCAAAAGATACTCTGGGTATGCTGCTTACATGACAAAACTTATAGAAGCATAACCATCCACTTTTGATGAACCTATACAGAATCCTGAATGGAAGAATGCCATGAATGAAGAATACCAATCTATCATGAAGAGTGGAGTATGGGAGATTGTACCTAGGCCCGAAGACAAATCTGTGGTTACTTTCAAGTGGATTTATAAGATCAAACATGCTATTGATGGAAGTATAGATAAATATAAAGCAAGATTTGTGGCCAGAGGTCTCTCTCAACTGGAAGGCATTGATTATGAAGAAACATTTGCTTCTATCGCAAGATACACAACGATTCGATCACGAATCTCTCTGGTAGCATCAAAGGGATGGAACATCCATCAAATGGATGTCAAGACTGCTTTTCTTTATGGGACAATTGATGAAGAAGTCTACATAGAGCAACCCCTGGGATTTGAAGTCAAGGATAGAAAGGCATATGTGTGCAGGTTAAATAAAGGCTATGGAGTCAGGCACCAAGGGTGTGGTATGCTAGAATGGATGCATACCTTAAAAGGCTAGGCTTCAAGAAAAGTTCTGCTGACTCAAACTTATATATCAAAGTGGAAAAGGGTGAACCGATCATTATTCTTCTATATGTAGATGATCTTCTCTTGACAGGTATAGAAGGTCGAATTGAAGATTGCAAGAAACAACTAGCAGTAGAATTTGATATGAAGGATCTTGGCTAGATGCATTACTATTTGGGACTAGAAGTCTGGCAAGGACCTTGATGAAATCTATTTAGGTCAAGGAAAGTACGTGATCAAGATGTTGAAGAGGTTTGACATGACGAATTGCAAACCTATGACCACTCTGATGATCACAAACTTGAAAAGACTCAGTAGCACTGATTCAAGCCCGATGGATCCTTCCAAATATAGACAATTGATTGGTTCACTGATGTACTTGGTGAATACTCGACCAAACATATGCTTTGCAGTAAATATTCTAAGTTAGTTCCAAGTGGAGTCGAAGCAGGATCATTGGTTAGCAGCAAAACACATTCTGAGATATCTTTAAGGAACCATCAACTATTGTCTAAAATACGATAGAAGGAATGATGTCCAACTAATTGGATATACAGATTCCAACTAGGGAGGCAGTGAACAAGATGGAAGGAGCACTACCAAAGGATGCTCTAGTTTGGGATCCTCTTATGGATGAGCAAAAAGCAAGACACTGTTGCTCTGAGTAGTGCTGAGGCTGATTATGTTGCAGCCTGTGAAGTAGGAAAGGAAGTGATTTGGTTGAGGAAGCTGTTATCCGACTTATTTGAAGGACCGATGGACCCTACAGTGATACTATGTGATAACACCAGTTGTATACGTTTGTCTGAGGATCCAGTATTTCATGGAAAGACAAAGCACATCAACAACAAGTATCACTATGTTCGAGAGCTAGTACAAAATGGTGTGCTACAACTTCAGTATGTTTCCACTGATGAACATGTAGTTGATATATTGATAAAATCACTTCCAAACAAGAAGCTTGTGTATCTACGACACAAGCTTGGTTTGGTGGATGTATCCTAACTGGAAGAAAGAATGGAGAGTTTTGGGATTTGGTAACCATTTGGCATCCGATACTCTTTGGGAATGTGGTAGGGCATTCTGGACAAGAGTAGTCGTGGACGGATATTCTTTGAGGATTAGCTACCCAAGATAAGAATAGTCCTAGAAGGTTATACGCAGTGAACACCCGGGTGGAGTATGTACCTTGGAATGATGATGGTGTCTATAATCATTGGTCTCATCAACATTGTAGCTCATGGTATCATAACGAGATGGAGCTGTTAGTCAAGGACTTGCTATGTGACAATGCTGGATTGATATGATGATATAAATAGATGGGTTACAAATCCAACTCTTCTTATGAGATCTCTTCAAATTGAGAATGACCAAGTACCATTATGAATACCTTTCTAGTTAAGAGGGAGTGTTGAAAAGTTTAACTAGGTTAGGTCTTCATAATGCCTTGTAATTGTTTTATGTAAATGAAGAAAACAAAGAATAATAAAATGTATTATGTTACTTGCCTCATGGTTTTCATGAGCAAGGTGTTTTTATTATAGGTCAAAGACTTCTTCTTGATGTCTTTAGGTATTTGTCATCTTCTCATAAAGGTAATTAGAGTCATGTAAATGAAGACATGTTACACATGTAAAAGACATATCTTCTATGTAAAAGTTACTCTTCAAGGAATTGTCAATATACCTCTTGAAGTTGGCCAAAAGATGGATAGTATTCCCTTGTGAGGAAGTTGACTTACTTCATGTCTCATGTCGGCCTAAATAGAAGAAGATCAGTCACTATATAAAGGTGACTCGTCCTCATTGCATCACCAAGAAACTTGGACAAGTCTGCAATTACAAGTGCGGATCTCAGTGCAAAGTTTAAGGGTAATACAACGAAGAGGAAGTCTGCAAGAAGTGCGTAAGGGTTTCTCCATATTTCGGTCTAAAGTTTGCACCATCATCTCCACAATCTCAGCGAAGGCCGAAGACTGCCTCAAGGTTAATACTGTTCGGTCCAGGGCTATCGTCTTGTGTAGAAGGGTGCTGAAAGGAGGCCGAAGGGAGGAGACACATGAAGACCGAAGGAAGGAGACTATTGGAGGCTGAAGGTACTATGTCAAGGGTTGCGGAATAGAGACCGAGTTTCTCTAGGTTATAGTGTAGGACAATGCAAGGAGGACAAAAGTGTGAAGGACGAGGAGAGAAAGAGATAGTGACAAGTGTCTTGGAGGAAAACTTGTGTCTAGTGTCTTTGTCAAGCCTCAATTGAAGCATATTTAAGAAGAGATTTGCGGGTTTTCCCCTTAAGAGGAGGGATTTTGGCCCTGACTTGTAGCCTACATTATGTGTCACTGTTCTTATTGTTTTGGTAACTGTTTGATGTATTGTTTATCGTTATAACAATAATCAAAGAGAAAGAAGCTAAAGTATAACACAAGCAGTTATCAAGTAAGAGAATTGAATTAAACAGTGCCCTACTAAATTCTCAACACCCTAGTCGACCTTGGGAATCCATCTCCATGAATTACATGTCGGACCTTGCTTCTACCAAGCATGGCAACGACTGCATATTTGTAGTCGTCGACAAATTGTCTAAGATGGCCATTATGGCGGCCTGTAAGAAGAATATCACACCAGAAGCCACTGCTAAACTCTTCTTTGGACGAGTGTGGGTACACTTTGGGATCACACAGTCCATTATCTGAGATTGGGATAGCAGGTTCCTCAGTACATTTTGGTCAAGTCTCTGGTCGATGCTGGACACCAAGCTCACTAAGTCCACAACTTTCCACCCCCAAACTGATGGCCAAACAGAGTTTGTCAACAGGATGATCGTGCATATTTTGTGCATGTGCAACTCGAAGAATCCACGCACATGGGATGAAAGCCTCCCCTATGTCCAACACAACTATAATCGGGCTCTCCACAACTCAACTGGCCACAACCCCTTTCAGGTGTGCTTGGGATTCCAACCATTATGTCCCATTGATGTGGCCATACCATTTATAACTAGGGCAGATTCGGCTCATGTCCAGTCCGAAGTTGACAAGGCGAACAACTTCATTGAGGGCATTCAACACATCTGCCAATAGATCCATGACATATTGGACAGAGCCAATGCCAAGTACAAGCAGCAACATGATCAGAATCAGGTTCCACACAAGTTCTAGGTAAGTTTGGTTACATTTGTAGGAGCGCCTCGCTTCCCCACCGCAAGCTTGGCCCGCTCCGATATGGGCTATACACCATCAACAAGGCTGTAGGGGACAATGCCTTCGAGCTCAGTATTCTACCATTCCTTGGTCTGCACCCAGTGTTCAATGTGGACCGCATTCGGCCCTACTTTCCACCATTACTAGACGCATTCGACATTGCAGAACAAATCACAACAACAAAGTTAAAACCAGACTGCATGGAACAAGCCACAACTGATCGGGTCATGGACACATAGATCAAGAACACCTGCCAACAGAGGATCCGACAATATCGAGTTGTCAAAGCAGGCCAAGTGGTTCACCAGGGACTAGGTTCAACATAAATTTCCTCACCTCATGGAGGCTTTGCACGCAATTGGGACCATTGGTTCCTAAGGGGGGAGGAATGATCTAGGTGGATATTGGTGGCCACCCACCTATTCCACCTAGATCTCTAGTCGGTTTCTTCAATTTCATTTTTTATAGCTACATTTACTATTTTTAGCATTTTTTTGGGTCCCGAACTTTTGGAGCAGTTTTTACCCCCTAAACGGCGTTTTTTTGAGGTCTGCAACAAGCCTGTGGCCATAGGTAGCGACTTGCAGCAAATCCTGTAGTGCTCAGAGAGATCTTTCCGACGATATATCGTATGCGCCAAATAGAGATAATATGACCAAGTTACAACCCTGGGAAGTTGGCTGGTCAACTAACTCCGATGGTGCCCACAAACTCTTGGCGTTCCATCTCCTGGAGTTATGGTTTTGGTTGTTTAGGGTTTTCCTATGTTCAATAATAAAAAGGCCCTTGAGCCTCATTGTAACAAAACTCAGACATGTAGCCACCACATCTCTTCTTAAAGATAAGCTACCATCGCCCCAGCTAGTTTATTTCCATTTTGTCTGTAAGCATATTTCATTATTTGATATTAATGAAATGAAGTTTTATTTCTACTACATATATGCGTTTATGTTTATTTCTGTATTTTATGTCGTTGCTGCATCAGTTTGGATCAACCTGAAACGATGCCCCGGAGGATGATGCAGCTAAAAAGAAAGTTAAAAGCATAATTTGGCTACTTACAACATGAAATGTACCATGAAATGCAAAAGATGTCTGTGACATAAGAATTTGTCTTCATTTCCTCTTGAGATCTTGCTATCTCAGCATTGATCTGTACAGACTTCAGATTCAACTCTTCTTGAACAAACTCTAAAGCTTGCTCATCTCCCTGTGTAGTACCTGCAAACATACACAACTTGTTAGTTTTAAAACCACAAGACTTTTCAGTCTTGACTGTTTCCTCCAACACTTCCCTTTGAACAGATCTGCGTGTGGAATCTTCAAATTCCATCTCTGGCTCAAGAACTCTAAGTTCCTCCTTCAATAAGGCAATCTCACTTTGCCTCAACTTCATCTGCAATGGTTGCCAAATCACTCTCTTTCCCTTCAGTGGAAAGATCCATCCTCCTTTCTGGTTTTCTTGCTCTTGCAGCCATTCCTGTAGTACATGCAATTGTACCTTCATTACTGCAATTTCTCTTTCTCTGACTTTATCAGTCATCTTACCTCTGTGGCATTCCTCTGAACCTCTTCTCTGATCCTCGATGATCATCTTCTCCATGTGTTTCTCACTCACCATGAGTTGCACTAGCCTCTGCAACAGCAAGCTCTCCTGCTGCCACTTACCTCACCAATCCACTTCACTGGACCCGGTCTTTTGGTAAGTACTGGTTCACTACCTCTGGAACCTTTTGAGCACTCTCTTCTGCTCTCTCTAGGCTATCTCTTCAACTCACCTTCTCTTCAGAATACTGCAATTGTCCTCCCTATCCAGCCTTTAGCTGAATGTCAGGTTCACTGCCATCATCTTGTCTGCAACCATAAACCTTAATCACAAATTTCAAATCAGAAAATTATCTCACCTTTGAGATCCTGCATGATCTTGTCCTCCATTCATTTCTGCAATCCTGTTCACTGCAATTGTGTACCTTTGCATATCAGATTTAGAACACATTCAAATAAAATACACTTCAGTTCTCAACAGAACCTCCCTCCACTCATTCATAAAAACAAATATCTTCAATTTCAACAGAGCCTTCCTGCTTTGATACCACATGATGCAGGGCTAACCCCGCCAAACCCACACTTTTCAATACATATACAAATTCACCTCAAATTCTAACCCAAGCTATTTCTGAATCTGGCAATTATTTTAAACCAAGCGGAAGCTTCTTTCATTTAATGGACACTCAACAACTCAGATTACAATCTCTCTCGTGGAAGTTTTATCACTTAAGCAATGATTATACAACCATTGGAAGACCCCACCATGTGATTTTTAATTGACCATGGAATTTCAAATAAATTCCAATATAAGCTTTCCTTCCATCATTGAGCTTTATAAAACTCAACATTGTTGCGCCCACAGCTTACTATTCCCATGTCTGAATATATGTTAGAGAAATTCAAACATCAACATAATTTAATATTGAGTCCATAATCAAAGTTCAACTCTAATTAAAACTCCAAACCGCCAACACAAAGTCGGGCGACAACAACTTGCATACCCTTTCATGTAATGATGGGCGCATCGCTCATCATTCAAACTTCACTAATCCAATGGTTATTGCATACTTTTTAAACCTACCTCCTCCACTGCCGGTCCACTCATTCAAATGTTAAGCGCTGGCTCATACCAGCAGCGTGCATTTCTGACATCGACTGAACTTTCAATCCACATTTCTCTCGCAATTAACCATACTGCAACATCTTCCATTCTGCAATCGAATTGATCCTTCGATTGATATCTCCTATGAGTTAATACTTTATCACAGTCTATCGACTCTGCTCTCGGTTTAAATCTTCGACCAGATTCATAGAGTTCAATTGTCTGCAATCGAACTAAGTTTCGATCACTGCTCCTCTAGGTTTTACTTGCCAACGGATTCCATTTCACTCCCTTCTCTTAATAATACGCTGGTTACTTCAAGATTACGCTGTGCTCTGCAATCGAACTTTCTATTGGATTTAAAACTCTCACACCATTTCAAAGTTCGATCATCCTTCTGTAATTGAAATGATTTGGATAATAAAATAGACTTCAATACACCAATCGAACCCGTCTGGCAAATTCTGCTGTGCAATTCAGGTTTAACTATTCAATTTAATATCCAGCACCATAACTCTGCGTACTCAATGTTTAATAAACCAACGAATCTTACGTTGATCCGCTCGAGTTGCTGGTTCTTAGCATGAAATTTTCTCCATTTCTATAACCAATGTAACTTCTGCATCAACTCTGACTCAATTCACAACATCGTGACTCTGCGTCCATGATACCAGCATTTCACTGTGTCTATGTCATACAGTTTGCCCTTAACTTCAACGCCCATCACATTCCATTTCAGGAAAACAACCAACTGTGATTTCAAATTGAACTGTGCTGCATTCGATTTCACAATTTCCCTTCGTGGTTTCAAACAGAAATTGCACGGCATTATATGGGTTTCACAACTATAAGACTGCGCTTCTTAGCATCATCAATTCCATTCGATTCTCCATTTAAACTCTTCAAACAAGTTTAAACGTATTCGAAATTAAGGATTGTGGCTCTCATATACAATCCGATATCGATTAACACAATCGATACCATTCCACATCACCGGACACAGATAATAGCAATTGCATTCCCAAAAGGCCAGAATTCTCTACATATAGAGTTTCATCGAAATTTTATGAGTCAAATAAAGCTACACTGAGATTAACAATCCAGATTCCTCCATAACACAATAATCTCAGAAAATAAGAAGAATCGAACCTTCCTTCCACACATCGAACACATAAATTCGATTCTACACAAACTCAATAATGGGCATAAACTTCAGAAAATCAAATTCTGTATTAATACACACAATACTTACATAATAATCTCCTTCCTTGGCCTGATTTCCAAATCCTTGGCCCTTTTACAATCTGCCCGAAGGCTTCCAAGTAAAAACCCCTGCTCTCTCCTCTATTTCTCAACTCACACTCTCTCATTTTCAATGCCTTTGAGGCTTGATAATTTATACAATTTAGAATGATCTAATTTAAGTTCAATCCCTTCAACTTCTCAACAAAATCCTAAAATCACTCTTAAATCCCTAAAGATTTTCTCTCACCCATAATTAATGAAACTAATTTCTAAATTAATATTTTAGAAAAATCTCTCAATCCCTTTATATCCTCAACTGATCAAATCTCTCATATTCTCAAACATTTGAGAATTATTTACAATATTTAATTAAAAATACTTAAAACCCACTCAAATCATTCATAAAAATCTAGCTCCTCTAAAAACTTGAAAACCCCTAAGTTTTAATAAAATACAAAGTATTTTCTCTTTGCCTAATGCTCCTGCATCACAACCCCTTGGTCATCATTATGCGAGCCCTCCTCTTCATCTTCTCACATGTAGGACTTATTTAGACTTTCCAACGATCCTTTCACACCATTATTCTATCATTTTGGCCTCATTAGGCAGGCTTGTTGAGTACTTTTGAGCTATTTGGTGGACTTGTCACCAATTGGATTGTTATTTTGCACATTAAAGTTGTTTTTAAGGGCTTATTAGGCTAATTAGACTAAATCGAATCCCAAAAGGCTCATATAAATAGAAGATGAGCATCGTTTGTAACTCATGATCATTTGGTTTGGGATTTTCTCTTGTAAAAGAATTCAGACCTGCAATTGATGGACGAAATTGGAAGTTTTTGATGCATTTTGATGTTTGGATAATCATTGTCTTGTCTTGGAGCTTCTATGTTGCAATTGTGATGGATGGATGTACTTACATTTCCTTGTAAGTGTAATTTGGATGCTATATTTTATGTTGTTGCATGTCTAATGTATGGGATATCTTGTAATAATCTTGGAATATGTGAATGAATGGTCCTAGAGGCTTGTCTTATCCTTGCAGCCTTGAAACTCCGTCGTATCTTTCCAAAACGAAGTATCAATTCCTTTATTGTTGGGTAGCTGCCTCATTAGAGTTAGCTGAAGCTGCATAGGACTCCTTGATAGAGCGAAGTTCCTTCATCAAAGATAATATTGACTCCATTTCTCCCAATTGTCAAGGCACTGGGTCCTAATCCTAGTTGATCACCCCAAACCTTTTTTTTTGCCATTTTCTGCCATAAACCTACAAGGTCTCCTAGGGCCTAGTGTGAAATGCATTAGGGTAATCTTCTTAAAGAGCTAGTTGGCATACTGCTGCACTGGGGTTTCCTCTATGTCTCAAAATTTGAAGCAAATCCTGTGGCTAGATTTGGAGAAAACTCCATCCCTCCGCTAGATCTAGGCCTCCTCATGAGCCTTTCTTGGAGAGCCTTTATCTCGCTTTTGAAGCAAATAAGCCTTTATCTGAGCCTCTCCTTTTGAGTGGGCTTTGGAAATCACATTACACCTAGCTATTGATCCTATCATCTTAGTGATTTCCTTCATACTGGGACTCCTCCCATCGGTGAAAGTTCGTAAAGAGCAGGGGACACTAACTGAGGTGACAATGGGTCTTTGTCCCATTGTTGTTATTTGGTTTAGTAGTTGTCCGTTAGGTACCTCTCTGAGGAACCCTACTAGATTGTGTAGCAACAAGATTAATTTGACATGGATCAACCTTTCAACTAGCTGTTTTTCTTTGGGATCAAGTCAATTTTGTGCACCTAACCATTTTTCACCCGGAGAATGATCTAGATCTCTCATTTTTCCATAAATTGAGCTTAAGGCTCCTCATTGTAACACATTGTAATCAAGCTCGTGACTAGCAAGCTTTGTTGAAATCTGTATTTTTTCTTGGAATAATAAAGAAAAAGTATTTGGGGTTAATTCATGGTGGTGTTTCTCTTTTTTTCCTCTGTGGTAATGTATTCTGAATAATTCTCTTAATGTTCTATTGGATCTAAATTGATATATTGTTATTTCACTAACTAGTTTTGGACTAACTATTTGCACATGTATCTTGCATTAGTTTTTGGGTTAAAGGATCAATTTTGAATTTGAAAGGTATAACAAGTATATCTAGATTTGTTCTTTCAATTTTGTTATTTAACTCCCGTGATTTAACAATTGTATTATAAGTGTGTAGAAATCAATCACTTTCAGATCTTGGTTGCGAGGTGAAGTCTTTGGTTGGACTAGCCAACTCCTAAGATAGAGATCAAAGAGCCTACTTTGTCTTTCTCCAAAGATTTATCTAATGAGTGTTGTAGGAACTTCTTAGTCACTGCTTGGGAAAAAACTTATTGATCGTCATCTATTTCTTTTATTCTGAAGTGCTTAATTGAATAGATCTCCTAATATAAAGCTATTATTTGCTAATTATGGAACCAAGTTGTACTCATATTCCATCGATTTTAGCCTTTGTAGATTTGTAAATAAACTCTTGTGCACAAATCTAACCTTTCTACATAGTTTTTGTATACATTCTCTTGGATTTCTGTTTGTGTTTGTTTGCATATTTGCAGAAGAAGGACAAGGGTTTAGTATAGATCTATTTATAAATCCTTTTGCAGGTGGATTGACTTTGAGATAAAGGGAAGATCAACTTTTCGAGAAGCCAAAGGGTTCTATTGCAAAAAAAATTCTCTTTGAGGCCGTCTTTCATTTTAAGCCCTTCTCTTCAAGCCGTTAGGGTTTTGAGATCCATACGATATATTTTTTTATGAAGCCATAGGGCTAGGAAGCATTTTTCTAGCCTTTGAATTAAGCGATTTGGAATTCTGTGGTTTATAAATTCTCAATGATTTTTTTCTGAGGAGGCCGCAGGGATTTTGGTTTCTAGATCACTAAGCGACCAGCCTAGAAGGCTTGATCTTCCTCTTGGTATTTACTTAAACTAATGCTTGTGTGTTTTGCATATATGACTAAAAATTTCTTGAAGGGTTTTCATTGAATTTTTTGATAAGATCAACCTTTTCGAGGCTCGTTTTGATTTTCAAAAATTTTTAGGAGAGTTGCAAGTTTACTGAGTCCCTTTCCTTGAGGTCGGGAGCCTAGGAAGTCTACTTCTTCACCTTATATAAAACCTCCTTTTAGATCTGAATCATCGACATAAAATTTCAATGTTTCTAAAGCAGATCCATGATTTTTTTTGGGAAAATTGCTATAAAGTATTTGTAAAAATTTGTGTGTTTATTTTTCTATCCCTCTGATCTTGGCCGCAGGGTTTTTATTGTGTTTACCAGATAGGCTGTAAAGTTTTATTTGTGTTATCTCTGTCTAGGCCGAGCCTCTTTGATTCACTAACCTTTTTTTGTGCACGAGATCCATCTGATTTGAAGGCATTTCATGAGCTTTGATTTGAGGTTTTAAATTCGCAAATTTTAGAAGGATTCTGTAGGGTTTAATCCCTCTATTCACCAAGGCCGCATGCATCTCTAAACCATTTTATTCTCCTAAGTATCAGTCTTCTTTCTCACTAAAGCTGAGAGCACCTCAAACAATTTTTTCCTTGAGGCCAAAAGGCCTTTCTTCACCTGGTGTGAGGCATTATTTGTTTGCAGAAGTATCTTACACAAACATTTGGCAAACCTATTTCCTTGAAGGATTATACATCGGTGTTTGCTTGTGATTCAAAGATATTCTGAGCCTCTCTCCGCTAAGTCGTGAGCAAGAGAAGCCTCTTTCTCTCCCTTCATATGAGCACATTCACTTCTTGACTATTCAGTGATATTTTGCTGAGGATCTCATTGTCAAGGTTGATTTATTTGTAACATCTTCTGAAGCCTTGTAAAGTTTTCTCGTACTTGAGGTGAAGGCATTAGTGCTTTAGGGTCTATTTTTGTAAGTTTTCCTCAAGGGTTTCAAGTCCTCTCTCACTGTCTAAGAGGGATTTCATTTTAACATCATAATAAAAGAATCATCCTTTTCTGAGGGAGCTTAGGGTTCTCATCC
Organism: Pinus albicaulis; assembly: GCA_034641835.2. NCBI lineage: Eukaryota > Viridiplantae > Streptophyta > Pinopsida > Pinales > Pinaceae > Pinus > Pinus albicaulis. Next base: position 398,677,826 of record CM076570.1, read on the forward strand.
CTCGGTATCCCTGTCTCCTCATCTAGGAGGAGCTGCTTGTGTGTGTGTTTGCTAACTTCTCCTATTTCTTTCGTGCATTAGTTTTAGATCTGATTTTTTAGTCTTGTTTTTACGAACTTGTTCTCTAGATTAGCATTGCATTTCAATGTAATCTTTTGCTCTTCATTTTTTATTTGTCTTCACCTAATTGCTAGCTATTTGGTCTAAAATTGCAATTGAGTAGCCATTGTCTTAAATGTCACTCGTGTTTTGGATTAAATAGAGTTTTCTAATTGTTTAATTTGCAGCCTCATCTGCCATCTCTAAAATAACTGCTTGTGCTTTGTTACATAAATTTGTATTTGCTCTTTTGGTCTTTAAACATTCCTAAGTGAAGTGACATTTTCTAAATCCAAATCCTAACCCATTTCACCTTAGAGAAAATTTCTAATTAAGAGCACTTGTGTTATTTCTTGTCAAGCTTCTCTAATTGGCAGTCTCCTCAATGCTTCGTTTCATTGAGTAATTCATTGATCTTGTGATTTTGGGATTGAAGTGTTATTATAATCTTGACATATCTTGAGCATTTATTATTTTGAAGCAATGATTGTTATCATATCTCATTGAAGCATTGCACTGCAATTTTGCATCTCATTTAGATCTAGATTTGCATTTTAAAAATTTACCTCCAAGCATAATTTTGGTTGATAGAAAGATAGGACAACCTTCTTCATTATCCAATTTGAGAAGCTTGACCCTTAAACAAAAGTTAAAACGAGTGACCTTGCAGTTCTCTTGTGGCCGAGCCCTTGTAGGAATGGAGGCATTTGGGTTGCTAGAAGTACTAGGTAGGTATCGTTAATGAGGCCTTGGCCTCCTTCCCCAACACTTCTCCCAACAACCTTGTTCTAAGACTTGCTTCGATAATTGAGAAGAAGACATTCACCCATAGGTTAGGCATATAACTTAAAATCAACCAAGATCCTTGCATCACACGTGGTTTAGTCTTGCATTCATTCTAGCATCATCTCATTTGGAACATTGTTGATTTGTGAGCATCTATCTTTACTTGCAATATTATATCTTTCTTGTATTTGTCATTGGAATTACTTGCTCCTTGTCCTTTCATATTGATCCATCTATTTTGAGCACGTCTTTGAAGTAGAAGTACACATTTCATTCACTTTGCAAGTTATATTTCATTGCTCATATTTCAATTTTGTGCTATCATCTTGCACTAACGCTTGTCTTGCAGCAATTGCTTATCGTTGTGACTTGAAGTATCATTCCATTTTGCAAGTGTTATTTCTTTATTGAGCATTGTTTTAAGGCACTGGTTTATCACTGTTATCTTGTCACTGTCATATTAATCTTATTGGAATCCATCTAGGTGATATTTAGATTGCTCATTTAAATAATCATACTTGCTAAATAATCCTTAAATTCAAGTTACCTAGAAGCAATTGCCTTTCCCTCAGTCTCCCAGAACTTGTTTTCCTTTCTAATCATCTTTAGGGACTACCCACCATAGTTTGTCTAGGAGAGAGCTTAAACAGAGTGAGTAGGGAATAGATGACAGCTCCTGCTCTGAGCATTGTGCCTTAAAGTTTATACCTTGTGGGGTTGGAAACATTTCCCACACTTGGGTGTACATCTTAGGCGACAACAAGACTGAAACAAACGGGCCTATGCCATACTTGAGTTATCTTCTTTGTTGCGTTTGCTATTTTTCAAAATGGGAAGATTTGTGCATACATTTATTTCAGCAATGTTGGCGGTAACTTACTATTAGAAAATTACTGTGTATACTTGTAGCATTATACAAAATCTCACCCACCTGAGCTGTAGAAAGCACCTCTTGGTTCAATGAGAGATTATGCTGTGTTTTGTACTGAGAGGATTTTTGTTTGCTTTACAGGTATTGTCCGACGTGCTGTGGCTCTTGGCAGGTATCTTCAGAATCCATTAGCTATGGTTGCAACGTTATGTGGTCCTGGCAGAGAGATATTATCACTAAAGCTTCATTCGTTAGAACATTTCCTTAATCCAGATGAAAGGTACGAAGCTATTGAACAGGTGATGGTTACAATAACCAATCAAGTCGGTGTTGATATAAACCTGGCTGCTTGCCATGAGTGGATGTTTTCCCCACTGCAATTTGTATCAGGACTTGGACCGAGAAAAGCTGCATCCTTACAGAGGGCTATTTTAAGGGCAGGGCGTATTTATTCTCGTAGAGACTTATTGACCACCCTTGGAGCAATGAAGCGGCTTGTGTTTATAAATGCTGCAGGTTTCTTAAGGGTTAGAGGGACTGGACAGGCTGCCTCTAGTAATCATGTCATGGATCCATTGGATGATACCAGAATTCATCCGGAGTCATATGAACTAGCCAAGAAAATGGCTGAGGATGTATATTGTGAGGATGTGGGTCAGGAGATAGAAGACATGGATGAAGAAGCACAGGAAATGGCAATTGAACATGTGAAAAGTCATCCCAATGTGCTTAATGTCCTTGATATTGATGAATATGGCAGAAGTGTGGAGCAGCGAACAGGCGAGAGGAAAAATGAAACCCTGAGTGACATAAAAGTTGAGCTACTTCATGGTTTTCAGGAATGGCGGCCTGAACATAATGCACCAACTCAAGATGAGGAATTTTTCTTGCTTACTGGAGAAAGTGAAGAGACTTTTGCTGAAGGGAAGATTGTACAAGCAACTGTCCGTTTTGTCCAAAATAATCGTGTAGTATGTGATCTGGAATCAGGATTAACAGGAATAATTATAAAGGAAGAACTTTCTGATGATAGAGATATTGATCCAATAGAAACGATCACTGAAGGCAGCATCCTTACCTGTCGGGTGAAATGTATTCAGAAAGCAAAGTACATAGTGGATTTGACTTGCAAAGCGAGTGAGTTAAGGAGTGATCATTGGCAGAGTGGACAGGTTAAGGATCGGTTCTATGCAAAAGATGAATCACTTTTACACAGCGAGCAGGAAAAAGCAAAGAAAGAAAAGGAGCTTGCAAAAAAGTCTTTCAAATCCCGGATGATTGTGCATCCACGATTCCAGAACATTTCAGCAGAAGAAGCCATGGAGGTAATGAATTTTTGACTAATAATTTTGGGTACTGTTGAGACTTTTTTTTGCATTGTAACATTATTTTCATGTAAATATCAATCTGTAGTATATCTATTTGTCCAAATCTTTATCTCTTTTTGTTTTAGGTGCATATATAAAATGTCTTTTTCAAATATATAGAGGAATATTTTTATTTTTGTATATTTGGCTGGCATAATTTTGTTTTAATACATTCCGTAGACAAATGTTGTAATTTTATTACTGTGAAAAAAATTACATTTTTGAGTTTTTCAGATGGCAACTGCCATTCAAACTAATGTGAGTTCTTATAGGAAGATATCATATCTTCTACTTACATAATAACTGTGAGTCATTTCCAGAGTTTACTAAACTCTACGGCTGAAAAGATCTCACATACAAAACCTGTGCTATTTCTAGAGGTACCGTTCTAGCAAAAATTACAAAGATACTTTATGACAGTCCAATATAAAGCCTCCCTAAAATACAGAGAGTAAAAAAAAAGAAAATCTTTAGTCCTGATAGGAAACTTCATGCCAAAAGCAAATAGAGCTGTCAAATGATCTAAAAGAACTGGTGTAACAGCACATAAACAAGAACTAGGAAATGCCCTCAATGAAATTCAAAGACAACCTTCTTGATTTTCTGGCATATGCCATGTCACATGTGCCAGGAGCTAAGAGTAGATAAGATAATATAAGGTATTTATATTAGTGTCCAACAGATGACCACAAAAGAGGGTCAATGGGACTGCTAAATGTACATAGTAAGACGATCAATTCAACCTCCTTGGGGTTAGCACCCCACCCCTATGAGCATGTTTAAATAAAACTCCCATTTTTATAGGTGTAACTTCACACTCCCAGTTTGTATTGCCACTTGTGTATTGAGCAGTCTCGTTGACCTACTTTTGGTTATTTGTTGGACATTAATAAACTTATCTTATCTTATCTCATGTCCCTCATTTATATCACATTTTTTTGTTATGAGCTAAGTGATCTCTTATGTAACTCTTTTAGCCTACAGGCACCCACAGCTTGTGTTTCTCTTATTGGTAGGTTTATTTTATCTTCTTTTTATGTGCTTATGGTTTACGTTGATTGAGCTTTTGCTGGGTGCCTCCCTTTGATCCTTGCTTATCTCTTGTGATTTCAAAAAGGCATCAGAGCAGGTGTGAACCTCCTCTTCCTTAGTCATTCTCACTTCAAGCTTGGCATTTCTAATTAATGTCAGGCTAATTTCTCTCTCCAGAAGACTTGCACAAAGGCATTTCTCTTGCTGTAAGGAGCACACTGCCCTAGGGATGTTACCTTGTCTATTTATTGCAGGTTTTAGGGATTAATGTTCGATGTTCATTCAAATTCAGAGTTTGCTGTGGAAGATTGTGCCTAACTTATGCAGTTTTGGGGGCTTTTTTTGGTAATACTGTTTTCTGGAAAAAACCACCCCATCTAGGATTGCTTCGGCCCACTTTTATGCACTGATTTTGAGAAATTTTTCCACAGTTTTGAATGATTGACATTGGGAGTTGGTTTGTTGCAGAGATATTTCAAAGTTATTCTCTGTGAATCCTGAAGACTTTTTCACTGGTTGAAAACACCTGAGTGGCTGTACTAGTTCTCCTTCCAGACCATCCTTTACAGAGTTCTTCCATTCCTTTTTTGTGGATATTTTGATGTTCTTTGTGGCTTTTCATGCTGATACATGTGCACCAGCACTATTATGATTTATCAGCCTCTATTTTGAGTTGATCTGAAGCTTTTGGTTGGGACTGGTAGTATTGTCCCAAGGGCTGCAAAACTTTGCCTCTGTGGATTTTCTCATTTCTTGTAGGATTTCCTACGGTATCACCAAACTTCAAGGGCTGATCACAGTGCCAATCCACAAGTGTTTAAGAATAATCTTTTTGTAGGATTTTTAAGTTTCTTGCTTTTAGGCCTTCCAAGGAATGTCTGCAACTCACATCTGACAACCTTTTATGGTTACCAGTTTTAGTTATTTCCAGAATTTGAAAATGCTTCTCTTTAGTTTAGCTTTTCCAGATTTCACTAAAGTGCATGTATTAGAGAGTGATTCCAAATATAAATAGCACCCAGGTTCTGAGAAGAGAGAGTTGGTTGCTTTCATGCATCCAGATTCCACGCTCTCCCAGCAAATGTTCGATTCTAGGAAATTTACTTATGCGGGCTGGGAAAACTTCTCTAGGTGACTAAGGGTTAGGGTCTGACATTGTTGCTGCATGAAGCATGGAACTATTGTAATTTGTAAGTTACGGTTAATCATTCAAGTTGTTTTATGTGAGCTTTATTGCTACTGTAATTTTTGTTTTGAATTATAGACCGATGTGTTTGACTGCTGCAATATTAGCTTGCTGCCATAATTTTTGGTGGTGTTGGAGTTGGTTTCTTGCAAAGATATTTCAAAGTTATTCTCTGCATCTCCAGAAGACTTTTTCACTGGTTGAAAGCACCTATGGTTGCTGTACTAGTTCTCCTTCCAGGCCATCCTTTACAGGGTTCTTTCATCCCTTTTTTGTGGATATTTTGATGTTCGTTGTGGCTTTTCATGCTGGTATTTGTGCAGCGGTGCTATTTTCAGCTTCTATTTTGAGTTGATCCGAAGCTTTTGGTGGGTAGTATTGTGTCAAGGGCTGCAGAACTTTGCCTCTATGGATTATCAATTTATCTCATTTCTTCCAGGCTTTCCTACGGTATAACCAATCTTCAAGGGCTCACCACAGTGCTGATCCACGAGTGTTTAAGAATCATCTTTCTATAGGATTTTTTAGGTTTCTTCCTTTTAGGCCTTCCAAGGACGGCCTCCAACTTGAATTTGACAACCTTGGACAGTTACCAGTTTTAGTTATTTCCAGAATTAGAAAATGCTTCTCTTTTGTTTAGCTTTTCCAGATTTCACTAAAGTCCATGTATTAGAGAGTGATTCTAAATATAGATAGTGCCCAGGTTCTGAGAAGAGAGAGTTGCTTGCTTTCATGCATCCACTCTCTCCCTGGAAATGTTCTATTCTAGGAAATTTACTTATGTGGGCTGGGCACACTTCTCTAGGCAACTAAGGGCTAGGGTTTGACATTTTCAGACTTGCTGCATGAAGCACGGAACTATTGTAAGTTACTTTTAATTATTCAAGTTGTTTTATGTCAGCTAGATTGCTACAGTAATTTTGTTTTGAATCATAGACATGTGATGTACTGCTGCAATATTAGCTTGCTACCATATAATTTTTTGTTGTGTTGGTAGATCTAGTGTTCCTTAATCAGCTGTTTTCATAGGTTTCAGTTTTCAGCTATATGGGCTTGCTTAGGAGCACAGGTCTGCATAGTATTTTACCATGACCTGAATAGATATTCCATTCAAAAACATAACACACAGAAGTACATCATCACTACATCAGGGACCAAGTACCAAAGAAAGAAATAGAGCTGATTTTTTGCAGGTCAGAAGATCAAGCAGCAGACATTGTCACCAAGGCACTTGGAAAGTTTAAGTATAGGAACATGTTGGAAATCATCGATAACAAAATAAATATTGGGGGATGTTAGATAAACTAATGTAATGTTTATTTTGTAAGACTTAGGTCCTAGGAGGTTTTTAATGTTGAAGATATAAAATTAATCAATGTTCCACTGAGTTTCTGGGACGGGGAGACGTGGGAGCGGGGATACGCACAAGGGGATGTATATAAGCAACCCCAAAATTTAGGGATTTTTTGGGGAAATGGGGGGACTTCAGAGCCATAAAAATTATAAAATTATTAAAAAATCAATATATAAAAATAAAAATTAAAAATCCCAACAATATGTCAATAACTAAGTTAGTAAACAGCAAATATTAATAATTATGAAATGTACATCTAAATATGGTCATCATTTCGTATTAGATTATTATGAATCATAATTATCATTTGACATTTCTGCAATCATCAATGTAAAATCGTAAATCTAAAAGTAAATTACTAAATTGAATCCATCATTTGACAGTATGCAATGTTCCATCTAAATTCATCATTTGGCAATGGGTATTAATATTATGCAAGGTACATCTAAATTAAATTAATCATTTGACAATTGAAATTACACATTGCACATCAAAAGTAATTTTATCATATGACAATGAGATTATGCTAAAGTCTAAAATAGCCATAGAATACTAAAATAATAGTAAACATAGAAAGCAGTGAAATACCAGTAAATTTCTTAAAAAGTATTAAATAATAAATTGTAGCGCCAATCCGGTGGCTCCAAGTCATTAAATGGAAATTGCAGCTCCAATCCGGTAGCTCCAAGTCACAAAATGAAAATTGCAGCTCCTAATGTCTCAGACCCTTGGTCGATGGTAAATTCGAATCACAACAAATTGCAGATGGAAAATGTCGAGTGACAGTAGAAGGAAAATGTGAGGCAACAAGGTAAAATTCTAGGGTTAATGAGAAATGAATGAGAAATGTGAATGATTATGTTTTAAACTTTTAATTTATCCTTTAGTTTTTTATTTTCATTTTTTAAAACTATATGTCAAAATTTGTAATTTTTTATGTTTTTAATTGTTATTTGCAAAAAAAATTGGGGGGACGCTTTTCGTCACCAGAAAAATGCCCCTCGAAGTTTCCCCGAGTTTTCCCAAAAAAGAGGATGTGGGGAAATGTTTCCCCAGGAGTTTCCTTGTCCCGGGAGCGTGGGGGAGCGAGGAAACACGCCCCCCAACCTGGGGGACGCGTCCTTGTGGGACACTGAAATTAATGTTAGGACCAAGTTAACGATGAGTTTGGAGAAGGTTGTAATCAATGTATTAAAAGTTCCAGGCCGGTCTAAATCAGACTCGGCTTATTCGATAGAGCTGAACCCTTCCCTGGGTCAGCTGAGTAGAAAAGATGGTTCGAAGGCCGGTTCGTTACCTAACCGGCCAAGCCGGACACCATCTCGATCGAGCTCGTCATAAACATGCCAAGGCAGTCCATGGCGGGAAAGGGCGGAAAAGTCGGACTTGAAAGCCAATTTTTTTTCGTTTAGGGTTTTCTTCAATGCATCTACCCTTTCCCAAGCATATACAGTTACCAAACCCCCTCACATTTCCTCATAGCTATCTAATTTCATTTGTGAGGAGTTTGTGAAGAGTTGGAGTTGGTTTTTGGAGCAACAGTGAGAAGCCTCTTGGGCAATCATTGGAGCAACAATGAGGAGCTTTTTGGCCAATCATTGGAGCATCATTGAGGAGTTGGTTTTTGGAGCAACATTTAGGAGGCTAGAGGTATTTTTTTTCACTTCTCAAATATGCCCTTATTTTTTTTGTTTTGCAAATCTGGAAATCGAAAAGAGTATTTTTTCTAAAAGAAATTAACATTTAAGACTTGTTTTTTTTCCTTTTCATTTTCAGACTTTTGTCCTTTCATTTCCAAGTCCAAATATCAAAAAATGGCTCCTACAATGAAAGATGCTACTTGGGCATATGTTGAGATGATTGATAATCAAATGCATTGCAAATTTTTTCATAAAAAAATTAAGGGAGTTGGAGGGGGCATTCATAGGCTGAAACAACACTTGGCTGGTATTTAAGCCAAATTGTTCCGTGTGTAGCACCAACAGAACAAATTGAGGAAATTAGAAGCGAGTTGCTAGAAAAATTTGAGAAGTTTGAGGAAGAAAAAGCTAGGGAAAAAGAAATAGAAGCTGAAATAGGGAGGAAGAGGAGTATAAAACACATGATGGCTGCCAACACCAATTTTGATTAGGAGGACTCTTCATCTATCCTTGTATTGTTGCATCCAACCCCTTTCACTATGTTCCTCCCTCTTTGGAGTCTATTAAAGAAAATGGTGAGGGTGAAATTAAAAAGAAGCGTGATATCAATAGTTATTTCACAATTACACTCTCCTCTCCCTTTGATAGTGCACATGGTCCTCAAGCTAATAGACATCAAATGTAGTCCACTTTAGATGACCATTGGAAGAAAGAATTGAGAGAAACTGCCTGTGATTACATAGCTAGATGGTGGTATGTTAAATTTGGACAACTAGGTCCAAACTCCATGTTATGATGCTCAGATTAAGAGGCTAATATTTTTGTTGGAATCCTCTTTCGGAGAGGTGTAAAATCCATATATAATATGTCTTAATCCGATGAGCAGAACATTTATTTTGAATTTATTATTCTTAATAAATTATATGTGCAAGTCGGCCTTAAGGTTGCACGCCCCCAGCAGATGTGTCACACGCCCCAATGATGGATATAAATACAGGCAAAGTTGGAGAGCATTTCATCACAACACAACTCACTCACAACTCACAACATCTTATCTCATCTGATTTAGTACGAGCTCCTTGGAGGACGAGTTCAGCCACACGTGTGAAGGAGAAGAAGGACAAAACAGTACGGCTGAGTTGAAGGGCGATTTTTCTGCAGTTAGGGTTTTGCAGAAAGTTTGACCAGCGTTGACTTTGGTCAACGCATGGTCCAATTGGGCTGAAAACTTGTGGGAAGTTCGATTTTGGAAGGCCGTACTATTTGGCACAGAAATCGAGGTCAAAAGGTTGACCAATTTGCTGCTGCGTTGACTTTTAGCTTGCTGCCCTGCGTTGACTTTTTCAGGACAACGTTGACTTTTTGGGAGTTGACTTGGGTTGACTCATTTGCTGATTGGAGGTCTGTTGTGACACATGCTGGGCTGGCTGACCAAGGAGACTTTGCTGGTTGAAGCATCCTGTTGACCGCCGTAACGAACACACATTTTTCCTGTTTCTGATTTGTCTTCTGTAAGATCTACTTATATGTTCTATCTGCATTTTGCTTAACTATTTGTATGATTGCTGTGAGAAAAGTAAAACTGCTCTTAGCATAGAACATCTACAAAAATTTACATGGTATCAGAGCTGAGGTGAAGACAAACTCTATCTGTAGCAATCATCACCAGAAGAAATGGGTTCCACTAGTCTTGAATTCAAGGAGAATGACAAGCTGACTGGAAGTAATGACTTCCATGCCTGGAAGATGATATTAGATCTCAAATTGGAAGATCATGATCTCTTAGATCATGTGACGGGGAAGATTCAAGAACCTCCATCCAATGCCTCTGCAGCTGTTAGGAACAAGTATAAGAAGGGAGAAATCAGAGCAAAGCTGCTGATCAGGGAATCCATAAATAAGAGTCTGGTTGCCTACATATCTGAACTAGGCACATCCAAGGAGATGTATGACAAATTGATACTTATGTTCCAAGTAAACAATGCGAACCAAGTGCTATTCCTCAAGAACAAGCTGAAGAATATGAAGAAGGGCCGAGACGAGTCTATTCAAACTTTCTTTATGAAGTTGACCGAAACCAGGAACAATCTGCTAGCTATTGGGGAGACAATAGCTGATCGTGAGATGGTTCTCACCGCACTTGGAGGACTTCCACATGAATGGCAAGTATTCACAACTACCATTCTCAACAATAATACCATTCCTAACTTTGATGAGCTTCTGTCTAGATGTATGCAAGAAGAAACAAGGATGAAGGAATTCGATAATGAAAGAAATGCTGCCTATGGTGCTCATTCCCGAAAGAAGAACTCTGGTGGTTCTAAGGACAAAGGAAGGACAAAGACTCAAGAAAAGAAGGGTAAATGCTTCACCTGCCATGGGCCTGGACACTATGCTAGAGAATGCCCCTTCAAGAAGGATTCTCCCGATGGTGACGATAACAACAACAACCGAAGGAATGGGAATCGAAGAAATGACAAATCCAAAGGAAAGAGGAAGGCTCACTTTGGTGGAAACAATCAACCTTCTAAAAGGTCAAGAAATACCAGGTATGAGGAGTCTAATGTTGTTGATAAAAGAAATGAGTATATTCTAGTATCTGCTCTCTCAGCTGCATCTCCGCCCGACACTATGGATGTCTGGCTAATCGATAGTGGTGCCTCAAGACACATCACCGGATTCAAGGAAGCACTTTCTGACATGGTTGAAAGGGATACTAATCTAGAAATTATCCTTGGGGATAATGCCACTTATCCTGTGAAAGGGACAGGGACTGTGACCCTCCACTTGTCTCAAGGACAAGTCCTTCGTCTGCAAGATGTACTCTATGTACCTAAATTGAAGAAGAACCTTGTGTCTGTATTTGCCATGGAAGACAAAGGATTCAATGTAACTTTCTCTGATGGAAAGGTTCTCATGTGGAAGAAGAGCTTCAAGGAAGCTATCTCAATTGGTTTTAGAGTTGGTACACTCTACCAGGTTGGAGGGAGTCCGTTGGGAGCTATGACTTGTGATACTATCCGTCAAACCGAACTATGGCACCGAAGATTTGGACACCTTCATTACAAGGCCCTTCCCAAAGCAAGGAAGGTGGTGACAGGGATGCCTGACTTTGGAAACAATCATGAAGGTGTATGTAAGGGCTGTGCTGAAGGAAAACATACAAGGGGACCTTTCCCCTCAAGTGTCACAAAGACATCTGATATATTGCAACTGGTCCATTCTGATATATCTGGTATGTTGCCCGTGACATCCCTGGGGGGATGTTCTTACTACATGACATTTACCGATGACTTCTCTCGCAAAACCTGGATATACTTCTTGAAGAAGAAGGATGAGGCTTTCATGTGGTTCCGTACCTTCAAAGCCTTGGTGGAAAATATGACCGTAAAGAAGATCAAGATTTTGAGGACTGACAATGGCACTGAATATGAGTCAAATGAGTTCAAAGACTTTTGCAGAGAAGCTGGCATTAAGAGGGAGACTACCACTGCATATACTCCTGAGCAGAATGGTGTTGCTGAACGCAAGAATAGGACTATTGTGGAAGCCGCCCGTGCCATGCTATGTGACCAGGGTCTACCAAAGTTTCTGTGGGGAGAAGCTGCAAATACTGCTGTGTACATTCAAAACCGATGCCCTCATTCCGCTCTGGACTCCAAAACTCCCGAAGAGGTTTTCTCTGGTAAGAAACCCGATGTCTCACATTTTAGAATTTTTGGATGTCCTGTCTATTTTCATGTGCCGAAAGAAAAGAGAAGTAAGCTGGATGCTACTGGGAAGAAAGGAATGTTTGTGGGCTACAATGAGACTTCTAAGGCATATAGAGTCTATGTACCTGGTCAAAGGGAAGTAGAGATAAGCCATGATGTCACTTTTGATGAAGATGCTTCCCTGAAGAAAGTAGTAGATCTTCCTAGATCTGAAGAAAATCATGAAGAAAGGCCTGGAAATCTGGAAGAACCCCAGGATGAGACTATGCCTGATATCGAAGGACCAATGGACCCTATTGATCCATCTCCTTCGCTGGGAAAGAGACCTTCATGGCTCAGGGACACCCTCGAAGATGTTGAGGGTCATGCTGCCCCAAGGGGGACATTCCGGGAAAGCAAGAAGCCGTGTAGATACCAAGGGTATCTAGCTGCCATGAGTACTATTGTACAATCTGAACCTGGATCTTTTGAGGAAGCCATCAAGCATCAAGTTTGGAAGGATGCTATGCATGAAGAATGTGAGTCTATTATGAAGAATGATGTCTGGGATGTGGTCCCGAGACCGAAGGACAAATCTGTTGTCACCGCTAAATGGCTCTACAAGATTAAACATGGATCTGATGGGAGTGCTGAAAAGTTTAAGGCAAGGTTTGTTGCCCGTGGCTTCTCTCAAAAGGAAGGAATTGACTATGATGACATATTTGCACTTGTGGCACGATATACCACCATTCGATCAATCATAGCCCTTGCTGCTACGCAAGGATGGAGTCTTCATCAGATGGATGTCAAGACCGCTTTTCTGCATGGTGCAATAAGGGAAGAGGTGTATGTGGAACAACCTCTGGGATTTGAAGTTCAGGATCGAGACACTCATGTCTGCAGGTTGAAGAAAGCCCTCTATGGGTTAAAGCAAGCACCCAAAGCTTGGTACGAGAGGATGGATAGTTACTTGATGAAGCTGGGCTTCACTCGAAGCAATGCTGATCCAAACCTTTACTTCAAGGTTGTGGAAGGGAAGCCTCTCATTCTAGTGCTGTATGTGGACAACCTCTTCCTGACAGGTGATGACCCTCTCATTCATCAATGTAAGAGGGAGCTCGCTGCTGAGTTCGAGATGAAAGACCTAGGACCGATGCACTATTTCCTAGGCCTGGAGGTCTGGCAGAGACCTGGAGAGATTTTCCTTTCTCAAGAAAAATATATTGTGAAGCTTCTGGAAAGATTTGGAATGGTGGACTGTAAGTCCGTGTCGACACCGATGGAACTCAACTTTGTTGAGTGAGGGGCCGTCTGGCCTATCTTGGCCAATCCTACTCGAGTATCGCTCAACTCATAGGAGCTTTGATGTTCTTAGTGAACACCCGTCCGACATATGTTTTGTAGTGAACACTTTGAGTCAACGTATGGTTGAGCCTCGTCACATTCATTGGATTGGTGCCAAGAATCTATTGAGATATCTTCGGGTCACAATCAACCATGGGCTGAGATACACTGCTGGGAGTATGATATTCCATGGATATACTGATGCCGATTGGGTAGGTAGTGTGGTGGATCCCAAGAGCACATCTGGATGTTGCTTCACCTTGGGTTCTGCTTCGGATCTCATGGATGAGCAGGAAGCAGAAGTCGGTGGCTTTGAGCACCGCGGAGGCCGAATACATTGCCGCTAGTATGGCCTGTTGTGAAGCAGTTTGGTTGCGGAAGCTCTTTAGTGAGCTGTTTGGACATGTGCTAGATACCACTGTGATACTCTGTGATAATCACAGTGGGATTCGTATGACTGAGAATCCTGTGTTCCACGACCGATCCAAGCATATTGATATCAGGTACCACTTTATCCGGGATATGGTACAGCGAGGCGCCGTAAGGCTCGATCATATAGGAACTGATGAGCAGGTCGCGGATATTCTCACTAAGTCCCTGGGGAAGGTCAAGTTCCTAACCTTCCGTGAGAATCTTGGTGTCGTGGAGAGACCCTATGATGTGGGTCCTGTTGGACGATGAGCTCTGGGAGCTCTGGGGGGCTTTGGGGATAGCTTCTCGGAGCTATAAGCACTCATAATGCTTCTGCCCCACCTTTGTGATTATTGAGCTGGTTCACCACTCATTTATCTGTGCCCCGTATGTATCCTACCCATTGAGTTCAGGACTCATGGGAAGTACCTCTCATTTGGCCAATGAGGTGGGAAAAGCTAGAGACTATTAGCAAAGACTGATGGACGCATCAGAGATTGCCGTACTCTCTATCTAGGATGGCACGGTCCAACTACTTGATCTGGGATCAAGTTTTGTGAGGTCTGGGACCTCTGCCTGACTTCGGGTCAGATGAATCAACTTTGGGTTGATTGGATACTCTTCATGAGTTTGATAGAGGTTTGGAACCTCTGGACTGATTATGTCAGTCGGGGGATGATGTCTTTGTGACTGACCCACTTCTGTTCTGAAATAAAGAGGCCAGCAAAGCAAGTTACGGCGGGATGACGCACGATGTTTGATTGCACTGATAGATGGAGTTCTCCCTAGTTGAGAGGGAGTGCTAAATTTGGACAACTAGGTCCAAACTCCATGTTATGATGCTCAGATTAAGAGGCTAATATTTTTGTTGGATTCCTCTTTCGGAGAGGTGTAAAATCCATATATAATATGTCTTAATCCGATGAGCATAACATTTATTTTGAATTTATTATTCTTAATAAATTATATGTGCAGGTCGGCCTTAAGGTTGCACGCCCCCAGCAGATGTGTCACACGCCCCAATGATGGATATAAATACAGGAAAAGTTGGAGAGCATTTCATCACAACACAACTCACATCTTCCTCTCTCATCTGAAATAGTACGAGCTATCTGGAGGACGAGTTCAGCCACACGTGTGAAGGAGAAAGAGGACAAACCGTACGGCTGAGTTGAAGGACGATTTTTCTGCAGCTAGGGTTTCGCAGAAAGTTTGACCAGCGTTGACTTTGGTCAACGCATGGTCCAATCAAGTTGAAAACTTGTGGGAAGTTCGATTTTGGAAGGCCGTACTACTTGGCACAGAAATCGAGGTCAAAGGGTTGACCAATTTGCTGCTGCATTGACTTTTAGCTTGCTGCCCTGCGTTGACTTTTTCAGGACAGCGTTGACTTTTTGGGAGTTGACTTGGGTTGACTCATTTGCTGATTAGGAAGTGCAATTGTTATCTCTTTGGAAATTTGGTGACCAAAAGGAAACACCTGGTGGACATACTGATGAAACTGTAAGTAACGAACACACATTTTTCCTGTTTCTGATTTGTCTTCTGTAAGATCTACTTATATGTTCTATCTGCATTTTGCTTAACTATTTGTATGATTGCTGTGAGAAAAGTAAAATTGCTCCTAGCATAGAACATCTACAAAAATTTACATGGTATGATGTTGATATCCCCTTCAATGCTTCTCGTTCACCATATTATGAACCTATGTTTGATGCCATATTTGCTATTGGAAAGGGCTTCAAAGGCCCTACTATGCATGCGTTAAGGGGATCTCTTTTGCAAAAAGAGTTTATGTCCATAGCTAGATGGTGGTATGATGTTGATATCCCCTTCAATGCTTCTCGTTCACCATATTATGAACCTATGTTTGATGCCATATTTGCTATTGGAAAGGGCTTCAAAGGCCCTACTATGCATGCGTTAAGGGGATCTCTTTTGCAAAAAGAGGTTATGTCCATAGCTAGATGGTGGTATGATGCTGATATCCCCTTCAATGCTTCTCGTTCACCATATTATGAACCTATGTTTGATGCCATATTTGCTATTGGAAAGGGCTTCAAAGGCCCTACTATGCATGCGTTAAGGGGATCTCTTTTGCAAAAAGAGGTTATGTCCATTGAGGAATATTTGAAAGATTTCGAAAGCTCATGGGTGAAAACAGGATGCATCATCATGTTAGATGGATGGACCGATCAAAGGCACTGTACCATCATAACTTTTCTTATCCCTACTATGCATGCGTTAAGGGGATCTCTTTTGCAAAAATAGGTTATGTCCATTGAGTTATGTTTGAAATATTTCAAAAGCTCATGGGTGAAAACAGGATGTACCATCATGTCAGATGGATGGATTGATCAAAGGAACCGTACCATCATAACTTTTCTTATCTTTTGCCCACATGGAACCATGTTTCTAAAATCAGTTGATCCATCTGCTAAGGTGAAAGATGCACACTTGTTGTTTCAGCTTTTGGATGAGGTTGTTGAATAGGTGGGGGTAGCTAATGTTGTTCAGATCATCGCAAATAATCCTCTAACTATGTTCTTACTAGTAAAATGTTTGAGGAAAAACACAAAACCATATTTTGGACCCCATGTGCTGCACATTGCATAGACCTCATGCTTGAGGATATTGGTAAAAAAGATTGGATCAAGAACACTATAGAGCATGCCAAAAACATAACAAAGTATATCTACGATCACTCATGGATTTTGAACCCGATGAGGAAAAACACAGGGGGCAAGGATCTTGTTAGGGTTGCCATCACTAGATTTGCAAGTCATCTTTTGACATTGCAATCTATGCTCTCCCAATATAGAAACTTGCAGAGGATGTTTTCCAGTGATGAATGGAATGGATGTCAATGGGCTCGCAAACATGATGTCAAAAATGTGAGAAAGAAAGTTAATGGAGACATATTTTGGAAAAAGGCAACAAAGATTGTGAAGGTTGTTGAGCCACTAGTTAAGGTGTTGCGGTTGATGGATGGGGAAAGTTTGGCTATGTGTTTCATTTATGAGGCTATGGATCAAGCAAACGAGCAAATAAAGGCAACAAACAAGGATAGAGTGGCTAAGTATGGGCCCATTTGGGAAATCATTTGATCAAAGATGGAACAATCAACTCCATCGCCCTATACATGTAACTGGGTTTTTTTCGAATCCATGGTATCATTATAAAGCTTTGGAGGCAGAAGCTTTGACTGGGGAGGTTAGAGATGGATTAATTGAGTGCCTTGAGCACATGGTCCCTAATGAGAGTGAGCAATTGGAGATACACTGACAAATCACTTCTTTCAGTAGAGCCACAGGTACCTTTGGAAAGAACCTAGCAAGGATTGCAAGTTAAGCAGATGAGCCAGGTAAACAATTTCAATTTTCAAATTCTTATTTTGTTAAATTGTTTATATTTTGAAAGTTGGAGATAATTTGTTGAGCTAACTCATTACACAACTATGTTTTTTGCAGCACAATGGTGGGAGGCGTTTGGTAGCCATTGTCTTCAATTGTAGAAGTTTGCAATCCGTATTTTGAGTCAAACTTGCAGTGCTTCTGGGTGTGAGCATAATTGGTCTGTCTTTGAGAGGATTCACACGAAGAAGAGAAATTGTTTGGAACAAAAACAGTTAAATGATCTAGTCTTTGTCCAATACAACCTCTAGCTAAGACACAACCATTTGCTGAACAAAAGACCTGATATAGATCCCATTGTGTTGGAAGATATTGATCTATCATGAGATTGGGTAGTGGAGAGTCAACCAACTGAGGTTTACCTTGATGAGGATATTGGAGTTGATTTGGATTTAGAGATGGAGGCATTACAGATTGTTTAGTTAAATGCAGATCCACTAGTACCAGGCTCAAGTCCTCCAGCTGCAGGTACTTCCTCTACTCAGCCACGATGCAGGCGCATAGCTCGTCTATCTCAGCGTGCAACTGTTACGCCTACTAGTGTTACCACTTCTATAGTTGCAATTGGATATCTTGATGAGTAGGAGGAGCCATGGGTTTCCCCGTCTGACTTTGGTTCAGAGTTTGAGCCAGATGATGTTGGCTTCTCTAGTAGTACTGACTAGTGATGTTTTTTTGTAAAGGCCATTTAGAGCCTCCTTGGTTATGTGTTTTCGTTCTGATCTCTATATATTATATGTATTGGACAGTGCATTGGGCGCCATTTTGATATAATAGATATATTCATGAGCATACTTTGATCATATGTTGTCTTCTATCTATATTCTAATGCTTTGAGTTTGGAAACATGAATGAAAATCTTTAAAATTATGTTTTTTCATAAAAAAATAAATATTTAATGTATTTTTTACGAAGGCCGAGTCATTGAAATCAACTGGGCCAAGTCGATACCAAGTTGAAGTCGGAGTCGTAGTCGACCCTCGGCCGGTTTCGAATCCGAGTCAGAGTTTTAAAACTATGATTAAAACCAGCTGAACTAGAACTAGAACTGGATGGTTCAGCTGGCCAGACCTCCAAAGGCACAAAACCAGGCCTCAAACCATTTCTGGAACTAGTTCTGCACAAAACCAGTGGGTTTGGTGTCCAAGCAGATCTAGGACAGGCTGTGTAGGGTCTGAGGAAATCAAGTGTTTCCATCACTATTAGCATATTTATTGTGGATTAGAGATTCATTAATTGATACTGTGGTGAATTAGTGGAATTTGTATGAAATAGGCTTTAGAATTTATAAATAACTTGACCCCCACAATGGCCCTTGGAAGTCAAAAGCACCGGGAATATCATCTTGATTCAAATGGGGAAAATAAAATCATAATTTGTTTTAATTATAGCAATGTTGCGAACATTGACATCTGGATAAAATCGGCAAGGGTCCAGAAAACCAAAAAATCGTAAAAATCGGCAAACATCGGCAAAAATAAGATACCATAAAAATATCTTTAAAAATCGGCAAACATCGGCTAGGCCAAAAAATCGTGATTTTGAGATAAAATCGAGATGTTATCGAGATGTTCACAGCACTGAATTATAGTATATAAACTCCAATTAACAAAGAATCAAGAAGATAATTCAAAAATGTTGTTAACTAACATAAAATTCTTGTACATCAGTTATGGAGTCCATCTTGGGAGATAAATTTAGTTAAGCAAAGAGTTCAACTTGAGCAACAATAGTCTCTAATGGTTTGGAAGCTTGGATTTACATTAATGTACCATAATTTTCCTTCAAACCTTCATATTTTTTGTATTTTTTAGTAAACCAATATATAAACTACAATAAACTGATTTAAGTCTAGTAAAAACTCAAACCCTTGGCCTGTTCCGAGACTAATTCTGACTTTTAAAACATTGATGGGAATGACATGATTATGATGTAATAAAGACACAAGTCTCTCCTTGCAAGGCTTCTCCTTCGATATGCACATGCATTTACTGACTGTTATTGGATTGAATAAAATACATCATTGTTTCTCTCAAAACCCTTCTACCCATTTTATGTGATTGAAATTTGAGAGCAAAAGAGAAAGTTAACATCTTCCAGAAATTGGGAGGAAATCAAGATTTTCCATCACTATTAGCATATTAATTGTGGAGTAGAGATTGATTAATTCATACTGTGGTGAATCAGTGGAATTTGTACGAAATGAGCTTAGAATTTATAAATAACTTGACCCCCAAAGTGGCCCCTGGAAGTTAAAAGCACCTGGAATATCATCTTGAATCAATAACAGTCAAATGGGGAAAATAAAAACACATGTTATGAGTTATAACTTATAAGTTTAGAACTTTGTATACAGTCATAGTACAAACCTAGGGCATAGGGAGGTTTCTTTCAAGAGATTTGACCAATACACAAATGATGCTACATGTGTGGACGAGGAGATACAACCAGATGGTCTTGTTGAGCTATCTCTAGTTACTATGGATGAGCAAGAGGCTCTAGATGAGAGTGATCCCTCCCTAGAGAGCTTGTTGACTGAAGATCTTAGTGATGTTGATCACATGGATACTGATGACACGGATTAAGGAAGCCTAACCTTGTTCATTGTTCAGTTTCACTTCTTTTGGAATTTTGAAAATTCGAAATTTCTATTTCATGTTTGGAAGTGCCTTAGGGAAAATTTTGAATGTAGTATGACAATGGACATAATACTTATGATTCTAATGTCTATTATCATGATTCACATCAATATGTAAATTGCAATTTCCACTTGATATCAAATTTGAAATTTCAAAGTGAATGTTCATGTTTGAGTTTTTCAATGATTTATTTTTCTAGTTGTAAGTTGGAAGTTTTCAAAATTCATATATATTATAATTTATAAAATATATAATATATATTAATTATAATATACCACTTGTTGTACCTCTGAGATAGTTCTAGGTTAGGTAATTATGCCAGAGTATCTAAAATATTTATTATTTTGTTGTTTTTAATTTTTGGATGACCAATGTTTTAAGCTTATTTGAGTAGGTGCTGAATCTTAATTGATCCTAATATTAAGAAAGGGATGATTCTTTACCTCTTGACATAGTTTAGATTTTAAAGGGGTTGTAAGGCAAAAATGTAAGAGGCCATGACTCAATAAATATTCAAACAAAATATTTATTTAATCATAAGGAAAGGATGCAAGAAAACTATGTTCACAACCCAACAAAATGCATCTAATTTCATGAAGAAGTGACGATTTATTAATGTAGAGGAGCTATTAGGACAGACAGTGCAATAAACTAATCTCTGTAATATATTATAACTTCACAGGGGATTTAAAATAAGTTGACATTTCATTCGTCTCTGTCCTCTGTTAATTCTCCGTTTCCCTGGCTATCTTGCCCCGTCTCCGCTGCGTACATGCCACGCCTCAGGCACAGAATGCGCTGTAGGAGAGGCTCCACCAGGCGCCAAGTGCGGCGCTCTCCTTCCACCTCCAGCTCGCCTTCTGAGTCTTCCTCCCCCTCGGACAGCCTTTCCAGAATTCACCGGGGTCATCTTCTCCGTTCTGGACGCAGGGTTGACTCTCCCTCGCCTTCATCTCACTCGGCTCAATCCCATACTGCGCGTTTTTCTTTCGACTGCTCCCTCAATCGACCAAGAGTCACTGCTGCTATCACCGTCACGTTTCTTGAGGAGCCCCAGGTCGAGAAGCACCAGGGTTCTTTGGACGGGCAGGGTACTGTTAGCAAAGCAAGGCAGGATCATGAGCTTTAGGACTCTACGGGGCAGCCTTGCGGGATTATGGATTCTGAGCAGGGCGTCACGAGGCAAGGCCACGGGATGGATACTGGGCATGTGAGCGCGGTGCAGGAGGTCCCTCCTCCCTCCAGAAAGGTGGTCCACTCAGTCGAAGACCTGTACAATGAACACGGAGATCCGGATGAATACTGGTGCAGGGTCGACCTCGCTTCTCCTGATGAGTAGTTTCGCTTCTCAGTTGTGGTTTTTTTGCTCTGTTTCTACCCTCTCTAACGGGCATGTTTTTGATTATCCTGCTGTTCCAAATCATGCTTATGTTTTTGCTAGTTACAATCTCCAGCACTCAAAGCATCTCGCTCCCCTGCGTGGGAATTTTCTCAGTTGTTTCTTCAGACTGGTTTCCCTCCTGCAGGGCAGTCTTAAACTCTGTTTTTGTTTGTCTAAAATGCCTCAAAACTGGGCAATGATAAGGCCTCGGCCCGATGTACACTATTTCTTCTGTTAATAGATTACTTTTACCTAGAAAAAAAAAAAAAAGTTGACATTCAACTATACTTTACCCAGATTTCTTCATAAAAGTTAAACACGTGGAAAACAACAAAATGAAATGGATAACTAAGGAAAAGATGCAAGCAAACTATGTTCACAACCCAACAAAATGTATCTAATTTCATGAAGAAATGACAATTTATCAATGTAGAGGAGTTATTAGGACTAGTGTTGTGAATATCGCGATTAAATCGCGTTTTTTTTTGCATGACGATTAAATCGTGAAAAAATCGCCAAAAAATCGTGAAAAAATCGCTAAGATTTTTCCAAAACGAAAAATTTGCGATAAAAATAGTAAAAATCGCAATAAAATTGTAAAAATCGCCAAAAAATCGTCAAAAATCGTGGATGCTTTAGGTACTTAAAAATTTGAAAACAATTTTTTTTTAATATTTTCGATCTTTTGCCGATTTTTACCGATTTTTACGATTTTTTCATTTTTTGGACCCTTGCTGATTTTTTTCCCGATCGCGATTTTCGCAACATTGATTAGGACAAACAGTCCAATAAACTAATCTCTGTAATATATTATAACTTCACAGATTATTTAAAATAAGTTGACATTCAACTATACCTTACCCAGATTTCTTCATAAAAATTAAACACATGTGGTAAACAACAAAATGAAATGGATAAGTAAGAAGAACTCACAAGATGACAAGCTGTTTTGAAGCAAATCTAGAATCCTTTCATTAATATAAAGCAACTTCTGATTGATACAATTCTGCTTTTAAAAGCTCATCCCAAGGGTTCAACCCTTTACAATTCGACTTTTGAAGTATTTATACAATTTTCTTAAAAATATCTAGATCTGTTTTGAAAATATCTAGAATTGTTTTACAAATATAATGCAAAACTATAGTGAAATAAAACTGTTAAAGTTGTTGGCACTGTTTTCGAGGAT
Organism: Pinus albicaulis; assembly: GCA_034641835.2. Lineage (NCBI taxonomy): Eukaryota > Viridiplantae > Streptophyta > Pinopsida > Pinales > Pinaceae > Pinus > Pinus albicaulis. The sequence continues at coordinate 398,700,227 of CM076570.1, forward strand.
TCTGGTGCTGATATGGTTTGATGGTGGTGTTGTTTTGTTGCTGATACTGGAACTGCTGTTAAGACAACATTCTGTTATGGGCCTGCTTGTTGCTCTTTTTTCTTTCAAAAGTTTTTCAAGTTCCTTTTCCTTTTTTGCTATTTGTGCATTCTGTTCAATTATGATTTTGAACATATCCTCCTTTTCTTTTTCTAGCTCTCCTACTTCTTTAGTTTGTGGATCTTTTGTTGTTGGGAGCTTATGTTGTTTTCTTAAAGCCGCTATTTCTGCATTTTTCCTCTTAATAACTTCCTCTGCTGATTTCACATTAGTGGGATCATATCCCAACTTTATTACCAAATCTTCTAAGGATTTTATCTTTGTATCCTTGGCTAGAGAGGATATTTTCTCTAATTTTAGCTAAGATTGAATATTATTCACTGAGGCTTGAAGTCTAGATGCTGCCATAGCTGAGTTTGTAAGAGTAGAGAATATCATTTCACCAGACTGTTTACGTAGATCTATCTCGTCATTTGGATGAATTAAATCTGTATCAAAAGAAAACACTGATTGCATTTTTACTCTTAATAACTTCCTCTGCTACTTCCACATTAGTGGAATCATATCCCAACTTTATTACCATATCTTCTAAGGATTTTATCTTTGTATCCTTGGCTAGAGAGGATATTTTCTCTAATTTCAGCTGAGATTGGATATTATTCACTGAGGCTTGAAGTCTAGATGTTGCCATAGCTGAGTTTGTAAGAGAAGAGAATATCATTTCACTAGATTTTTTATGTAGATATATTTGGTCAATTGGATGAATTAAATCTGTATCAAAAGAAAAGACTGATTTTGTATAATCATCTGCAGTTCTAGGATAAGTGACTTTTGGTTCTAGGAAAGCAATTTGCATCTTTCCCTTTTCAGTATCAAAGGTAGAAAGTAGCCTGTGCTGTGAAGTTGTTGTCTGCTTCAAAAACCGAGTGTAAGTGGAAGCTTTCAAAGCTTTGTTCTTTTGTTTGATTTCTTTGTAGACTACAGATATGCTTTGCTCCTTTTGAGTTTGTTGCAATTCCCCTGTATGTGATGATGATACATCTTGAGTAGCTGAAGGAGATCCAACAATTGTTCCTTCTTTTGTAGAAGATGATGGTACAAATGGACCTGTCATAACAATTGGACGTTGTTGTGTAGTTTCGTCTTACTATGATTCATTTGTCTTTTGCCTCTTATTGTATATCTTGAATTCATTACCTGCGATCTCTGTGACCACAGGGGAAACACTCTCCCTTGGTCTTTTTTCCTGCTTTTCTTTAGGCATTGTAGTTTGTGATGCTGTTACTGATATGGTCTGCTCTTTTGCTTCCTGTAAGGTGTTTTCTTGCCATTCATCCTGGTTCATATACTGTTCTATTTTAGGTCTAGGAGTTTGTGCATATGGGGTAATCTTTTGCTCTACCCTCAATATAGAAACCATTCCTAGTGGGTCATATGACCAGGTGAAGCTGAGATTGAAATTCATCATTTTTAAGAACACATCTGCTTCCTTTCCTGCTGATCTAGCATTACAAATAAAAGGCTCTATTTGAGTTTTGATTTTAAATTGGGCTTTCTTTTTTGCTGCTAGAAAATGGAGCTAGTCCATGTTAATCATTTGCCTAATATATTTGAGAGCAAAAATCTGGATAGGGACAAACTTGGGCAATCTGTATGGTGGTAGCTCACAGACATATACCCTAATCTCTGTGTAATTTTGGTACAAGTACCAATCTTCTGTTCTAGTTTGTTCAGTGAGATGCAAGATTCTTTTAATCTCTGACCCAATCCTTGGTTTTGCATTACCGTTTAATAGGCTTAAAACCACATGTAGAAATTGATCCACAAAGTCACTGAATGTGTATTCAGTGGTATCCTTTCTCACCAAGGAGGTCCAGTACTCTTCCTTGAGGAAACCATGCAGAAAAACAATTTTCACATCCATTTGGTGAAGTGTCCATCCCTGGCTTGCATCTAGAGCCACAATTGATCGGATGGTAGTATATCGGGCAACGGGTGCAAAAATTTCATCATAGCCTATTCCCTCTTTCTGAGAGAAACCTCTAGCCCCAAATCTAGCTTTATATTTTTCAATACTGCCATCTGCACCATGTTTAATTTTATACAACCATTAGAAGTCACAATATACTTACCTTTGGGTCTTGGAACTATTTCCCATACATCATTATGTAGGATGGACTCATATTCTTCGACCATTGCATCTTTCCATACTTGATCTTTCATTGCTAATTCAAAAGCGCATGGTTCATCCTGAATAATGTTGCTCATGGCTACAACGTATGTTTGTAACCTACATGGTTTCTTGCTTTCTCTGAAGGTTCCTCTGGGGGCAGCATGTCTATCAACATCTTCTAGAGTATCATGAAGCCATAATGGTCTCTTTCTAGCAGGAGGATCACATGGAGGAGTATCTAAGGGGTCCATGGGCTACATGGGTTTATCAACAAGGTCAGGCTCCAACTCAGGATCTTATTGAATTTCAAAGGCATCATCTTGTATATCAAGATTAGCAGGAGGAAGAGGAGTGTCTGTTGCCTTCCAAGAGCTGCATCTTCTTTACCAGGTACATATATTCTGTAAGCTTTAGAATTTTCACAATAACCAACAAACATACCTTTCTTACCTGAAGCTTCCAACTTGTTCCTTTTTTCCTTTGGCACTTGAAAGTAGTCAAGGCAACCAAAAATGCTCAAGTGCGCAACCTCAGGCTTTTCACTAGTGAAGACTTCTTCAAGATTCTTGTTATTTAAGGCTCGGTGTGGAGATCTATTTTGAACATAGACAATAATGTTAACAACTTCTCCCCATGGAAACTTTGGTAGTTTTTGATGATGAAATTTGGTTACCGGAGGACAGGTGGTTCCCTAAGGCTTTGATCTTTGGCCTAGGGAAAAGTGTCCAAAAGAATTTATTTTTTCTCCTAAAGTGACTTTATAAAGTTATAAAGTCAAATCTAATTTAAAAGTGACTTTAAGTGATAAAGTTACTAAAGTCTAATTTTGAAGTGACTTTAATAAAGTTAATGTGAAATTAGAAAGTGAAAAGTGACTTTGGAAATAAATGACTAAGTGTGTCTTTATTAAAGTGGGGTGAATTAAAAAATAGAAAGTGAGATTTAAATGAGCATTTAATCTCAGCCCTAGATCCAATGCTATCTCAACCATTGGATTTAGGGATTCCCCAAAAGTCACTTAGGGTTAGGTTAAAGGAGGAAAATGAGGGAAAAGGTCATTCATTCTTTCATGAGCAGATTGAGAGAGGAGGAAGAGAGCTGGAGACATTTTTCTGGTTTGAGCTTGAGAAGGTGAAGGAGAGGCAGATTCAGCAGTCCGTACAATAGCAAGGGGCTGCATGTTTTTCGAGGCAGCAAGGCCGTACAACAGCATAGATTTTGAGGCAGCAGTCCGCACAATAGCTTGAGGCACGTTTTTCAAGGAGAGGGACAACACAGAAATCGAGGCAAAGGTACAACAGCTAAAGGCACGGATTCCAAGGTGGCTGTGCATGGTTTTCGAGGCAGCTAGCACGGATTTCGAGGAGGCAACTTGCTATATTTTTTCCGTACAGTCCATACGACCGTACAACTAAGTACTGGGCACGATTCCAAGACTGTCATTTGCTGTAATAAATTTTTGTTATGAGTTTTTTGCTGTTTTGGCACGTTTTCCAAGGCGGAGGCAAGCACGGATAACAAGATAAGTTTGTACTTTGTTCGCTGGAATTTTTCCTGTACATTGCACTTCTCTGTAAAATCATTTTCTAGAAATAAGAAGAAGCTTTCGAATTGGTTTTCCCTAAGAGTTGTAGGGGGTTTTTCCAGGGTCACATTGACCAAAAATCAGCGTGTCAAAAATTTTGTGTGGCTGATTTATTTTCTGAGGTTTTATTTCTGCATTTCAGCATTGTGAAATTTCTAGAATTTGTGTTTTCAGAAAATATTTATTTTTCCAGCTTGTTGAATGTATGGCTATGGGAATGGGCATTTAACTTTATGAGAGAAATAAGGAGAAACTGAAAACCGGGGTTGGTTATCAAATTTCTACATTCGATCATGCAACATAGCTTTTATTGTTTCCATGATAGTTTTGTTCTTCCTTTCAACCACACCATTTTGTTCTGGGTTATATGGCACGATGGTCTCTTTCCTAATTCCAACTTCTTTGTAGAAGTCAATGAAATCATTTGAAGTGAACTCTCCTACATTGTCAGATCTGAAGATTTTGATCTACATTCTAGTTTGTTTTTCTACTAGAGCTTTGAAGTCATTGAACATGTTAAATACTTGACTTTTGTTTTTCAAAAGGAAAATCCATGTCTTGCGAGAAAAATCATCCACAAAGATTATATAATACAAGTTGACATCAACAGAAGTTATATGCATAGGTCCACGCAAATCCTAATGTATAAGATGAAGTACTTGACTGGTTTTGCTTTTGCTAAGGGAATGGTCCCTTTACAAGCTTTCCACTTGCACGCCCTTGGCAGACCCCATCATGATCAACTCTAATCTCAGGCATTCCGGAAACCATCTTTGTCACATGAGGCAATGCTTTATAGTGCAAATGAGCAAACCCTCGGTGCCAAAGTTCACATTGATGGTTGCTTTCCATTGACTTTATAAAGACCTTGAAATCTTGATCCCAAAGTGAAGGCATCTCTCATGCTAGATTTCAATGGTCAAGTGAGAACTTTTCCATTTATGAAAGCAACTTTCATTCCTTTGTCTTCTAAGGTAGATATAAATACAAGATTCTTATTCAAACCAGTTACATACAAAAATTATTGAAGGGATATAGTTTTACTTTGATTTAGATGAAAATAAACAAAACCAAATCCCTTTATAGGATATGTAGAGTTATCTCAAGGAATGATTTAATGTCTGTCTCCCTCTCAACTAGATTCTAGAGAACTTCTTAATAACCAGTAAAGTGTCTTGAAACACCATTATCAACCAACCAGCTGTCACAAGAATCTGCAGGAGAGGAACTAGAAAGAGTAGAAACGAGAAAGTATTGTGATTGTGTTTCAAGTGCATTATTATCATACCTTGGGTTCCTTGAAATCTTGCAAGAACAATTGTTAAATTTGGACAACTAGGTCCAAATTCCATCTTGTGATGCTCAGATGAAGATTCCAATATTTGTATTGGATTCCTCTTTCGGAGAGGTGTAAAATCGATATAAAATTGATTTTAATCTGATGAGCAGAACATTTATTTTGAATTTATTATTTATAATAAATTTAAGTGCAGGTCGGCCATAAGGTTTTACACCCCCAACAGATGTGTCACACACCTCAATGATGGATATAAATACAGTCAACGTTGGAGAGCTTTTCACTCATCTCATCCACACACTTCTCATTGGATACGAGCATCTAAGAAGCAGTTCTCATGTGGGAAAAGGACGAAGTAGTTGCAGCTGGAAAAATGATGAAATTTCTGCAGTTAGGGTTTCTGGACGAAATTTTCTGCAGTTAGGGTTTTTGGGCAAGTTTGACCAGCGTTGACTTTGGTCGACGCATGCTCTGTTTGAGCTGAAATTTTGTGGAGAGTTCGATTTTTGAAGGCCGTACTCATTGGCACAAAAATCGAGGTCAAAAGGTTGATCGAAGTTGGAGCTGCGTTGACTTTATTGTTGCTGCTCTGCGTTGACTTTTTTTGGACTGCATTGACTTTTCTGGGGTTGACTTTGAGTTGATTGGATAATTGATTTGAGGACTGTTGTGACACATTTTGGGTTGGCCGACCAAGAAGAATTTGCTAGTTGAAGCATCCTGCTAACTGCCGTAACACACCAACACATTCTCCTGTTTCTGGTTTGTCTTCTATAGATCCACTGGTATGCTCCATCAACATTTTTACTTAACTGTTTATGTGATTGCTGTTATAAAAGTAAAGTTGCATCAAGCATAAAACATCTACAAAAATTTACATGGTATCAGAGCTGAGGTGAAGACAAACCCTAACTTATAGCAATCACCAACTGAGAAAAATGAGTTCCACAAGTTATGGCTTCAAGGAGGATGACAAGCTGACTGGAAGGGATGACTTCCATGCTTAGAAGATGATATTAGATCTCAAATTGGAAGACCATGATCTCATGGACTATGTACTAGGTAAGATACAAGAACCTCCATCCACTGCTACTGTTGCTGCTAAAACCAAGTATAAGAAGGGGGAGATCAAAGCAAAGCTAATGATCAGGGAATCCATACACAAAAGTTTGGTTGCCTACATATCTGAGCTAGGCACATCCAAGGAGATGTATGACAAGCTGATACAAATGTTCAAGGTAAACAATGCAAACCAAGTGCTATTCTTCAAGAATCAATTGAAGAATCAGAAGAAAGGCAGGGATGAGTCTGTCCAAACATACTTTCTGAAATTGACCGAGATCAAGAACAATCTGCTGGCTATTGGGGAGACAATAGCCGATCGTGAGATGGTACTCACCGCACTTGGAGGGCTCCCATATGAATGGAAAGTATTCAACACTACCATTCTCAATAATAATACAATTCCTAACTTTGATGAGCTACTGACAAGATGCATGAAAGAAGAGACAAGAATGAAGACACCAGAAAATATGTGAGAAATGCGCCTACGGCTAGCATTCTAGAAAAGAGAGAAGAACTCTACAGTGGTCCTAAGACAAAGAAGCCAGAACAGGAAGAGAACCAAGTGTTCCTTGTCTGGAAAACCTATTATGCTAGAGATGTCCTTTCAAGAAGGATTCTAGATAGTGATGACAACAACAACAGCGAGGGAATGGGAGAGTAAAAGCAGCAAGCCAAAGAAAGAGGAAGGCTCCCTCTGGCGGAAACAATCAACCTTTCAAAAGGTCTTGAAACTCCAGGTATGAGGAGTCAAATGTTGTTGATAAAATAAATGAATACATTCTTGTATTTGCCCTCTCTGCTGCATCCCCACCCAACACTATGGATGTCTGGCTGATAGATAGTGGTGCCTCAAGACACATCACTGGGTTCAAGGAAGCACTCTTTGACATGGTTGAGAAGGATACTATTCTGGAAATTATCCTTGGAGATAATGCCACATATCTCGTGAAAGGGACAGGGACTGTGACCCTCCACTTATCTCAAGGACAAGTCCTACATTTGCAGGATGTACTCTATGTACCAAAATTGAAGAACCTTGTGTCTATGTGTATGGACCTCTAAAGACAATGTGGCTAAGCGATGGAAAGTCTGGCATATGGGAGGAGAATCTCCAGGAAGCCTATCGTTGGTTTTAGAGGTTGGAACATCTACAGGTGGAAGAGGAAGTCCACTAGGAGCTATGACATGTGATACTATCCGACAAACTGAACTATGGCACCAGAGGTTTGGACACCTTCATTACAAGGCCCTTACCGAAGCAAGGAAGGTGGTGACAGGGATGCCCGATTTTAGAAATAATCATGAAGGTGTATGTAAGGGTTGTCCTGACGGAAAGCATACAAGGCGACCTTTCCCCTCAAGTGTCACAAAGACATCTGATATTTTTGTGCAGACCATTGAAAGATATAAGTGCTACTGCCGTGGACATGTGAGGAGGATGTTCTTACTATATGACATTCAGTGACTTCTCTCGCAAAACCTGGATATACTTCTTGAAAGAGAAGGATGAGGCTTTCATGTGGTTGTGCAAAGCAGTGGATCTACAGCAGGAAGAACCTCAGGGCCTGAGGACAGAACAATGTAGCAGATATGAGTCAAATGAGTTCAAGGACTTTCAGAGCTGGCATTAAAGAGGGAGACTACCATACCCTTCTCACAGCGAGAATGGCGTTCTTGAGAACGAAAAACGGAGGTCAACAATTCTGAGCACATGACATAACACTGTCCAGGTCTACAAGTTCACAATGAGAGCTGTGATCTGCACTATATACATTCAGCCAGTACCTCGATACATACACGGACTCCAAAACTCTAGAAAGGTTTCATTGTGTGCAGAAACTGTATCACATTACTAGAATTTCTGAATTATCTGTTTATTTTCATGCCGAAAGAAAAGAGAAGTAACCTGGATGCTTCTGGGAAGAAAGGAATGTTTGTGGGCTACAGTGAGACTTCTAAGACCTATAGAGTCTATGTACCTGGTCAAAGGGAAGTAGAGATAAGCCATGATGTCACTTTTGACGAAGATGCTTCCCTGAAGAAAGTAGTAGATCTTCCAAGATCTGAAGAAAATCATGAAGAAAGGCCTGGAAATCAAGAAGAACCGCGGGATGAGACAATGCCTGATATTGAAGGACCAATGGACCCTATTGATCCATCTCCTTCATTGGGAAAGAGACCATCATGGCTCAGGGACACCCTCGAAGATGCTGAGGGTCATGCTGCCCCAAGGGGGACATTCCGAGAAAGCAAGAAGCCGTGTAGATACCAAGGGTATCTAGCTGCCATGAGTACTATTGTACAATCTGAACCTGGATCTTTTGAGAAAGCCGTAAAGCATCAAGTCTGGAAGGATGCTATGCACGAAGAATATGAGTCCATAATGAAGAATGATGTCTGGGATCTGGTTCCAAGACCGAAGGACAAATCAGTTGTCACCGCGAAATGACTCTACAAGATCAAGCATGGATCTGATGGAAGTACTGAAAAGTTCAAGGCAAGATTTGTTGCCCGTGGCTTCTCTCAAAAGGAAGGAATAGACTATGATGACATATTTGCACCTGTGGCACGATATACCACCATTCGATCAATCATAGCCCTTGCTGCTACGCAAGGATGGAGTCTTCATCAGATGGATGTCAAGACCGCTTTCTGCATGGTGCAATAAAAGAAGAGGTGTATGTAGAACAACCTCTGGGGTTTGAAGTCCAGGATCGGGACACTCATGTCTGCAGGTTGAAGAAAGTCCTCTATGGGTTGAAGCAAGCACCCAGAGCTTGGTACGAGAGGATAGATAGCTATGGTTTAAAGCCCCTAGCAGTAATCAGTTGAACCTTTACTTCAAGGTTGTCAAGGAAACCTCTCTTCTGATGCTGGCTTTGAATGACCCTCTTCACACAATGAGTCAGTACATTTCTCAGTCCACTCAATGTAAAGAAGAGACTCGTTCAGCCGAGTTCGAGATGAAGGACCTAGGACTGATGCACTACTTCCCTGAGCACAAGTTGTGAGGGCACAGAGGACACTAGCATTCTGAAATGTATTTTGAAACACGGAAAGATTTGGTGGACAGAGTACGTATCCTTTCTGATGGGAACTCAACTAAAGACAAAGGTGTGGCAACCCTATTTAGGCTTGTGTTAGCAGTCTACGTGTAGTCATCATTAGGGCTGATCTTCTGGTGACTCCATCCGGATCCTCATTTTGGTGTTACTTGGGATATGGAATGAGTTGAACTCATCACTTCTCTTTGGGGTTGGTGTGTAGTCTGCAGATACCTTGGTGAAGATAATACAATGAGACCTGCCTACCAGGGAGAGCGTGGCCTCGTGAATCTTGCAGTACTGATTGGTTGCATTCATGGTGGATAGTAAAACATGGATGTTGAAAGCAGTATTCAGCCAATACAGGCGACAAAATTAAATGCAGGAGATATCTCAGAGTTTCTGGAGAAATCACTTAGCTTCCTAAAGAAGCTATCTCCACCGACATTCCAGAATCCAGAAGCTTCCTCAGTCTGTATAAAAACCATTCTGTGTAAATGAAAAGTACCAAGTTGTGTGTTAAGCTGCGTTCTCTGTTTTGGTATTAGAGCTCCTTCTTTGGAGTCTTCTGTTTCTTTTATGGTATCAGAGCCGATGGTTTCGGCTTCGTGAGTGCTTGCAGGGGTGAGTGCCCGCAGTCGTGTTTGTGTTATGAGGAGTGTGAGCTCACTGGTGAGAACGCTGAGGAATTGCTATCTGTGAGAGGATCAGCTGTGGTCCGACAAACGATGGTTTTGACTTGGTGTTTGCAGGGGTGAGTGCCTGCAGTTGTTTGTGTTGTGATGAGTTGTGTGATCAGTGATAGTGAAGTGCTCGGTGAGGGAGCAGTGTGCTGTGTTGCAGCGAGTTTTGTGTTGAGCTAAAGGTGAGGACGTTGTGTGGTGGTCTGAAGAGCGGAGGGTTTAGAGCTCAAGCCTTGTGCTGGGTTTGTGACTGTTGTTTTTGTATGCCATTAAAGAGATTTTGCTGCTGAGAATACCACGGTGCGAAGAGGGTAGTGGAGTGATAAAAAATACGTGTGATGGTGCCTGCCTACCTGAAATGGTCATTTTGATGCTTGAAGTGTGAGAGCGCGTTCGGAGAGCATTGTGCTGCTTGCTAAGTAGTCGAGTGTTGTTTTGGTGCAGCAGTGTGACCTGTAGAGGGTCAAACTAGGTGTGGAGGGGTGACTTGTGGTGTGGATTGCCAGTCCGAGCGCTATTGTGGACAGGGGTGCTGTTCGTGAGCACCGTGTGTAACGCTGAGCCACTGTGTGTGGTGTGTGTTGAGTTTCAAGTTCGCTGGAGCTGAGTGTTAGCTCTTATACGTGTTGAAGTATTTTTTGTTGTGTGTTGCGTTGGCGTGAAAAACTGTTGTGAGAGCTTGTGTGATACCTGTGTGGATTTGAGTGTGACTGTCACGGTAAACCAAAGAGTGTTTGCCGTTGTGAAACTGTGCGTTGGATTTGCTAAGTATCATGATTGCTTGAGCTGTGTGCCGACAAGGAGAAGCGTTGAGTGGAGAGCCGATTTGATGAGCATCGAGGAGTCGTAGTCGAAGTGTTGCAGAAGCGAACTGTTGTGCCCTTTGTGTACGTCGTTTGAAAGGAGGCCGAATAGTGTCTCAGTGAGGCCGGATCTGAGTTGGAGGAGCGCTGTCTGTGTGAAGACGGAGAGTCCAGTGAAGAGCGGCTAGTGGCCAGTGGTCGTGAAGACCGTGAACAATGAAATGAAGTAAGTCACTAGTTGAATTGGATAGTTTTGGGAGTCGTAATTCAAGCTCAGTGTCGTAGATAGAAGAGTGGCGTGGGTTAAATAGCCCGCGATTGCTTGAAGTAAAATTCGTTTGAAGCCATAATGGATCCTGGAGTCGGCGTGGAAGAGTGCAGCTGTATTGGAAATGTGTGTGGTGTGTGTGTAAAGACTCGTGAGGCTATTTTGTGCATCTGCTGCTGTTGAAAGGTGCGTGTGGGTGAGCATGATGAAAAATCTGAGCGTAAGGCCGAGTAGAGAGTCGACCTTGTAAATTGAGTTGGAGAACTGAAATTTGTGGTAAAGCGTGGAGTGCATATGTGATTGGAGGCTCAAGTGTTAAACAAGTTGTGATTACTTTAATTGCTGCTACTTGGAAGAAAGTGGAGCTGCTACTGCGGAGCTGAATCTAATTTGTGGAAGAACTTGGAGTTGGAGCTGACTAGGAGCTCACTGAAAGGATGGGTCGGCAAAGAAGACTAAAACAGCAAAGGAGAAACAATGAGAGGGCAGAGGCAGAATTTGGAATATTTCCAACCATAGAATTTATGCTCAATGAAGATATGAATTTGGATCAACCAGAATATTTTACAGAAGCTGATGTAACACTGAAAAGATTAATGCCAATGCTGCTGTCATTCTCAGGTAAAAATTTTGAACTTTGGGCTATTAAAATGGAAAGATTATTAGGTTCAGTAGATTTATGGAAATTTGTCCAAGAAACTGATATGAATTCTGAAAATAAGAGCAGATGTGCAATAGCTTTGTTTCTCATTATATCAGCTCTAGATGAAAACATCCTGTCAAGCATTTTAAATGAATTTGGTGAAGTATTTGATCCAAAAATGTTTTGGCATATTCTTGAAATGAAGTATAGCATGAAGTGGAGTCAGAAAGACGAAATTGATGAAATTATTATTAAAAATGGTGATTGTGTTGAAAGCATCATAACTGGGATCAAGATTGAAAGTATATGTGTCACTGACAATAGAGTAGCATGTGATAGTCAGGAAACTCCCTGTGATGCAAAAACTTGTGAAGTCAAATATGAAACTTGTGAAGTCAAATATGATGAGAATTATGTATCTCATGAAGATCTCATGAAGAATGGTTATGTTTGATGCATGAAAAGCAACTCATTGATGAGTTGTTGTTTGGTGAGAGGATATGCCTATCTCCATATACAAATCAAATGCAGGATAACTCAACAATAGAGTTGATTAAAGAGGTTGAAGCTATGAATCAACCAAATATGAAAAATGAATATCTACAGAATGATGTAGAGATTCCAGAGAGAGAAATCATGGAGGAGTCAATAGTAGCACAGGAAGCAGTAGAGAACCCAATAGCAGTTGCTGATGAAGTTGTGAAAGACTCAAAAATTGTTTATGAACTGAAGGAAAAAATTGAAAAGCACAAGTTCCAAGAACCTGCAGCAATGTTGAATGCAAAGATTGTTAGTAGGCAATCAAGAACAAGCAAGAGCGGATTATGTGTTCAAGTGTTCCACTATCTTATGGCGAGAAAGGTGAAGATGAAACCGCGTTTGCAAATAAACAAGTATGGACCATTTAAAAAGAAGACAAAAATGAAAGTCTTGTTGTCATGTTTTTTAGTTCTGTTGTAAGCCTAGCTGAGACTTAGACCAGCAGGCATATCAATTAAGAGTGTTTATATGTATAGTGTATTTTGTGTGTTTGTATATGGTTGAAATTAAGGGGGAGTGTTGGAGAACAGTAATTTCAACCAACCACCGGCGACAAAATTAAATGCAGGAGATATCTCAAAGTTTCTGGAGAAATCACTTAGCTTCCTAAAGAAGCCTCTGAACATTCAGGGAATCTGACTTCCTCGATGCACATAAAAACCGTGCATTAGTAAGAAAGTACCAAGTTGTGTGTTAAGGTTGCGTTCTCTGTTTGTTATTAAGAGCTCCTTCAGGTCATACAGTGACTTTTAGGATGCGCCAATCCTTGGTTACGCCGATTTCATGGATGAGCGGGGAGGCAGTTGGTAAACTGAGCCTTTGCGACGAATACGTGCTGACAAGTAGCAACATTGTGGCAGTTTGGTTACAGCTTCTTTAGTGAGTTGTTGGACATGTGCTAGATACAAGTGATACTCTGTGATAACAGTGGGATTCGCTTGAAGATCTGTGTTCCTGCTTGATCAACGCCTGTGACTCGGTACCATTTCATCCGGGATATGCTACAGCGAGGCGCCGTAAGGCTCGATCATATAAGAACTGATGAGCAGGTCGCGGATATTCTCACTAAGCCCCTGGGGAAGGTCAAGTTCCTAACCTTCCGTGAGAGACTTGGTATCGTGGAACGACCCTATGATGTGGGTCTTGTTGGACGATGAGCTCGAGGAGCTCTGGGGGGCTTTGGGGATAGCTTCTTGGAGCTATGAGCAACCACAAGGCTAGGCTTGCCAAACCTTGTTGGTGTGCTTGGACCCCAGCATTGTGATTATTGAGTTGGTTCACCTCTCATTATCAGTGCCCCAGCATTATGATTATTGAGTTGGTTCACCTCTCATTATCAGTGCCCCGTATGCATCCTACCCAATGAGTTCAGGGCTCATGGGAAGTACCTCTCATTTGGCCAATGAGATGGAAAAAGCTAGAGACCAGTAACAAAGACTGATGGACGCATCAGAGTTTGCCGTACTCTCTATCTAGGATGGCACGGTCCAACCACTTGACCTGGGATCAAGTCTAGTGAGGTCTCGGACCTCCGCCTGACTTCGGGTCAGATGAACCAACTTCGGGTTGGTTCCGGTTGTCTTGTGAGTCGATGAGGTTTCCCACCTCGGTGGGTATCCAATGGGAGGATGGTATCTTTGTGGTAGCCAGAGCTTTTGTTCTGAAATAAAGAGGCCAGCAAAGCAAGTTACGGCGGGATGACGCACGATGTTTGATTGCACTGGTGGATGGAGTTCTCCCTAGTTGAGAGAGAGTGTTAAATTTGGACAACTAGGTCCAAACTCCATCTTGTGATGCTCAGATGAAGATTCCAATATTTGTATTGGATTCCTCTTTCGGAGAGGTGTAAAATCGATATAAAATTGATTTTAATCTGATGAGCAGAACATTTATTTTTAATTTATTATTTATAATAAATTTAAGTGCAGGTCGGCCTTAAGGTTTTACACCCCCAACAGATGTGTCACACACCTCAATGATGGATATAAATACAGTCAACGTTGGAGAGCTTTTCACTCATCTCATCCACACACTTCTCATTGGATATGAGCATCTAAGAAGCAGTTCTCACGTGGGAAAAGGACGAAGTAGCTGCAGCTGGAAAAAGGACGAAATTTCTGCAGTTAGGGTTTTTGGACGAAATTTTCTGCAGTTAGGGTTTCTGGGCAAGTTTGACCAGCGTTGACTTTGGTCAACGCATGGTTCGTTTGAGCTGAAATTTTGTGGAGAGTTCGATTTTTGAAGGCCGTACTCATTGGCACAAAAATCGAGGTCAAAAGGTTGACCGAAGTTGGAGCTGTGTTGACTTTATTGCTGCTGCCCTGCGTTGACTTTTTTGGGGTTGACTTTGAGTTGACTGGATAATTGATTTGAGGACTGTTGTGACACATTTTGGGTTGGCCGACCAAGAAGACTTTGCTAGTTGAAGCATCCTGCTGATCGCCGTAACACACCAACACATTCTCCTGTTTCTGGTTTGTCTTCTATAGATCCACTGGTATGTTCTATCAGCATTTTTACTTAACTGTTTATGTGATTGCTGTTATAAAAGTAAAGTTGCATCAAGCATAGAACATCTACAAAAATTTACAACAATAGTTTTCTTTACGAACAACAAGAGCTTCTCTTTTTCTTCTATAATCAGAACTGAAATTGTTGCTACGATTGTTGTAGTTGGATCTTGGTGCTCCTCCATTTTTAGGACAATCACGTGCATAGTGGCCATGCTAATGACAATTGTAGCATTGAACTTTTGATAAGTCCCTATTCGATTTATAGGAACTGTTGGATCTAGGAGCAGACCTTCTTGAAAAGTAATGACCTCTTTTTCCTTTTTGCGTCTTGCCTTGGACAACAAAGGCAGTTGGTTCTCCTTCTTCATGCTTGGGAATTCTTCCTTTGGAAATCATTTGGGCTTCTTCTTGGCTGCACTTTCCCAGGAGCTCATCAAATTTGGTAAACTTATCATTGTTGCTAATGGTAGTAATAAAAGTTTCCCAAGTTGGAGAAAGATCTCTAAGTGTAAGCAACATCATATTTTTACCACATACAATTTCACCAAAAATTGACAACCGATCCTTGATTTTTTATATCTTCATGAAGTATGCTTGAATGGTCTCTCCTTTGTTCATCTTAATGTCCTTGAGTTGATTCTTCAAAGCAAGGATTTGACTCAAGTTGTTCATTTGATACATTCCAATCATCTTGTCATACATTTCTTTAGATTTATTCAACTTGAAGACATAAGTGATGAGGTGGTCTCCAAGAGAATCAAGGATAATAATCTTAGCCTTGACTTCTCCGCTCTTGAATCAGACCTTGACAACAACATTCTAATTTTCTGGTGGTTCTTCGACCTCGCCTTCCACATATTCCAATACATCATGTTCTTCAAGAGTAATATCTAATCTTGCCTTCCATGGACCAAAATTTGAAGCATCATTCAACTTCTCTTCATTCTTGAAGTAAGAAGAAGACATCTTGATCAAGTCAAACAAATATTAGTAGCAAGATCTCTTTGAAGTAAAATATCTGCAAAATGAGTGATAACTCTTATCTTCTTGGTTAACAAATTTCAACAACAGGTAAGATCTTTTTGAAGTAAAATTTCTGTAAAAGGAGTGATAGCTCTTATCTTCTTGGGTAACCAATTTCAGCAGCAAGTAAGATCACTTTGAAGTAAAATTTTTGCAAAGAAATGGTAACTCTTATATTCTTGGGCTTGTCTTCACCAATGCTCTGATACCATGTTGAAATTCTGATGCTCTATGCTGAAGCAATTACTTATTCCAAAAACTTCTTTCTGCTACAACATTAGTTAAGCAATTGTAGATAGACAATAAACCAAATGCACAATAGAAGACAACCAAGAACAAAATGAGACAGAGAATTTAGGTCCAATGGCCATGGCAAAACCCAACCGGATTATTCTTTTATTGGATATCAATTGTTCAACAGAGATACAAAGTAGAATGAGAGATCGAGAGAATGAGTAAGTATATTTACCCAAATATGAACGAGCTTGAGCATGAAGATCACTGGTAGCAACAACAGATGCAAACATTGAATCAACCTTCCCTATATTTACCCAAATATGAAACACTGAAGCATTGAATCAACCTTGGCTCACCAAGTTTTGCTCTTACTCTCCAAGTCTCTCTATCTCACAATCTTGTTCAAGTGTCTCCAACTCTCTCTCTCAAGTTCAAATTCTTCTTTCACAATGCACAAGTTGTAGTGGTCAGGTGAGAAGACATGAGACACATATATAGGAGGAGCAACAAATTCTTGTCATAAAGGAGTAGCAATACACATGCCTTGAGGAAGAGTAAAATATGCCATTTAGGGGAGTGTAACTCATGCCATTAAGGAGAGAAACACATGCCTTAATAACTTATGCCATTAAGAGAGGTATGCATGCCTTAGTTAAGGAGAGTGTAACATATGCATGAAAGAGAGTGTAAGAAGAATTTTTTATGGCATGCCTTTAATGAGTGTAAGAGGAATATGTCGTGTCTTTAATTAGTGCGTAAGAGAGAGTATAATGTATCATTAATAGAGAGAGAGTTACGTAGTGCCATGTGAGTCATCAAGGAGAGAGGTGTGAAGCGATTGAGGTGATGAAGGTAAGGTGGCTTGTAATAATACTATCATTGTATAATAATAATAATATTGATGATTAAGCTGAGATTGGACTATTAAGATTGATGAATGATAAGTTTAGTGATTTTCCTTCAAATATACTTGATTACCAATAGATGCAAATGATTTACTATTTTTTGGAAAGTCATTCTTTAGATGCTATACATGACTTTCTAAAGTCACTCCAGAATTGTCAGAAATGAGATTTTATTTAAAGAAATTAATCCTTGAGCTTCCAATTTTCAACAACATCATCAATCAATCAATTCAATGGCCTAACCTGAGTGCAAAATACCAAGCATGATCTCACCAAAAACAAAACCCACGCTGCTAGAATTTGTTTGAACCAAGAAAATCCCCTTCCACTAGAAATCTTAAGATCTCCAATATTTCCAACACCATCCAAACTAGCAAGAGACCTTGTAGAAACCTTAAAATGTCCAACACTATCCAAACCACCAAATGAGGCTAAGTTGTTTATAGACGTATGTTGATGTGGCATAGTTGATGTTGGTCAAGAGGTCTCCATAGATACAACAAAATCCAAGCCTCTTTCCAATTTAGTTTCTGATTACTTCTATGCATCCTTCAAAATCGATGGAATTACAAGAAACTCCCCATTCTCTGTTGCATCATCACTTCCCATGCAAACTTCCTTGGTGTTGTTTGTTTCATTACCAACATGATATTCATCCAAAGATTCTCTTTGGGTATCCCTTGGACTAGGAGCCCAAAATCCTCCTTTGTAGGAGCCCTTGCATATCCCTATCCAAGGCCCTTAGAAACACCCATAGTAAGAGCTCCCTTCTCCAAGGGCCCTTCGAAACCTTGATTATAGGAGCTCTCTTCGCCTATATTTTTCAACTGAAAGGCACAAGACATTCTTGAACTAATGGCATTTGAAAGGAAACCTATTAATTTTGGGCAAGTAGGTCCAAACTCCATGTTGCACTGCTCATATTTTTGTTGGATTCCTCTTTCAAAGAGGTGCAGCTTGATCGGATGAGCAAAACATTGATTTTGAATTTATTTTCCACATGTGCAAGGTCGGCTAGATTTATCCCACATGCCTAAGAGATGTGTCACACACCCTCATTGATGGATATAAATTGGAGAGACTTGGAGGTCATTTTCTCATCATCTCATCACACATTCTCTCTTTGTGATCTGATTGGTTCGATAGGCTTTGGAGGCCCTTTTTCTTCTCACACGTGTGGAGTGAAGTCGCTGTTTTCTGCGTTGATCTGTTTAGGGCTTTTTGTTTCTTGCGCTGATTTGTTTAGGGTTTTTTTGTTGCAGCATTGACCAACGTTGACTGTGGTCAACCCTTGGTTGTTTGACCTTAATCTTCTGTAGAAATTTCGATTTTAGGAGGCCATACAGCTGGGCACTAAAATCGAGGAACTCCGAGCTGTTTGACCGAAGCCCTAGTTTGCTGCGTTGACTTTTCTGAAGCTGCTTGCATTGACTTTTCTGCTTTGTCCTTGGTTTGACTTACGTTGACTTGTGATGAGGTCTTTGAGGGTTGTGGGTGTGACACAGGAAGTGCTGGCTAACCGAGAAAGAGGTTGCTGGTTGAAGCATCCTGCTCACTGTTGTAACGCAACAATATCTCATATCTTTGTTGGACATAAGAAATTGTAAATCTGATCTATATTTGGGTTGTCTTCTACTAATCTATTATTGTGTTCTATTAGCATTTTACTTTAAAATTTATATGATTGCTATTTTGTATTGGGCCTAAGAAAAATTGAAGTAAAAGTGCATCAAGCATAGAACACCATTGTTATCTAAATTTAACATGGTATCAGAGTTGAGGTGAAGACAAAGTCCAAGAGTCCAAGCTGGTGTTAGAAGCTATTTCTGAAGGAAGAAATCCTATCAAGGACAAATGGCCTCCTCCACCTACAAGGGTTTCAAGGCTGATAATAAATAGACTGATAATTCTGATTATCATGCATGGAAGATGTCCTTAGGTTTGGTGCTAGAAGATCAAGATGTCATGGACTGTGTACAGGGGAATATTCAAGAGCCTCCATCAAATGCAGCTGTTGCCACGAAGACGAAGTATAGAAAAGGGGAAATCAAAACAAAGATGATTATCTAGGATTCTATTCATAAGCACTTGGTTGCTTACATTTCTGAGCTGAAGACATCTAAGGAGATGTATGATAAGATGGTGAGCATGTTCAGGGTTAATCAAATCCTCTTCTTCAAGAATCAATTGAAGAATATCAAGAAGGGTAAGGATGAATCTATTCAATCCTATTTTATGAGGCTCATTGAAATCAGGAATAACCTCCTAGCTATTGGGGAAGCAATATCTGATCGAGAGATGGTTCTTATTGCACTTGGAGGTCTCCCCCGTGATTGGCATGTATTCAATACCAATATTCTTAATAATAATGTGATTCCTGACTTTGATGAAATATTGATGAGATGCACTCAAGAGGAAACAAGAATGATGGAGTATGCCCCTAATGATAATGGAAGTGACCCGACTGCCTTCGCTGCTCATGCAAAGAAGAAGAAACATGGTGGCCCAAGAAATCAAAACCATGGTAGAGCGGGGCCCAAAGATAGGAAGGGAAGATGTTACACTTGTAACAAGATTGGTCACTATGCAAGAGAGTGCCCTAATAGAAGGGACTCTCCCAGGGATGATGACAACAACAACTCGAGAAGGAATGGCAGAAACAACAGGTTCCAAGGAAAAATGAATGCTCCCTCTCTTCGCGATGGAAATGGGCAACCTTTCAAGAGGTCAAGAAATTCCAGGTACGATGAGTCTAATGTTGTTGATAATAAGAGAAATGATTTTATTCTTGTATCTGCCCTCTCTACTACATCTCCACCCGACACCCTGGATGTCTGGTTAATTGATAATGGTGCTTCAAGGCACCTCACTGGTGATAAAGAATCCCTTTCTGATTTGGTAGAGAAGGATACTAATCTGGAAATTATCCTTGGAGATAATGCCACCTATCCCATGAAAGGGACAGGGACTGTGACCCTCCATTTATCTCAAGGTCAAGTCATCCGATTACAAGAGGTGTTGTATGTACTTGATTTGAAGAAGAAGCTTCTGTCCATTTCGGCAATGGAAGACAAGGGGTTCAAGGTGGCATTCGTTGATGGAAAGGTACTTGTCTGGAAGAAGAACTTCAAGGAAGCTCTTCCTATTGGTTTTAGAGTTGATACACTCTACCAGGTTGGAGGAAGTCCATTGGGGGCTATGACATGTGATACAACTCTTTAAACAAAGTTATGGCATCGAAGGTTTGCACACCTTCATTACAAAGCCCTTCCTGAAGCAAGGAAGGTGGTGACAGGGATGCCCAAATTGAGAGATGTTCATGAAGGTATATGTCAGGGTTGTGCCAAAGGGAAGCATACAAGGGGACCATTGCCCTTAAGTGTCACAAAGACAAATGATATCTTACAGTTGATACATTCTAACTTATCTGGTATGCTGCGTGTGACATCCTTGGGAGGATGTTCCTATTACATGACTTTTGCAAATGACTTCTCTCGCAAGACCTGGATATATTTTTTGAAGAAGAAGGACAAAGCATTCAAATGGTTTCGTACCTTCAAGGCCTTGGTGGAAAATCAAACCGAGAAGAAAATCAAAGCTTTGAGGTCTGACAATGGGACCGAGTATGAATCAAATGAGTTTAATGACTTTTGTAGAGAAGCTGACATTAAGAGGGAGACCACAACTGCGTACACTCCTGAGCAAAATGGTGTTGCTGAAAGAAAGAACAGGACCATTGTGGAAGTTGCCCGCACCATGCTATGTGACCAAGGTCTTCCGAAGTTTCTATGGGGAGAAGATGCGAACATTGTTGTGTATGTTCAAAATAGATGCCCGCATTCCGCTCTGGACACCAAAACTCCCGAGGAAGTCTTCTCTGGTAAGAAACCTGATGTTTCTCATTTTAGAGTTTTTGGTTGTCTTGTTTACTTTCATGTGCCGAAAGAAAAGAGAAGCAAGCTGGATACTTCTGGAAAAAAGGGAATGTTTGTGGGCTACAATGAAACTTCGAAGGCATATAAATCTATGTGCCTGGTCAAAGAGAAGTGGAGATATGCCACGATGTCACCTTCGATGAAGATGCTGCCCTCAAGATAGTGAGAAATCTTCCTAGCCCCGAGGAAGACAAAGAAGATGAAGAAGTAGGGAAGCTGGAAGAGCCGAAGGATGACCCGATGCCTGATGTTGAAGGACCTATGGATTGCATTGATCCACCTCCTTCAAATAAGAGAAGACCCTCATGGCTTATGGATACTCTCGAAGATGCCGACAGACATATTGCTCCAAGGGGGACATTCCGTGAAAGCAAGAAGTCGAAGAGATACCAAGGGTATCTAGCAGCCATGAGTACGATAGTACAATCCGAGCCTGGAACATTTGAAGAAGCCGCAAATCATCAAGTTTGGAAGGATGCTATGCACAAAGAATACGAGTCCATTATGAAGAATGATGTCTGTAAAGTGGTCTTGAGAGCGGAGGACAAATCTGTTGTCACCTTGAAATGGCTCTATAATATCAAGCATGGATTTGATGGTAGTGCTGAAAAGCACAGGGAAAGATTCGTTGCCCGAGGCTTCTCTAAAAAAGAAGGCATAGATTATGATGATATATTTGCACCTGTGGCCTGCTATACCACCATCCAATCTATTATTGCCCTTGCTGCTACGCAAGGATAGATGGAGCTCTCCCTAGTTGAGAGGGAGTGTTAATTTTGCGAAACTAAGTCTAAACTCCATGTTGCACTGCTCATATGACGATGGTCATATTTTTGTTGGATTCCTATTTCGAAGAGGTGCAAGATTGATCTAAAGATCATCTTAATCGGATGAGTAGAACATTGATTTTGAATTTATTTTCAACATGTGCAAGGTCGTCCAGATTTATCCCACATGCCTAAGAGATGTGTCACACACCCCGCATTGATGGATATAAATTAGAGAGACTTGGAGGTCATTTTCTCATCATCTCATCACACATTCTCTCTTTGTGATTTGATTGGTGCAATAGCCTTTGGAGGCCCTTTTTCTTCTCACACGTGAAGAGTGAAGCTGTTGTTTTCCGCGCTGATATGTTTAGGGTTTTTGTTTCCTGCGTTGATCTGTTTAGGGCTTTTCTGTTGCAGTGTTGATTGTGGTCAACCCTTGGTCGTTTGACCTCAATCTTCTGTAGAATTTTCGATATTCGGAGGCCGTACTGCTGGGCACTAAAATCGAGGAATTTCGCGCTGTTTGACCGAAGCCTTAGTTTGTTGCGTTGAATTTCTTGAAGTTGCCTGTGTTGACTTTTCTGCGGTGTCCCTGGTTTGACTTACGTTGACTTGTGATGAGCTGTCTTTGAGGGTTGTGGGTGTGACACATGAAAGTGTTGGCTGACCGAGAAAGACTTTGCTGGTTGAAGCATCCTGCTCATTGTCGTAACGCAACAATATGTCATATCTTTGGTGGACATAAGGAATTGTAAATCTGATCTATATTTTGCTTGTCTTCTATTGATCTATTATTGTGTTCTATCGGCATTTTACTTTCAAGTTTATATGATTGCTATTTTGTATTGGGCCTAAGAAAGATTGAAGTAAAAGTGCATCAAGCATAGAACACCATTGTTATCTAAATTTAACACAACCCCATATAATCCAAAGATGGTATAATTTATTTTTTGGCGGGAATTGGCAACTAGCCTTTCTCTTAGTTCTATCCCAAAAAAGTTGGGAGTTATCGACAGGTTACCCAAGGATTCAAATTCAATGATGAAATACATTGATTCATACATCATATTTGATTCAATGAAATAGAAATAGTAAAATATTGTGTACATCGATTTAAATTCATCATTCATTACTCTCGAATTTGATAAATACTAAACAAAATAGTAGATATTAAAGTTTGAAGACTGGAAAAGTAAATTGAAATTACTCAAACTCAAAAGTAGTAAAAGGTGACGAGTCAAAGACTTGGTCTATGATAATCAATATCTAGAGCCAAGTCTCTTGACTCAGAAGTTATTCGAACAATGGACAATGAATCAGTGTTATTAGAACTAGATCAGTGATTGAACCGATTGACCCCAAAACTAGGAACTGGAAAACTCGGACCAAAAATTGGTCAACCAAAAATATATATATATATATATTCAAATTAAAAAAAAAGCGTAAATATTCACGTGCATCCATATGAATCCGAACCATTATATGCAAATATGCAAAGTTTCTCATATATAGCTAAGGTGCATACAACCAAAATAACACCAAGTGCATTTCACATATGAATCAAAAGTACATCAACAAAAAGGTTCTAGGTGGCCTCTATAGTACAAAAAAATTCATACTACAACAAATATCTACATATCATCAAAACCATTGTTTATATTGGGATCCTCATCATCATTATCACCCTTAAGCATTAAAACAACATAGACAAAGCTTAACATGTCATGTCGATATTTTGTTTAAGTAATAACTACAATTTTACTAGGGTCATGATAGAGGAGTTCAATAATCAATGCTGCCAAGATCAAGGTACATGGAGGGCATGGTGCTCTTGATTAAATGCTAGTTCCATACCCTCATACATGATAGAATCCAATGGAAATGTTGCAATCCCCCCAAATCCTGAAAACTATTTAGTTTGCTAGATTGCTAGATTTTTAGTGGGATCTAAATTCACTTTCTCCATATGAAATCCAATGAGGTTAGTACCACTCTCAAACATTCTATGTCAATTAATGGTAATGTTAAAAATTTAAATAAAAGAGAGTGTCACTTTTTCGTTAACATTACCATTAATTACATGGCATTAGGGCCCTAGGGTTGAATATTAGGCTTCCCACTTATAAATTATTGTTTTCAAGGAAAATTCAAGGGGGAAACAATCCCTCGCCCCTTTTGGGGGGGACACCCACAAGCACCCCTTTTAGGGAAACACATGCCACACGTTAGGGTTAGGTTGCGATGGAGCCTCCTTGAATTTTCTCTCGAAGTGCATTGTGATCGGAAGTGTTAAGGGAGCGCGCTCTCGGAAAAGGTTTCAGTCCTTGGTTTTCCAGGAGTGTATCGCTTTGGGAGCAATTTTTAATGTCGGGGAGTGATATGAGAGCGATTGCTCCCTCTTAAAAAGTTTGCTCTCGTCCTCAAGAAGCACGTGTGCGACCAAGGAGGGGGGATTTTTTGGAGGGAAATGGGAGGGGCCAAAAAGAATAAAAGGTCTCCTCCCCTCCCTCATAACATCATTTCATGAGTGAGAGAGAGAGATTTTGAGGATTTCATGTGTGAGAGAGAGATTGAGATGGTTGGAGCTTGAGGAACTTGTGGGAGATTGAAGGGAGATTGTTAAAGCTTGCAAGGGGGATTGAAGGATGCCATTTGTGAGAGGTTGGGTGATTGAAGGCTGCCACCACCATTGGAGAGCCAAATAGGTAGTGTCTAATCCCATTCTTTCTTTTTTTTCATCTAACATTTGTGTTTTTATATGTTGAATGAATCTATCTAAATGCTCTTCTCTTCTCCTACTCTTTCCCATTCTTCCCTCATTTTATTGTAGGCAATAATCTCAAGCTTCAACAAACATGATGGGTATATGGTTTAGCCTTATCTTTGTTAGATTTGTAGCATCAGATGTGTTCTAGCCTCAAGATTTGGCAAAGAGGTTAGGACACATGCATTCACCAAAACCCAAAAATCATTTTTGGAAATTCCATCTAGAGATGACTCAATTAAAATAATTAATCAATTTTTAAATAATTTCCAAGTCTAAACTTAGGAAATATGATTAATTAAAAGGTATTAATTAAGTGAGATGTGAATCTTCTAGAAAAAGACACGGATCAAGTTCTAGTTAATCTTAGCCATCGATTAAGTTTTAATCGTGGTCGTTGATGTCTCAACGAGATATTATAAGAAACTTGATGGGGCTTGGAGTACACACTTACTAAGATCGAATTCACTGGCAGATCGATTTCCCGAGTAGCAGAGTTTTGTTGCCGGAGAGAGCTAATGAGCTTGAAGCAGTGGGAGAGGGGCAAGGATAGTAGGGTCGAATGAAGATTTTCCATATCCGATGAGTGCACAGTCGAGAGGTAGTGAGTGCCATAGAGAGGCAACACAGTGCTTCAGAGGAGATCCACATTTTTGTTAGGAAGAAGTGTTGATTCAGTGTCAAAAGCCGGAGAGAGTTTCTAGAGGCTAGGAGGGTCCAGTTTCTAGACAACAACTGATCAGTTAGCGAGAGAGAAGTTGTTCCTAGCTGTGGCGACGCAGTACTGCGTAGGCTGACACAATGACTGTGTAGAGGCAGCGCAAAGCAACTCATCTTGAGCCAAGGTCAGTGCTGGATGACTAGTGGGAGTGAGGTTTTTCTCACTATTCTCTATAGTCAGATTTTCTCTATATGGTTTGCTAGATTTAAGCAAAGCATATAATTGTACTCAGATTTACTACTGCATAATATACAAACCCTCAGCTGCTGCACCAGTTTTCCTGCGTTGGGTTTTTCTAGGGACACTTAGTCCAAAAATAACAGTGTTATCTGTGTGTGTGTGTGTGCATCTATCTTTCCAGCGCTATTTTCTTCTGTAGTATTTTTTATTCGTAAAGGATGCATCATCTTAGTTTTGATATTTACCGTAGAACACAATAAATAATTTGTTAAGTTTATTTAACAGATAGAAGAAACTTAATCAATTGCTGTAGTATCATTCCAATTTGTGGAATTTTCACATGGTATTAGAGCGCAAGAGAAATAAGAAGATCTCAGTTGCAAACGGAAAGAGGGAGCTTTGAAGCACTGCGTGAGCAACTGCTCGAAACCCCAGGTGGTTGTGCAGTCCATTGGCTAGGAGGGTAGATTTTTGTGGAAAAATTATTTGTTTGAGTGAGTCGATAGAGAATAAAATTTCTAGATCGAAGATTGTTAGGGGCAGAGGGAGCAGCATCATTTTTCGTGCAGAGCAGATCTTCAGCTGGGATGCAGTTATTTTGCAGAAGTTTGCAGGTGCACAATAGTGTCAGAAGGAAGGAAGAGATTTGTCTGAGTGAGTCTATAGAGAATAAAATTTCCAGATCGAAGATTGTCAGAGGTAGAGGGAGCAGCAACATTTTTCGTGCAGAGCAGACCTTCAGCTCGGGCGCAGTTATTTTGCAACAATTTGCTGGTGCAGAATAGTGTCAGGAGGCAAGAAGAGCACACACTGAGAGAGTTTTTTCCTCAAGTAATATCTAGCTTGGAAATTCGATTTCACACTACATAGCAGCAGTAGTTGCGAGCAGATTCGCCTGCTCCAGCAGGGAGTGCGTAGAGCCTAGCGCCAGCTACGCTCTACATTCTGGAGAAGAGGAAGAGTTCGACATTCTGGCATAGATGGCATTAGCGGGGTTGAGAGATTAGGATCGTTTGGACGATTCATCCAACTATGTGATCTGGAAGGCAAGGGTTTCCTTCTTTCTAGATGAATACGATCTCAAGACCTATATCAGTTCAGTGGTAGTTGTACACACGGACGCAAATCAGCTAAAGGCCTACAAAAAGGAGATGGTGAAGGCAAAGAGGCTGATTCTCAATGGAGTTCGAGATCACGTGGTGTCTCACATAGCTGACAAAGATACTACCAAACAGATGTGGTAAGCTCTTGCCACGCTGTACCAGGGAAATTCCGAGCAGCGGAAGATGTATCTTGAGGAGAAGCTAAGATGTTGTACCAAGATGCAGAAAGGGGAGCGTATAGACCCCCTCCTTACTAAACTTCAGGATGTTCGAGATCAACTGTCTGTAGTCCGGTCAGCGCCCCAACCCACAAAATTGGTGCGGTTAGAGCTGAACAACGTTTCCAACGAGTGCCAAGTTTTCATCCAGAGTATCTTGGGCAGAGAAAACTTGCCAGATTGTGACAAAATGTGGGTTGATCTGCAACAAGAGGAGATGAGGCGAGATTTGGTGAAGAGCACCATCGGTGGCAACAACAATAGTGGGACGAAGGAAGTAAAGGAAGAAGATAATGCAACCCTCGCATCAAAGGGGCAGCGTAGGAGGAAGGACATTTCCAAGGTCAAGTGCTTCAGATGTGGTGAACTTGGTCACTACAACACTCAATGTCCTCTCAGAAAGAAGGACAAAGAGGAGAAGCAGGATCAACAGGCTGCATCTGTGGAGATTGATAGGTTGTCCTCCAAACTGGAGGAAGAGTTTGCCATGATCATCGACATACCTCCAGGAGTGAGGTGGGGTGATTTGGTTTTGTAGCCGTAGAGTGCAACACTTGGGCAGGATCCTTTAGGAGCCCACCTCTTGGATCAATACCTTTCTACGGGAGCCCATAGCAGCAATAGCAGGATGGACTAGTGACAGTTGGTGCAGTCAGGTGCCAAAGTGACATATGTAGTAGCTAGTAGCGGTATGAGGTTGAGCAGCGCATAGGAGTTTTGAAACAGTGCAGTTGGCACAGTGTAAAGTCAGCAACAACGCAGAGGCTTCAATGACAGTGCAGAGACTAGAAGCAGTCAGGATTCGCGTGACAAATGCATCACGCTGACCACAGTTGGTTCAGTTTGATGGACAATTCTCAGCTACAGCAACAACATATGAGAACAATTGTAGATGTTGCAGTAGCAGCAACAACATAACTATAGTGCAGATGCAGTAGTTGGCAGCAGTTCAACAGGGTCAACAACAGCAAAAATGCAACACATATCAGAGTTGTGCAGCAGTTGGTGGGCGACAGTAGCCAGACATCAGCAGCGCAACAGGAGATGGTGCAGAGGCAGTGTATTGCAGTTGCAGTATTAGAACACTTTCCTCGCTAAGAGGGAGTGTTAGTTTTTGCAGCATCGGATGTGTTCTAGCCTCGAGATTTGGCAGAGAGGTTAGGACACACGCATTTTCCAAAACCCAAAAATCGTTTCTGGAAATTACATTTAGAGATGACTTAATTAAAATTATTAATCAATTTTTTAATATTTCCTTAGTCTAAACATAGGAAATATGATTAAATAAAAGGTATTAATTAAGTCAGATGTGAATCTTTTAGAAAAAAACACGGATTTAGTTAATCTTAGCCATCGATTAAGTTTTAATCGTGGTCGTTGATGTCTCAACGAGAGATTATAAGAAGAAACTTGATGGGGTTTAAAGAACACAATTGCTGGGATCGAATTCACTAGCAGATCGATTTCCAGAGTGGTAGCGTTTTGTTGCTATAGAGAGTGCTAGTGAGCTCGAAGCAGTGACAAAGGGGTAGGGATAGTTAGGTCGAAGGAAGATTTTCCAGATCCGGTGAGTGCACAACAAAGATGCAGCGAGTGCCACAGAGAGGCAACGTAGAGGCCACGCAGAGGAGATCCACATTTTTGCTGGGAAGCAATTTTGATTCAGTGCCAGAAGCCAAAGAGAGTTTTTGGAGGCCAGGAGGGTCTAATTTCTAGACAACAGCTGATCAATTAGTGAGAGAGAAGTTGTTCCTAGCTGTTGGGACGCAATGTTGATCAACGGTTGTCATTGATGTCAACCCAAGCAGCACCAGGGGCTACACCAATATTGCATGGGAATTTTGACCTACCAAATTACTATATTCTGGGTAAAGAATGATTTTGATGTTTTCTACTTGTCGAGATGTTTCCGTTGATATATGGCATGACACGTAATTCTTCACGGTTTGAGAGATATTCATGTTTGAAGTTTGTAACTCTAGTTAGTGGGCTAAAACCCCATAGGGTTGTGGCATGGGTCATTGAAAAGTCAATAATTAATAACTTTTAAGTTCCTAAAATCCCTCCCTCGTTCACTTGTTGAAGCCCCTCTCAACCTAAGCATTTATATAAATTGTGATCCTCATATCCTCCTTATGTAGGGATTTCGCCATCTCAAACAGGTCATCGTGGAATTTTCGCTCTAACTTTTTTTCTACGAAGGTTCATAAGTTGAAATTTTTATGAGGCGAAGCCGAAATCCTAAGGAAGCTCCTGTAAAAAATTCAGATCAAGGTACACAATATTTTCGGAGATATGATTTGTGGAAGTCAATGTTTTTGCAGGCTTCTGAAATTGATCTCAAAGAAGTGACCTTGGGAAAATCGTCATAACTCTCTCTCTAAGTATCGGATTGGAATTCTGTAAAAAGTGGCAGATAGTGCATGGACTGTAGTTTCTCTGTATCAATTTCAGATCCGAATGAAGAAACAGTGACACATGGCACGCCGTACAAGTTCGCTCTACTGAAACAGTCCATAATTAGGGCATTGTGAAAGATTGGGCATAACTCTCCCTTGAAGAATCCGAATTGGGTCAGACCCGTGGCAGTGGAAAGAAGACTCAGAAGAGTAATACAGGGCCGAAAATCACATATTGGGGATCTGAAATAACAAAGATACACCAGATTCAATATCGAGCTCCTAGAAGGCAAGAAAAAGCTAGATCATGCGTTGTCAAGGGTTGCAAAGGACCAGAGTTTCTAGGGCAGCGAAGCAAAGCAATGTGCAGTAGAGGGTAGCATGACAAGAGCAACAATCAAGGTGCAGAACAACAACAAGAAGTTCATCACATGAAGTCTTCAAGTGGGCAGCACTGCATACAATCACTGTAAAGGTATCATTGTACTAAGTCATTGTAAATACATTATTATAAAAATTGTACTAGTGTCTATCTGCCAAGAGTTGAAGAGGCAGTGTCGGGAGGTCTAGGATCAGCATCAGGTGGTTGTGTAGTTGGGGTTATGGTCTAGTGTGTCTTCTTCTTCTACATCATTCTATATCATTGTAAAGTGGACCATTGTCCTTGGTACGAGAGTCCATTCTTCTTTTATTCTTCTATAGGGTGGTAGGGTGGTGCTAGGTTGGTGCATGAAGTCACCAATAGGTTCAAGCCCGTGAAAACTTCAGGGTGGTAGGGTGGTGCTAGGGTGAGTTGTAGCTCATTGGATGTTGGGGCATCTGTTCAGTTGACCAATGAAGAATCTCGGGCGTTGGAGCGTCCATCCAGTGGGAGCTGGAGAAGAATGCTTTTCTAGATTCTAGGAAGTTGGAGCTTTATTTTCAATTGGAGTTGAATATTAAAGAATTATTAGAAAAGCATTAGGTGGTTTTTTTCCTGGAGTGGGTTTCCACCTTAAAAACTGTGTGCATTTGTGTTCGTTTTGTTTACTATTATCATTGTACAAACAATGATAATAATTGAAGATTAACTAATGCTCTAATTGAAAGGAATACTGATTCACCCCCCCCCAGTATTTCCAACACGCAATATTGTGTAGGCTGACGTAGTGACTGTGCAAAGCAGCTCATCTTGAGCCAAGGTCAGTGTCGAATCACTAGTGGGAGTGAGGTTTTTCTCACTAGTCTCTATTGTCAGATTTTCTCTGTATGGTTTGCTAGATTTAAGCAACCATAGATTCGTACTAAGATTTACTACTGCATAATATACAAACCCTCAGCTACTGCACCAATTTTCCTGCATTGGGTTTTCCCAAGGAATTAGTCCAAAAGTAATAATGTTATTTGTGTGTGTGTGCATCTATCTTTCCAATGCTATTTTTTTCGCAATATTTTTTATTTGTGAAGGTTGCAGTGTATTAGTTTCGATATTTATCGTAGAACACAGTAAATAATTTGTTCAGTGCTAGATCACCGGTGGGAGTGCAGGTTTTCTCACTAGTCTCTATTGTTAGATTTTCTCTGTATGGTTTGCTAGATTTAAGCAACCATAAATTTGTACTTAGATTTACTACTGCATAATATAAAAACCCTCAGTTGTTGCACCGATTTTCCCGCATTGGGTTTTTCCGGGGACTTAGTCAAAAAATAACAATTTTATTTGTGTGTTTGTGCATCTATCTTTCCAGCGCTATTTTCTTCCGTAATATTTTTTATTTGTGAAGGCTGTAGTGTATTAGTTTCGATATTTGTCGTAGAACACAATAAATAATTTGTTCAGTTTATTTAACAAATATAAGAAACTTAATCAGATGTTGCAATAGAATTCATATTTGTGGAATTTTCACAATCTTGTTGGTTCCATATTTTGCTATGATGATGGTGTCGGGAAGCAAAAGAAGTGTTGAAGATGATGAAAAAGTGGGTAGTGGTGGAGGATACCTTGGAGAAGAGGAGGACCGAGAGGAAGAGGAGGATAATGGTAGTGAAGATGATGGAAAAAAAAGTGGGGTAGACCAAACACACTTGTGGAAATATGTTACAAGGCTTGGAGGAGGGAAAGGGGGTGGAACCACTAATTTTGTATGCCCCCGTTGCAAATATACTTACACAGGTTCGTATACCCATGCCTGAAAGTATCTATGTGGGAAAATTCCATGGGATGGAAATAAGCAAATAGGAATCAAAACCGGTGCAAATGTGTCAACAGAACAAAGAGCCAAATATAAAATGGAAGAGGAGGAAGCACAATACCATTCAAAAATATCCAAGGGTGAACATGACATCACTGGCATACATTGAGCAAGAACTCCATCAACAGCCACCCATGGTAGTGGATTCACAACCATAGGCACAAACATCCTTTAAGGCATAAAACAATATCAGAACTCCTTGAGCAATGTTGTAGGGTGGATGCAAATATTTTCCAGTTTCTCTTTGTATGTGGCATATCATTCAATGTTCTTCGCTCACCTTATTGGCATGAAATGGTTTCCACCATCAATGATGCCCCTAAAGGATACAAGAGCCCTGGGTATGACAAATCGCGGGACTTGATCGAGAAAAGGCCAAAATAAAAAAATGATTTGGGTAAATTTACAAATGCTTAGAATGAATATGGGGTATCCATTGTATTTAATGGTTGGACAAATGTAAAAGGAAAGCCATTGATAAGTGTTCTTGGTGTGTCTGCTACTGGTGCAGTGTTCCTTTCATCTCATGACTACATAGATAAGTTCAAGACCGACATCAACATTAGATAGCCATTAATTTAAACAATTGAAAGTATTGGGCTATGTAATGTCATCCAAGTCATTACTGATAATGCTTCTCATTATAAGGCAATGAGAGCAATAATTGAGGATAGATACCCCAACATATGTTGGTATGGGTGTTTGGGTCACACAATGACCCTTTTGAGGCATGACATTATTAAGATAAAGGAACCTCAATACAAATGGATTGGTTCTTATACAAGAAAGAGAAGAAAATGATAAGATTTATTACTAATCATAGCAATACCCATGGCCTTTTCCATAGCCACTCAACGTTGGAGCTATTGAAGATTGGAAAGACTAGATTTGCTAGCTATTACCTCACCTTCAGGTGCCTTTTGAAGGCAAGAGAGGCATTGGCTAGCATGGTATCAACTGAATTGTGGTAGATATTAAAGGACTGTTGGAAATACTAAAATGGGGATGAATCAATACTTCACTTCAATTAGTTAATTCTTTAATTTTCAAAGCATTAATTAGCATTAGCATAAAATCAAAACATAAATCTACAACATAATTTGCAATGCACAATATCAAAGACAATAGACACAAGAGTTTTAGGTGGAAGCCCTTCTAGGAGAAAAATCACTGAACACTTCATAATATTGGTCTTCAAAGAAGTTACATCAATTAGGAAGCTCCAACTTCCAATAATTTCATAACCAATTGAAGGAGGCTTCAACCCCTTGGTTGACAAGCTCCAACCTGAAAGATGCTCCAATGCCTTGATTTACTAGCTCCAACGCCCTAGTTTATTATCTGCAATTGGAAGGTCACTCCAATGCCCTCGTTTACCATCTGCAATTGGAAGGATGCTCCAACGCTCTGGTTTACCAGCTCCAATTGGAAGGACGCTCCAACAACTAATGCCCTAGCTTTAACAACTCCAACTGAAAGGATGCTCCGACTCCCTACACAAGATCTAACCTGCCCTAGAAATACCCTACTGCCTTGGAGTGTTCTCAGGCTCTAACCTTAAAAAGAATCCACTCTACTGCCTTGCACCACCCTCCCACTGTTCTCAGCAAGCGGACCACGTTTCACAATTTTCAGACCGAGTCCACCTGTGCTCAATATCAACATAAACAATATAAAAAATTCTCTGCTGACTCTATCAATTTGCAATACAAGATCATCAAAAACTATGGCAACTCTTCTTTATACATGTCTCTGTCAAAAAACATCATACACAATTGACAAAACCTCAGCAGCGGAATACAATAATCAATGTCAAATCTAGGCTTACCAACTCCAACTGGCATCAGATAATACAACCATGCATAAAAACAATCATCTCTTCTTATTCTTTTGAAGTTTAGGGTTTTGATAATAAAAACCCTAGTCCTTTAGGGTTTGATGATAATGTCTAAATGAAACCCTAGATTTTTAGGGTTTATAAGAAAAACCCTTGTAATAGTTATAGTAAGATCCTATGAATGAAAACCTAGGTATGTATTCGTCCTTTTGATCGAAACTCTACGCTGAATTGTTCAATGTATTGATCTTGGGTTTACCTAGTGAATATTGTTGTGAAATGCTAATGCATGATTATGAAATCCTAGATATGTATATGCAAGTTTTGTTGATACTTATGTTTTAGTTTGTGAAATCTAGGGTTTGTAACTAAACCCTAGTAGAGATTGATACTCTAGGATATAATGATATTGCTTTTCAATGTGATTTAGTTTTGATGTTAAAATCTAGGGTTTGCATCAAACCCTAATAGAGTCTACCATGTAATTCTTAAAGTATATTGTTGAAACCTTAAATGTATAGTAGGATTTTTATTTGATTAAATTAATGATATCTAAGACTTTGTGTCTCAAAAATAGAGTCTACGGTTTTTAACAAAACCCTAGCAAAATGTTCAAGTCTAATATGTATAAGATGTGACCCTTGCTGATTATGAGTCTAACTAGGTATAGGTATATGATGTATAAAGTTTGAATGTCTTGATGCTTCCATTGTGATGGCATAATTTTGATATAGTTAACTTCATGCTTTGACTTGTACTTGGTTGTACTTGCTATTAAAGTTTTGCAGGTACATGATCTTCAAGTTGTCGAGGGATATTCATATTGATGAGCATGATGAAGGAAGCTATAAGAATGATGATGATCAAGATGACCTTGAGGCCATAATAAATAAAAGAAGCCTTGAAAAGATGAAGTTTCTCCAATGTTATGAAGTCGTTGATCTCCCTAAGTTAAGAGGCAGCCTAGATAGAAGAGAGTATATCTTCCTAGTTGAGAGGGAGGGCATATTATGACAATGAATACTTTGAAGAAAGAATGAAACCAAAGTACTACAGATAAATGTTTGTGATTCATGAAGCGAATACTTGTGAAGTACTGAGTCTGTATTCGATGCTACTGAAGAAGTGAAAGAAGAAAGCTTCCGACAAAGTTGTATATGAATAAATTTGATGATGATATGAGAAGCATCAAAATGATTAATGACTCCGAAGGGTTGTGTTTACTTGTATATCAATTTGAAAGTTTATTACTGATTGTGGTTGTGATTGTGCAAGATCTCTCCATAAAAGGTTGAATGTTTGAAGCATGCTTGGATTGGTGGATATATCTGATTTAGTTGATTAGGAGAGATGAAGCATCTTATGGCAAGATGCTTGGTAGGACATCTGGCTGACCTATGTGTTGATGTCTAGATCCCTAAGTAGGGAGGGTGGCATTTGCCATGAAGCTCCGACCTTGGATACACAACTAGATCCTTGAGTTGATGGTAGAGTTTAAAAGCCTGATGGTACCTATAGTGGCTAAAGCTTGAGTCCATCTTTTAGTCCCACCTGATTAGAGTACACTGGTTAGGTATCTAATCTGTAGCACTACGTGTGCTATGACTCTTCATAGAGCATATCATTTTGAGATCTTCAATGTACCTCTGTATATATGAATACCTCCCTAGTTAAGAGGGAGTGCTGAAGAATTTAACTAGTGTTTGTCTTCATAATTGTATTTAAGGTTATGATATAATGTATTTATAAAAAGAAAGAAAAAGGATTTTTATTATTAAAGAAATTGACTTATTAAAGTATGGGTTTCATGCTTGGGTCAATGGTTTATAGGTCAAAGCCTCCATTGTAGGCTTCTAGGGTTTATGTCAAGTGTCCTTGTCGATGTCATTATGTAATAGACCCTTCTTGGGCATTATCAATCATGAAACAAATTTATTTTGATGTAAATTAGGTCTTCTAGGCCGCCTCCACCAAGTCGGGCTCAAAACTGGATAAGTCGGCCTAACTGAGGGGCAAAATCTCCTATATAAAGGCAACAACTCGACCTCATTTGACATACACTCAAAAAGTTCGATTTTCAACTTGTGGGAAAAGAAAAAGTGTGAATTTCAAGGAACAAGAAGGAAAGGGTTGGGAAAGTTAGTAGTAATCAATCTATCTAGGCAAGAAGAGAAGAAATCCCACCCTTACAAGAAGGATTCATAGCACGAGTGATTGGCCTGTAAGTTCACTTACTTTATCTATGAAGGGATACACAGATGCTCTTGCCCAATAAATCAATTTATCTAGGGTGACTTACATTAGAGTATTCATAGCATGAGTGATTATGAAAGGTTACCTCTAGCTCATGACACTCACTAGAGAAATAAGGACATGACTACTTAAAACGAGGATATCTATGTTGATTGAAACTTCAAATTCTTTCGTTTTTCCTCTCCTGGAAAATATTAAATAGCAACCCATAACAATTAAGGTTTAAGTGGAACATGTAATCATCATTTGGGAACAGTTCAAGCTTGTGTGCACATCCTATTACTAGTGTTATTGGGGAAATACCGAATCAGGTTGGGTTGGTCGAAGGCGTAAAGGAAGAGAGGTAGGGGAGAGGATAAGTATGCTTGAATGACGATTAGCTGATGAAGAAGCATGTGTAAATGACTATTAAGGTGAGAAGTAGGGGAAGTAGGAGAAGTGGAACATGTAATCATCATTTGGGAACAGGTCAAGCTTGCGTGCACATCCTATTACTAGTGTTATTGGGGAAATACTGAATCAGGTTGGGTTGGTCGAAGGCGTAAAAGAAGAGAGGTAGGGAAGAGGATAAGTATGCTTGAATGACAATTAGCTGATGAAGAAGCATGTGTAAATGACTATTAAGGCGAGAAGTAGGGGAAATCACAATGCTTAGGTTTGGGTTAGGTACTTATCTTGATCTTACGCTACGGTGGGGTCAAGATTACAATGAACAACAAAAACAATTGTTGTCGCATCATGGTCTAAGATGGCGTAGCTTTCGGGCTTGGATGATTTGGATGACAAAAACTCTTCTTCCCATTGCAGCAAGAAAGTGCATTTGGTCTTTAATTAGACCCTTTCCTTAGTGAGAGGAGGTGGTTTCAAGTTCTACTTTTCAAGTCATGGAAGTGTGGCTCTACATGTGTAGTTACACGAGATTAACAGTCATGATTTTCTCCCAGGCTTCACTCAGAGTGTAAGTATAAAATATAACTTGCTTTCAACGATAGTGGTGGGGTTATGCACATATATGATACATCGAGTGAGATAGGGAAAGAACAAGCAACCTAGGGAAGTAACTGAGCTACAAGTTTAGGCAAGGCCGATAGAGAGAGAGCTATAAGAGAGAGGATGGCTCATCCAAAGAATGAGGGTGCGGAAGTCAAGTTTGTTTCCTAGAGCATTTACAAGTTGGGTCCATGTGATGAACAATTCCCTTTGTGTATTTCTTGCTTGCTTTTTTTGCTGCAAATAACCGACTGCCAATTTCCATGCCCAAGCTCTTATGAGCTCTGAGATGTGATTTTAATGACATGATGCGAGTATTCGTTGCTTGTGATGCATTGGATTAGAGTTTGAATAAGGGATTCAACACGGCCCATGGGAGAACATATGTTTGGATATCATTATTTTACTATGTACATCACTGGTGTCTTCTTCCTTACCTTTGCCCAACACAAGCAACAATTCATTGCAAATCCATTCTCGTGTGTTAGTTGTGATGTATTGCTTGATGTGATTATGTTTGATTTTCTTGAGCATGGATGCAACATACATATAATCACTTGTTAGCTTTTCGTTTGTGGCCATGGTTGCATTATAGTCTAGTGGTGAGGTAGGGAACTCTTTCACCGTCTATTGTTCCCAGTCTTCTTGATTCCTGCCTTGTGTTTTTAGGTTAGGCACGTCCTACATTTCCCAATCTTGTTCTTTGTCCTTTTCCTCCTCTTTTCCTTCATCTAAATGGAAAATGTGAAGGGAAACAATGTTGGCAAGTAAACCCAACATTTCGTCATATTCAACCTAGTTGTTGGTTGAGGCCTTGATGCATACACCATTTTGATTAGGTAACGTGTGACTGGGAATAAATGGTCCATGCAGTTGAGGCTATATTCTGAGTCCAACAAGTGGTGCCATCAGCGAAGAAGATGTGACAGGGGGTATCCAAAACTATACGGGAAGCGTGATGAAAGAAATGTATGAGGCACAAGTGAAACAATATATATCAATTAAAAAGAATAGCTGAAGGAGTTTCAATGTTCATGTATGTGGGTGTATTTGCGGATGAAGAGAAGGTGTTATTGGGAGATATGGGACTCTCTATGGTAGAGGTTATTGGAGTCTTGACATTTAGAGGCCTGATAGAAACTAGTGTGGTGAAGTCTCCAAATTGCATATTCTGACTATTCAAATGATCAGAAATGAATGGATTTGATATTGTTTATGTTGGAAAGTGTAACTAGGATCGGTCTTCATATTGACTATGTAATTATGTATTTATGTAATGAAGAAGACAAAGATAATAAAATATATTTTTGGTATGCTTGCTTCATGGGTTTCATGAGCAAGGTTTTATTATAGGTCAATAGACTTCTTCTTGATGTCTATTAGTGATTTTGTCTTCTAGTCATAAATGTACTAATTAAAGAGTCATGTTTATGAAGAGTCAAAGCCTCACTTGTATGCCTCAATACCTTGTCACATAAGCCTTGAAGTTATGGCTCAAGATCAACGTTGAAGTAACCCCTCCAAACAGGCTATGTACAATGAACAAGTCGGCTCAAATTAAGGCTCTCATGTCGGCTCAAAATAAGGATCTGTCTTGTATATATAAGAAGGGTCTGCAGTTCATTTGGGGTAAGTAACTTAGGATTAGTCTAAAGTAGAAAATGTGAAGAAGTCTGATTTCTCTACGGTAATATAGATCAACAGGAAATGCGAGGTAATGTCTATTTTCAAGGGTGAAGGAAGATCTGAGGTAAGTACGGATATAAGATGACACTCAAGCATAGAAGAGGACTGTATCATAGTGCATATACAGGACTCTGTTCAAGCAAGAAAAAGAACAATGTCAGAGTAATGATACAAGTCCGCGCTCAACATGAAAAGGACTGTGTTAAAATGTGATATTAACACAGAGCATAGTGCAAAGAAAGGATTGTGTAAAACAATTAGTTGATGGCTATGAACAAAATTGCATAAGGGCATCCTAATAATATACGGTGGACTATTCTATAGAAGGAGACAAGACAAGTATGTACAATCAACAAAGATGAGTGAAAGACAGTCTATGACACAGTGCTAATATCAAGCAAGGATCTCATACAGCTGGAGAAGGAAGAATACAAGTAGAGACCGAGATCTCCAGTCTTGGTGCAGGAAGGTGTAGAATGGTGCAGGACAGTGCAAGAAAGAAGAATTAGCCCAAGAAGTCAATGAAGAAGTAGTGACAAGGTCTTGGAGGCATACATAGGTTAAGGGCCTGAGTCATGGTCATGGTACTTGTCAATTGAAAGTCTATAATAAGAATTCCTTGTGGGTTTTCCTCTCCAAGAGGGAGAGCTTTTGGCCTTGGCTTGAAAAGCCTAAATCTGTGTCTCTTGTGTTTTTGGTAATTGAATTGATGAAAGACATAATAAGCTAAGAAGAGAAGACATAAGTAAAAGAAGTAAGCTCACAAGTAATTATCAAGAAGAGAAATTGAATTAATCACTGCCCTACCAAATAATCAACAATTTATGCCTCGATATCCTGTGCAAGGGATGGGTGTGCAATTAAGCGAAAATTGGGAGGAATTTGCTGGCAGATTACTACAAGGGCATGGCATAACATTGTTAAATGATAACACTGATATGAGTCAAGGTTATGAATCTGGGAAAATGAGAAGGGATGATTGGTCCTGCAGGGGGTCGCATTAGTTGGGGTGGAAGTGGTAAGGACCATAGGAAGGGGTTGGTTAGCAAAAATTGAGTTTTGTAACCGAGGGACACTGATTAGTTAGGTAACCTTTCATGTGGCACAAAGCACAAGGATGGGAGTGTTGTGTACAGGCATCCAGGGATGGCTTAGGATGATTGATGGAATCTTTGGAGACTTGTAGGAGGAGCGTTGGACATATCTCGTGGAGTGCCCTTGCATTTGGAGACTTGCTTGTGGGTGACATGACCTTGGAGCTTGAGTTGTGTCCTCAATGTAGCGCTCCATGTGTGTGAGATTACATGTTATTATTGTAGGTAGTTTGCAAATGCATTGGCCTACACATGTATTGTTGGCCTACTTTACCTTTCATGTATATAGAAAAAGGAGAGAGTGCTTCACTTACTCATCACTCTTATTCATTGTTTTTTAGAGATGTGATCAAGAGGAGTGCACCAGTCATCCTCTCTCTCATGGATCTACTGTGTACTTGATTGAGTGCAAATCCATGTGCACACCCGTGGAGATGAATTTCAAGAAACTCTGTGGTGATGAAGCAGGACCAAACTTATTTGATCCATCTGAATATCGTCAGTTGATTGGAGCATTAATGTTCCTAGTGAACACTTGCCCTGGAATTTGTTATGCTGTAAACTCCTTGAGTCAATTTATGACTAAACCTCTTCATAATCATTGGATTGCTGCAAAGCATGTGCTTAGATATTTGCATGGGACAATTAATTTTGGTCTTCGATATACTGCTGACAACATAAAGTTGTATGCTTATACTGTTGCTAATTGGGCAGGCAACATTGTGGACAAAAAAAACAGTTCAGGATGTTTCAGCTTGGTATCTACCATGATCTCTTGGATGAGAAGGAAACATAAATCAATTGCTCTCAGTTCCGCAGAAGTTGAGTATTTGGTGCTAGCTTAGCTAGTTGTGAAGTTGTCTGGTTAAGAAAAATCTTTGGAGAGTTATTTGAGCAAGTCCTCGACTATTAATTTTGGGCAACTAGGTCCAAACTCCATGTTGTACTGCTCAGATGATGATGCCAATATTTTTATTGGATTCCTCTTTCACAGAGGTGCAAGGTTGATCTAAAGATCATCTTGATCGGATAAGCAAAACATTTATTTTGAATTTATTCCACTTATGTGCAAGGTCAGTTAGAATTGTAATGTAGGCTTGAGTGCCTCAACAGATGTGTTACACACCCTCACAGATGGATATAAATTGGAGAGACTTGGAGGTCATTTTATCATCATCTCATCACACACATTCCTCATGATTTGATTGGTTCGTTCAGCCTAGAAGATGCTTCTCTCTCTCCCACGTGTAAATATGGATGTCGTAAATCTGGATGATGCTGGAAATGGATGCCGAAAATTTGGATGCTGCCGGAAATGGATGCCGTAAATCTGGATGATGTCGGAAATGGATGCTGTAAATATGGATGATAACGTAAATCTGGATGTCGGAAATATGGATGATGTCGGAAATTTGGATGTCGGAAATCTGGATGTGGGATTCTTTTGTTGAATTATGTTGACTTTTGATGAGTCGTCTTTGAGGGCTGTGTGTGTGACACTTGGAGGGTTGGCTGACCTAAGAAAGACTTTGCTGGTTGAAGCATCCTGTTGACTGCCGTAACACACACTATTCTACATATTTGCTGGACAAGAAGATATGTAAATCTGATCTATTTTATTGGCTTGTCTTCTGTTGATCTATTGGTATGTTCTATCAGCATTTTACTGTCATGTTTATGTGATTGCTATATTGTATCGGGCCCTAGAAGATTGAAGTAAATTTGCATTAAGCATAGAACATTCTGTCTATCCAAAATTTACATGGTTTTAGAGCTGAGGTGAAGACAAAGCCCAAGATACTGTCAAAAGCAATCACCGAAGAAGAAGTCTTGTCAAGGACCAATGGTCTGATGATAAGTTGACTGACAAGTCTGATTATCATGCATGGAAGATGTCCTTGGATTTGGCATCAGAAGATCAAGATGTCATGGACTATGTGCAAGGGAAGATTCATGAGCCTCCATCATATTTTATGAGGCTCACATAAATCAGGAATGATCTCCTTGCCATAGGAGAAGAAGTAGTTGTTCGAGAGCTCATCCTCATTACTCTTGGAGGACTTCCCCGAGACTGGAAGAAGAACTTCAAGGAAGCTCTCACTATTGGTTATAGAGTTGATACACTCTACCAGGTTGGAGGAAGTCCATTAGGGGCTATGTCATGTGATACAACTCGTCAAACTGAGTTATGGCACCGGAGATTTGGACACCTTCATTACAAAGCCCTTCCCGAAGCAAGGAAGGTGGTGTCTGGGATGCCTGAATTCAAGAATGATCATGAAGCCGTATGTTAGGGCTGTGCCGAAGGAAAGCATACAAGGGGACCTTTCCCCTCAAGTGTCACAGAGACATCTGATATCTTGCTATTGATACATTTTGATTTATCTGGTATGTTGCCCGTGAAATCCTTTGGAGGATGTTCTTATTACATGACTTTTATAGACGACTTCTCTCGCAAGACCTGGATATATTTCTTGAAGAAGGACGAAGCATTGGTTTTGTACCTTCAAGGCCTTGGTGGAAAATCAAACAGGAAAGAAGATCAAGATTTTGAGGACCGATAATGGCACCACATATGAGTCAAATGAGTTCAATGACTTTTGCAGAGGAGCTAGCATTAAGAGGGAGACCACAACCGTGTATACTCTTGACCAAAATGGCATTTCTGAAAGAAAGAATAGGACCATTGTGGAAGTTGCCCGTGCCATGCTATGTGACCAAGGTCTTTCGGAGGTTCTATGGGTAGAAGCTGCGAACACTGCTGTGTACGTACAAAATAGATGCCCGCATTCCGCTTTGGACTCCAAAACTCCCGAAGAAGTCTTCTCTGGTAAGAAACCTGATGTTTCTCATTTTAGAGTTTTTGGTTGTCCTATCTACATTCATGTGCCGAAAGAAAAGAGAAGCAAGCTGGATGCTTCTGGAAAGAAGGGAATGTTTGTGGGTTGCAGTGAAACTTCGAAGGCATATAGAATCTATGTGCCCGGTCAAAGAGAAGTGGAGATATGCCACGATGTCACCTTCAATGAATATGCTTTGCTCAAGAAAGTGATAAATCTACCTAGCTCCAAGGAAGACAATGAAGAAAGAACATGGAAGCAGGAAGAGCCGAAGGATGAGATGATGCTCGATGTTGAAGGACCAATGGACCCTATTGATCCACCTCCTTCAAAGAAGAGAAGACCCTCATGGCTTAGGGATACTCTCGAGGATGCTGAGAGACATATGGCCCCAAGGGCGACCTTTCGTGAAAGCAAGAAGCCGAATAGATACCAAGGGTATCTAGCAGCCATGAGTACTATCGTACAATCTGAGCTTGGATCATTTGAAGAAGTTGTAAATCATCAAGTTTGGAAGGATGTTATGCACGAAGAGTACGAGTCCATTATGAAGAATGATGTCTGGGATGTGGTCCCAAGACCGGAGGACAAAGCTATTGTCACCTCGAAATGGCTCTATAAGATCAAGCATGGATTTGATGGTAGTGCTGAAAAGCACAAGGCAAGATTTGTTGCCCAAGGCTTCTCTCAAAAGGAAGGCATAGATTATGATGATATATTTGCACCTGTGGCCCGCTATACCACCATTCGACCTATTATTGCCCTTGCGGCAATGCAAGGATGGAGTCTCCATCAGATGGATGTGAAGACCACTGTTCTGCATGGTACGATAAAGGAAGAAGTGTGTGTGGAGCAACCTTTGGGGTTCGAAGTCCAAGATAGAGGCTCTCATGTATGCAGGTTGAAGAAAGGCCTCTATGGGTTGAAGAAAGCCCCCAGGGCTTGGTACGAGAGGTTAGATAGCTACTTGATGAAGACGGGCTTCACTTGAAGTAATCCTGATCCAAACCTTTACTTCAAGGTTGATAGAGAAAAGCCTCTCATTCTGGTTCTCTGTGTGGACGATCTCTTCCTGACAGGTGCTGACCCTCTCATTCATCAGTGTAAGAGGGAGCTAACTTCTGAGTTTGAGATGAAAGACCTAGGATTGATGCATTACTTCCTAGGCTTGGAGGTCTGGTAGAGACCTAGTGAGATTTTTCTTTCTCAAGGAAAATATATTGTGAAGCTGCTGGAGAGATTTGGTATGGTGGACTATAAGTCCGTGTCGACACCGATGGAACTCAACTTCAAGAAGTTGTGTGGAAACGTTGTTGGGCCTGCTCTGGGAAATCCTACCAAGTATCGTCAACTCGTAGGGGCATCGATGTTCTTAGTGAACTCCCGTCTGGACATATGTTTTGCAGTGAACACCTTGAGTCAACACATGGTTGATCCTCATCACATTCACTGGGTTGGTGCCAAGAATCTCTTGAGATATCTTCGGGGCACAATAAACCATGGGCTGAGATACACTACCGAGAGTTTGAGACTCCATGGATATACTGATGCCAATTGGGCTGGCAATGTGGTGGATCGCAAGAGCACATCTGGATGCTGCTTCACACTTGGT
The DNA here is from genome assembly GCA_034641835.2 of Pinus albicaulis. Classification (NCBI taxonomy): domain Eukaryota; kingdom Viridiplantae; phylum Streptophyta; class Pinopsida; order Pinales; family Pinaceae; genus Pinus; species Pinus albicaulis. The sequence goes on from CM076570.1 coordinate 398,743,678, forward strand.
CCTGCTTCGATATCTTGGATGAGCAAGAAGCAGAAGTCAGTGGCTTTGAGCACCGCTGAGGCTGAATACATTGCAGCGAGTATGACCTGTTGTGAAGCTATTTGGTTGTGAAAGCTCTTCGATGAGTTGTTCGGGAATGTGCTAGATACCACCGTTATCCTTTGTGATAACCAGAGTGGGATTCGTTTGTCAGAGAATCTCATGTTCCACAATCAATCCAAGCATATTGATATTAGGCACCATTTTATTCGGGATATGGTATAGCGAGGTGCCATAAGGCTCAATCATATAGGAACTGATGAGAAGGTCGCGGATATTCTCACTAAGCCCTTGGGGAAGGTCAAGTTCCTAACCTTCCGTGATAATATTGAAATCATGGAACGACCCTATTCTGAGGGTCCTGTTGGACGATGAGCTCTGGGAGCTCCAAGGGGCTTTAGGGATAGCTTCTTGGAGCTATAAGCAACCATAGGGCTAGGCTTGCCGAACCTTGTTGGTGTGCTTTCGCCCCACCGTGATGATATTGAGTTGGTTCACCTCTCTTTGATCTATGCCTCTTATGCATCCTGCCCATGAAGTTTCAAACTCATGGGAAGTACCTCTCATCTTGGCTAATGAGGTGGGAAATGTGGATAGAGACCAATAGCAAGACCGATGGACACATCGGAGATTGTCGTACTCTCTATGTCTAGGATGGCACGTGTCCAACCACTTGATCTGGGATCAAGTCTAGTGAGGTTTCGTACGTCCAACTGACTTTGGGTCAGTTAAACTAACTTCGGGTTAGTTATGACTCTTTTGAGTCCAAGTGAGGTTTCAGACCTCCAAATGACTTCGGGTCAGTTAAACTAACTTCAGGTTAGTATATGACTCTTTTGAGTCCAAGTGAGGTTTCAGACCTCCAACTGACTTCGGGTCAATTAAACTAACTTTGGGTAAGTATATGACTCTTTTGAATCCGAAAGAGGTTTTGAACCTCCAACTGACTTCGGGTCAGTGAAACTAACTTCGGGTTAGTATGAGACTCCTTTGAGTCCTACAGAGGTTTTGGACCTTTGAGCTGACTTCGGGTCAGCCGGGAGTGATGTCTTTGTGACTCACTGTTTGAATTAAAGAAGCCATTAAAGCAAGTTACGGTGGAATGATGCACGATGTTTGGATGGCATTGGTGGATGGAGTTCTCCCTAGTTGAGAGGGAGTGCTAATTTTGGGAAACTAGGTCCAAACTCCTTGTTGTACTGCTCAAATGATGATGCCAATATTTTTATTGGATTCCTCTTTCGGAGAGGTGCAAGATTGATCTAAAGATCATCTTGATCGAATAAGCAGAAAATTTATTTTGAATTTATTCCACTTATGTGCAAGGTCGACCAAAATTGTAATGTAGGTTTGAGTGCCTCAATAGATGTGTCACACACCCTCATAGATGGATATAAATTGGAGAGACTTGGAGGTCATTTTATCATCATCTCATCGCACACATTCCTCATGATTTGATTGCTTCGTTCAGCCTAGAAGATGCTTCTCTCTCTCCCATGTGTAAATGTAGATGTCGTAAATTTGGATGATGCCGGAAATGGATGCCGTAAATCTGGATGATGTCTGAAATGGATGCCTGAAATTTGGATGATGCCGAAAATGGATGCCGTAAATCTGGATGATGTCGGAAATGGATGCCGTAAATATGAATGCTGCCGTAAATTTGGATGTGGGATTCTTTTGTTGAATTATGTTGACTTTTGATGAGTTGTCTTTGAGGGCTGTATGTGTGACACTTGGAGGGTTGGTTGACCTGAGAAAGTCTTTGCTGGTTGAAGCATCCCATTGACTGTTGTAACACACACTATTCTACATCTTTGCTAGACAAGAAGATATGTAAATCTGATCTATTTTATTAGCTTGTCTTCTGTTGATCTATTGGTATGTTCTATCAGCATTTACTTTCATGTTTATGTGATTGCTATATTGTATTGGGCCCTAGAAGATGGAAGTAAATTTGCATTAAGCATAGAACATTTTGTCTATCCAAAATTTACATGGACACTACAGTGATATTCTGTGACAATATGAGTGGGATTCGATTATCTGAGAATCATGTATTTCATGATAGATCTAAGCACATTGAAATTATATATCATTTTATTTGAGACATGGTATATATAGGAGCAGTGAGACTCCACTATATTTTGAGTCTTGACTGATGAGTAGATTGCTGATATATTTACGAAAGCACTGCCAAAGAAGAAATTTCTAGTCTTCAGATATATGCTTGGATTAAGGGATATTCCCCTTCCAAATCTGAGACCTGGCTGATCAAGAATATTGAGATGTGTGCTCTTCCCCCTTGGTTGAGCTCCTAGGGACAAGGAATTGAGTTAGTGAGCTCCTGTGGATGAGGGACCTCCAACTACGAGTGTTCCCCTGTCATGCATCTTGTTTTGCCACTCATTTGGCCAATGGATGTTGGCTACTTGAGATTAGATGGTGATCCTTACCAGTCATGGTAAGTTGTATCTCGCTCAAGTTCGTAGATGCAGGTGCTCTTGAACAACATGGATTCTTAGCCTTTGAGTTGAGCTATCGTGGACTCTTAGCCTATGTTATTATGGTTTCTTAGTCTTATTGACTGAGCAATATTCATTTCGGGTGGTAGCATGAGTCTCCCCAATGGTATTTGGACTAGGTTGAAGCGTGAGACTCCCTGGTGATGGTTTCTTAGCCTTTATTTCGCTGAGCTTCAGGGTGGTAACAGTAGCTCCCCTGCCATGAGTATTTTTCTTTAGATTCGAGAATGTTCACTGTGAGCCATGATGATTTGACAGGTACAACAGTGTTGGCTTTATTGATTGAAATTCCTCCCTAGTTGAGAGGGAGTGTTGAATTTTGAGCAACTAAGGAGAAATTTCCCCAGAAATCACTTTATGTGGTTAACCCCTTTCACTCTGGAAGCGAATTATTTCTGAAGAGCAAATTATTTTTCATAAGAGAAAAAGTTATTTCAAAAATATTTTATAAAGTAATTAGACATGTGCAAAATAAAATCACTTAAGTGATTCAATTAGACATGTGCAAAATAAAACCACTTATCTAATTCGAATGGATCACTCTAGGAGCTTCCAAAACACTTAATTCTAGAAAGGGATTTTGCCTCAAAAATTTCTATATATTGCAAGGAAGGCATCATTGTGATCATCATCGACTCCACTCTCTCTCTCTTGTATTGGTGCTAAAACTATCTGACTTTCGCATTGGTGATTCATCTGGCTTTATCATTGGTGATTTATCTCTCTAATGCATTGGTGATTCATCTGGCTTTCTCATTGGTGATTTATCTCTCTCACGCATTGGTGATCAAGCTCACACATTTGTGATCTAGCCCTTACATTGATCCAGTATTTATTATTTGGCAGATCTATTGTTGGGCAGATCTACTGTTTGACAGATCTATTATCTGTCAGATCTATCACTTGGCAGATCTATTGACAGATCTCAAAACTCTCAAGCTACAACTCTCACACTTGGAGGATATTTCTATCATATTTTTGTTTAGACCTCTTCGCATAGAGGCTTATTACTATCTTGTATCTGCTGACTGAAAGGATCATATTACTCTCGTTTTGAAGCTGGTTGATCTCGCATTCAAGAGGTATCATTATACTATTATTGCTCTTGCATTAGAAGGATATTGCTCTTGTGCAGCTCTTGTTATTTGCTGCTGTTATTGCTCTCACTCCAGAGATATTCTATTCTTGATATTGCTCTCGCACCAGAGTTGATTGCTGGTATATTGCCCTCGCTTCAGAATGATATTCTATTCTTGATATTGCTCTCGCACCAGAGTTTGATTGCTGGTATATTGCCCTCGCTTTAGCTCACACTTTATTCACAGACTTGTGTTTACTGCCCTTGTTTTGGAAGCCTGTGGAGGCTTGTGGTGGTATTTTGGAGCTGTCATATAAAAAAGGGTTGTTGCTACTGTTATTTGTAAAAGGGGTTTTGTACTCTGATTATGTATCTCTGCTGAACACTTGAAGATGATCTAATAGAAGAGTAGAGTATTTTAAAATGGTTTTCCCCCATAATGGGGTTTTTCCCTGATCTTGGATCAAATCCTGTCTTATTGTTCATTGACTGTCTTCTATGGTTTATGATCTCAAAAATTAAATTTTAAATCTGCAAAATTTAACACTTCGAACATCCCTAGCTAAAGGAAACCATACATCAAGTCAGAATAGAAGGTTTTTCATAGATGGCCGGGGGACGAAGACCCAGACCCCTCTTCATCCTCTTCATAAGGATCTGAGACTGAACTAGAACTAGAACTCCCTTCTCATTATATTAGTCATAGCCTATTATCCCTCATTAGAAACACAAGGCCGAGGAACTAATTGCGAAGTATAACTACTTCCTTGACAAAAGGAAGATATCCCTTAGTAACACACACGACATGAATCAATTTCTAACTGTACACCACTTGGACATAGGGAAACACAACTATACAAGGAATTACTCCAGATTCCAGAAGGAACTATAAACAACACACCTACAAGTAACCTTTTATTACCTTGAACTAGGGAACTTTAACTCAATAGATAACTCACTTTTCTAACCTTGGCCCAGAACAATCTCACCAAAGCCTACTGAACTTTTATACCCCTTTATCACCACTTCACCTATATCCCACTTCCACCTAGAGAATTGAAACCTTGTCCACCTAGAAAACTTGCGCGTAGTAGACCCTACACACTTACTGATCAGTGATCACTTACTCACACACATGATATTGTTGTAGGGGAATTATGCATCCTGGTGAACAAACACTTAGTGATTGGTTCTATTGAATTTATATTAGAATGAGCTTGAATTTTGGTATTATACAATTAACCACTCTGAGACCTATAGAATTCATAGGGAGATCCTAGAGATATTTTTATGTCCCGACAATCAATACTTGAAGTGTCCCGTAATCCTACTCAATTCTTACCAATCATAGGAAAGAAGAGACAACAACGGCTCCATCAGTCATTTCAAATCATTGGTGAGGAAAGACATAACATCAATTACCTCGTTGTTACAACTTAGGACCATTAGAAAGGAAGAGAGGGTGAAGAAGCCCATACCATCATCAAATCATATTCTCATGAAATTTATTCTCTCAGACTTGTTATTTATTATATTCCTTTTCTTATACTGCCTTGGATTACTTATAGGAATTAGTCAGAGAAAACACCTGCCCCCTGAGAGCATTGATCCCACTTGGCCAAGGTTCTATACTCAACTCCTAGCTACGAATCGATAATCGACCTGTATTACTTCTACTGAAATTGACTATCAATAAGCCTAGCCAAGAAGCCCATCTAATTAGCAAAGAAGCCAATAACGGAAGCCAGTTCGATGAGCCAACTATCCAACAATTGTTCAACACTTAACAGAGCTATGTCTGCAAGACTGCATCACCATATGAAGAACAGTACATCACTGTGGAAATGAGAACACTAACCTGAGATAGAAACCCTCGATACAACCTGCAAACCAGGTTTTCTTAGAGGATTGCTAAACTGACTTCACTTTTCTTCCTAATATCCTGAATCCTTAACTAACTCCTTGGACTTTATTTACTTGGTAGAGATACTCTAGATATTAGGTTATATTAGGAGCAATAGGAAGACAGATAATAATAAAAAAATGACAAAGGAAAGGAAATATAATATACTAGTAACTCCTAACTAACAGGCTATACATTATAAACAATGTTCCACAGGGACAATGCATCCCCCAGGTGGGGTGCGTGCACCTCATGCTTCACACACACCTGGGACAGGGGGTGCTCGGAGAAACATTTCCCCATGTACCCTTTTTTGGGAGACATAGGGGGAAACATTTTCCCTGTGTGGGGGACGTGTTTCCCTTAAAGGGGTGCTTGTGGGTGTCTGCCCTCAGAAAGGGTTAAGTGACCCCCTTAATTTTGCTTGAAAACAATGATTTATGAGTGAGAAAACTTAATATTCAACTTTAGGCCCTACTAAAGCTTTGTAATTCAATGTAATTCATGGTAATGTTAAATTTTTAATGTAAATCAATTTAGAATCTAGAATGATGAATGGTGAATTTAATTCTTAAATCAATGTAGATTTTGGAATGGTGAATATGGATCAATGTATTTCATTATTGAATCTTGTGGTGTATGGATGAATGATGTATGTATCGGTAAGAACGATGAGTATGAATCAGTGTATTTCATTCCCAGTATGGTAGAGATGTTGTAACTTAATGTGATGTAATGTAAAGTAAACATTTTAACTCTGTAAAAAAAAAAAAAAACCTTATAACAATAAAATAATAATAAAAATAAAAATGAACCATGGTATTGATCCATGGTATTCATGTGAAATATAGCTTATTTAAAGGGGGAAATTAAACTAGTCTAGATCCATCTTAACTCTGGATCTACCAAGCACTGAGATATCAAAAGATTTGATCCCTCTCGACACTTGGTAGATCTGGAATTAAGATGAATCTAGGCTGGTTTAGTTCAATTATGTATGGATCAATGTATTTATGTTTTCATTATTGAATATGAATTTTAGCTCTGGGACGTCTCCCTGCACCCATCTCCCCGTCTTGGAGTCTTGCTTATAAATCAGAAGGATAGAACAAGTGGTATACACAACTTAGAACTATGGATCAGAAGGATAGAACAAGCGGTATACACAACTTAGACTTAGGGTCAACAAAACCAACCTAGGAAATCGAAATTTGGGATCATTGATGCAGATTACAGAATAGGAACGACGCCCTTTCATCCCTACTTTTGATACCCTTGCCTCTACCGTAGGGAAATAGGCGAATCTATTATCATAGGATGCACTATTCACACTGAAGTGATGCTGAGATCTTGATTCTCGCTGATCATTGGGTGGCTTGTGATAGATTATTGAGATTGTTTGGACCAATCGATGAGTGGTGATCTGTTTCTGATGATGCATGCTGGTTATTGGAATTATGTTTGCCAAGCACTGCCAAGGATCGAGATGATGGCTGATCATGTAGCTATAGGATTGACTTCGGTATCCTTTGGTATCCTTTAGCTATCATGTGCTGTTTACGGGGATCTTCAATCGCATCAGTGCAACTCTTACCTTTATGGGATCATATTAGTGAATAGGCTGCTCTCATTACATGGACTCTCTCAGTCAATATATTGAATCATTAGTAAATGAATTGGAAACGCATTCACTTTTATATGGTCTTTTTGGTTAAGGAGTTGATGACGCGGTGGCTCCGGCAAGTCCAAATGGTCTAGACATTTTGCTCTGGAAAAGACATTGGATCAAAGGAGAAAATCCACAGGAAGTTATAATATTCATGAGATGTTTTCATATAATATGAACTTCCTTACCATATGGGACTCTCTCCTTTATTATCAAATTTAACTGGGAAATAATCAAGGACAAGCGTTGCTGCATTGAACCCCTTTCTCGACCCGTAAACGACTATGAATGGTATCCCAATCAGGACTCAACTATTCAACAAGCATTTTCCTCTCAAGAAATTAATTTATTCAAGCAGCAATGCCGAGGCATTCTTGAGGGGTGATACCTAGTGTTATATATATAGGAGTTGTCTTTAGTGCAACTTTTCGGAGTCTCTAGTGCCGGAATCCGGTGAAAAAATTTGAGGTAAAATCTTGATTTCTGTTATTTAAACTGGTTTTTTCACTGTATATATGGATTCAGCACCTTAAAAAACCCCTAGGGCACTTCGATTGTGCAAGGTTACCCATCAAACTTCTGTTTTCAATGAATTCCTACCAGGTTTTAGAAAAATTAGACCAGAGAAATCCACTGGAAAAGCCTTCAAAAAGTCGCACTAAAGACTACTCGTGTGTATATATATATATATGTTTATGACTTAAATTAACAAGTCTTTTACTTTTGGATCTCTTCTAGTGCCATTGAATCCGCTGCTGGTGATTTGTTAAGTTGTCCAACATACATCTTTTACCTTTTTATCTGCTATAAGTTTTGATTTGGTTTTTATTGTTAACATAGCTTTCAGAGTTTCTGTTACCACGTTTGATATAAAATTGAACAGGTTGAATTTACTTATCAATAACGTCCACTAAAATATATTTGGTCTCTTCTTCCAGGCTCTTTCGGACAAGGATGCAGGAGAAAGTGTGATACGCCCCAGCTACCGAGGACCGTCTTATCTGACACTAACTTTGAAAGTCTGTGATGGAGTTTTTGCTCACAAGGACATTGTTGAGGGAGGCAAAGACCACCGGGATTTTACCACTTACCTTCGTCTTGGGAAAACATTATCCATTGGGGAAGACACTTTTGAAGATCTTGACGAGGTTTGTCCAATGCAGAATAACATTGTTTATGATACATGCTTATAGTCTAAAATGCTTAAATTTCTAAGTAGCTTTAGTTTAATTTATGTCTCCTCTGTTAATGTGAACTGCAGGTCATTGATAGATACGTAGACCCGCTAGTGAGCAATCTGAAGGTAATCCTTGCTTATAGGAAATTTAGAAGGGGCACAAAGGCAGAGGTTGATGATGTGTTGCGGAAAGAAAAATTTGAAAATCCAACAAGAATTTCATATTATTTATCTGTTTCACATGAACATCCTGGTACTTTTATTCTCTCTTATATCAAGGGCACAAATCCGCACCATGAGTATGTGGGGGCATATCCTAAAGGTTTCAAATTCAGAAAAAGGATGTTTGACAATCTTGACAAACTTATTGCTTATTTCCAGAAGCACATCAATGATCTTGTTCAGGATTCTCTTCCTCCAATAAGATCTGTTGCTGCAATGGTTCCCATGAAGAGCCCAGGTCCAGGAGGATCTGCAGGAGGAGGTGGTTCTGGTGGTTCTGTTGGCAGTGGCTGGGGAGGTTCTGCCACAAATAGTGGTGCGGGAGGGGACGGTGGATGGCAGGGCCACTCAGGTACAGAGTGGGAGAGGTCCTCAACACCAGGTTCAAGGACAGGTGGAAATGATTTTACTCATAATAATGCCAGCGGTGGACCTCCAAGTGGTTTGCCTAGACCACCACATGGTCGTGATAGGGGAGGTGGAGGAAGAGCGGGTGGTGGTCGGTTTGGCAGTTGGAATGAAGGAAGAGAAGGTGGTTTTGGTAGGGGCGGGAACGATGGTAGGGGGGGAAGTATGAGAGGTAGATGGAGTGATGATGGAGTAAATAGAAGGGGAAGAAATAATTTCAGGGATAGAGGTGTCGGAAGGGGATCGTACGAATCAAACAACAACACTAGATGGGGCCAAAGTCCTAACGCTAAAGATGCTGGTGGAAGCTTTAGTAACCAACAGAGGGGTGATGTATGGGCATCGAAAGCTGATGAGTGGGGCAGCAATTCAGGCAACAGGATTCAAGATTCTCCTGCTAGAGGAGGTTGGACCGTGAGCTCAGGCGAAAGCGGATGGAGCAAACAAGGCAATGATGGGCATGATATTGGCAAGGTGAATGATGGCTGGAACGCTGCCAAAACTAATGATCGAGATGCCACTTCCAAGGATAATGCAGGTGGATGGGACTCTGCTTCGAAGGGTGTTATTAGTGGGTGGGATTCAGATCCCATTAGTGGAAATAGTGGATGGGATGCCCCTATTAAAGCTGGTCACAATGATGGCAGAATGAATTCTGTCAAGAGCAGTGATAAGTCTAGCGTTGGGTGGGGTGGTATTGAAGCAGCCATGGACCAGCATAGACAGGCTACAGCTGATGGCTGGGGTAGTAATGAAGCAGGCAGGGGCCAGCATAGACAGGCTATTGCTGATGGGTGGGGTAGTACTGAAGCAGGCATGGGCCAGCTTCAACAGGCCGCAACCGATAGCTGGGGAATGGGTGGAGGAAAGGAAATTGATAGCGCACGAAAAGGTTGGACAACAGAGTCGGATGGATGGGGTGACGGAACAGTTCATAAAGCAAATGCTAGTGGTAGCGGGTGGGTTTGACGGGAGGAGTGCAATGTTAGCCTGTTGTAAATATAATTAACATTAATGTCCCAGTTTGGTGTGAACTTAGATCTGTAGGCTTTAAGGCTAGAGATGATAACAAATTATTTCTGGGCAGTCATGTTGCAGTGTTTGCTGTAACTTTGTTACTGCGTTTGAAGCAATTTTATGTATTGTCACCTTGCTCAAAGAGATCTTTCATCTTCTCAAAGAGATGGACTTTACATTTTCTTTGTGAGGGTTCGCTGTTTTTTTTGGGGTAAATAAGAAAGTTAAAATTATGTTACTGCAATAATGTTTACAGAACGCAAACGCTATTCTGATGGCTGCAAAGAAGGTCCTTTTACGTTAGTGGACAACTCCCAAAAATAAAGATTATAGTGGACAAATCCCTAAAATAAAGAGGTGAATTGTTGGCACAGGTTTCGAGGGCCGTACATTTCATTATCATTTTAAAGAACATTAACGCACAATTATTTTATTATAAACGATTTTACCATCAAGTGTCACTTTAATATCATCAAAATAGTTAATTGCATTTATGAAGAGCGAAAGAGTCACGTTGCTGCCAATAATGAAAACTGCATATTAATGGTGACACTCTCATTTTGCGCACCGTGAATGAATTGTTCTTTGTATTTTAAATATGTAAAGGGGTTGGATTGATCCCACTTGCTGCATTAAAGGCCTCCATTTTAGTCCATAACTTTATGCTTTGACGAAAAACAGTTGTAAAATGAACAAATTGTGGATATAAAATTTGGCGAAAATATTTTATAATGGACATGTAAACTTTCAAATATCCACCCAACTGACTTTATAAATCAAATGATTTAAGGCCTAATGGACATGTAAACTTTCAAATATCCACCCAACTGATTTTATAAATCAATTGAAATAAGGCCTAAATAATGATAGCTGACATCTAATTTGTCATTGTTTTTATTTTAACAGTAAAGAGGAGTAGATTTATATTAATCCGTGTCCGGTCGCAGCAAAAACGGGAGATTACATTTTGTTTTCATTGCCATCCAAGGGCATCTCATTGCACAATAACTGTACATGCCCATTTTCTTTTCAAAATTTCAAAATGCGACTGAGAATTTACATATATACTAGGATAAGCTTGGCAATACTGCGCTAAAAACAAAATACATTTCAAATTTACCATAAAACACTGTCAAATGAGGTAGACTAGTCATCCAGTTCAGCAGGTCTATTGAGGTCAATTCCAGTCGATTCCTCAACATTCTAAGAGTTATTTTCAGCCAGTTGAATTTGCAGATATCAATTTGACTACCTAAGGCATACACCTCGTCTTCCAGATGGTGTATCTTCTGGTTCTTCGCTATGCTTCTCTCGTGCATTTCACAGCCTTCCTCGCGTTGTGGAAAACATTTCCGAAGATCTGCTAGACTCGTTCTTAATTCATAATGCTCTCGCTTACATGGGCCACATGCATGTGCGGAGAATGTGGCCAGAGGAGGGCACTTCTCCCATTTCCGGTCAGAACGACCCGCCAACCTACTCAAGCATCGGCGTCGATATCCCCAAGATTCAGAATCCATGTTGTCTAAGAGAAAGAGATAAACCAAGGGAAAACCATTGACCCAATTGCCACAGAGGAATAGAGGTCGTGACCCAAATGCCACAGAGGAGGAACAATAATCCAATTGACTCCACAGCGCCCAGATGGCACTAAGAAGGGACAAAAACCCAAATTGACACAATGGAATTAAAAACAGTGCCCAATTGACACCACAATGCCCAAAATCACATAAAAGCAAGACGCATAATCCCCAACAATTATTTCTTGAACAATTATCTCTGGCAAATGGCGCTCACCCGACTGACATTCTTCGACAATTTTCTCTAACCAAGGGTAGCTCTCAATAGCCAGAATTGTCCACAGACAATCTCGACACTGCAAGAGAATCCTTCCATCTGCAACCTTTCGAGCAAAATACTTTCTATTACAGAATTTGAGACCTTTATTCCCCAATTTATAGTAGTTACTGAGCCGAAACATTGCATACATACCTCTCGAGTCTCGATTCACTGCCATGATTATCTTGAAGCTTGAAACAACTTCCACCTGATGCAAATTGACTATCCCTTGCACGAGCCATCTAATCCCGCCCAGGGGAATTAAATGAGGCTCTTGCTCTGAGGATTCATGCATGAAGCTGGTTTGCTTGTTCATGCTACAGACCTGATTACAAAACTCAACACAGAGTTCTCACACTTATTCCTTGCTCTGCGCCAGGTGTCCGGGGCTGCTGAGATATGCAACCACTAGTTGAGTGTGAGGTAAGGGTGATGCACGAAAGATGCTAGATGGGGGGGACGAGGGGGTGCCAATAGGGATGTTGGATGTCATGAGGGCAGTGAGTGGGGATAGAGTGGTGATGGGGGGCCGGGGTTGGAATGAGGGGGCAGTGGAGGACAATAGAAGGGATTTAGAGAGGGGGAAGCGTGGAGGAAGAAGAGGGGGAGAAGAAGAAGGGGGAGGGAACATAGGGAGAAATGCATAATTCACCCCAAGGGATGGAAGGGGTAGCATAGATTTTTATAACTTTTAAACCCAAGGTGCATGATTTTTGAGTCTGATCTTTAGTATAGGAGGAGAAATTTATCATCGAATTTAGGACTTTCATACTTGAGTTTAGCAGATGGGAAGGTAGCCTTCAATTCCATTTACCTTGTTACAACTTTCTTTCATGTGGCAAGCCAAATTGGCTTGCAGGTCTGCCTCCTTATTTAGACTTTTTAAAATACGAAAGAATTACAGATGTCAAAAGAGAGGGAGCAAGCTAAGGGCTCACTTTAACAATTTGCTCCTCAAATTCCATCCCCACAAGCATCAATGAACACAGTAAACTTAATTAGTGAAATAACTTTTGACTTAAATTTAATTACTAGCATTATTATTATTATTATTATTATTTTATTTTATTTATTTATTTTTTGAAAAAAAAATTATTATTGGGGCATTCCTTTTCGTTGCCAAGGATGCCACCAGACTGGACATTTTCTCATGGAATGTCCTCGGCGTGTAGTGTTTGAGTTCATGTGTTTTATAACAAAGCGAGAATTACCCAATATGTTTATATCCTTGATTCATTTTTGTTGAGCTAAAGTAAGGCCGAAATATAACATATTCTTGATTCATTTTCGCTGAGCTAAAGTGAGGCCGAAATATAACCCATAAGCCTTTGCTTGTTTATTAGTTTCCCTTTCTAATTTATCATTGTTAATAGCAATATATTCACTCTATCAAAATAGCCTGCTTGGTGGAGAACAAATGCATTTAAAAGTATCTCTATGATTGCACTTCTCATTTATTGAATTGAAGCGGATAAATTTTGTTTGTTTGTTTGTTTTTTTTTTCCAATTGATTCAATAATTGGATTAATGGGGTTTTTTTCATAATTATATATTTATAAATTTTTATTTATTTATTGAAGTGACTTAATAATTAGATAAATTCAACATTTTTCTGTGATTAATATTTTAGAGACACTTCCTAGTTCGGTATGGAAAATATATTGTAAAACCCTGTTATGTAATTTAAACATTTGGACTTATCAAATTACATAAAAATATAAATAAAATAAAATTAATAATTATAATTATTAATACTGAAATCAATCTAGATGTATTTAACTGTGGATTTATCACATGTCGAGAGGGATCAAATCTCTTCAAGTATAAGCCTTTCCTCAAGTATTGCACTCAAAAAAGAGGTTTTCACATTGAGAGATTTGATGCCTATGTGCTTGATAAATCCAAAGTTAAGATGGATTTAAGCTAGTATATTTAAATTACTCACTTTATATATATATATATATATATATATATATATATATATATATATATATATATATATAATAAAGTAATTTAATTCGAGATTAACAAAAAAATCCAAAATTACATGAACATAACATTGTAAATGTCATTTCCATCGGTTCTGTTAGATCCAAATGAAGAGACCAAGAAGTTTGTTTCTGGAGCAAAATTGGTTGATGAGAAAATCAAGAGCGTGTTACCCAAAATTCTTGCAGTAATAATATGTTAGGGCCTATTCAACACCCTTTCGACAACATAATTTAGAAGAAAAGAATAAAGAAAGAAAGAACGAAAGAAAGATACTTCATAATTCAACATTTGATTCATTAACCATTTCAAAAATTCATGTGTTATCATTTAAATCAAGTATTTTAAAAATTAATCTCAAAGATGGGCAAAATTAATATTTGATCTGCGAAGTTCCTTTTTACAGTTGAAGGCCATCATATTATCGACTTCTTTGTTATTTCCCTTGTAGGCATGAGTAAAAGTGGTGACAAAGGGGAGATTGCAGATGTTTGATATATCACACATGGGGATGTAATAGAAAAATTCTTAGCTCAATATTTCTATTCTCTCATTAGATCACAAGGAAGGAGTTCTCCAAGACTTGAATATGAGTGATTCCTTGTTTTCAATATTAACTAGTAAGATTATATTTGGTTGTCGATGACTGGAAAATGTTGGCTTTGAAACTGAGGATAAGATTTTGAGAAAGGAAAATCATTGCCCCTATTCTTGGTGGAGTTCCTCGGGATGCTCCACAAAAATTTCTCTAGGGGTTTAAGTGTCAATAATTATATTGAGTTTTGAGCACGTTGAGGTACCGATGATAGTAAATGGAATGTGCATATGATATTCAAATTTGAGATGCACATTTAAAGGGAAACGTCCTTGATTTCAATGATTAAAAGTGTTTCTTCTAATCTTGACTTCATATGCTATGATGAGGGGCAAGGCTTTGATGTTTTTGCTTCTTTGTCCTTATGCTAGTTCCTTAAGGCAACTTCAATTGAGTCTCCTTGCTATTTTGATTTCAACCTTGTTAAGTCCTTGGACTTCAATCCAAACATGCTTAGTGAATGGACAATAGAGGATGAGATGTGTATTTATTTCTAGATCTAATTCACACAACTTACATGTTTCAGGGCCCTTAGAGCTTCTATTTTGAAGTAGTCCTAGGTTAGGGATCTATTATTGAGCAAAAGCTAAATAGATAATTTATCTTTGGTGGGGAATTTCTATTTTGGAAGTGCTTTTTACCACTAGCATGAGGGCCTATCGAACCCTTCAATGGCCAAATAGTTGTAATTTTGTCTAGGTTCATAGCCACTTGAGGCATTTTTTGACCATAAGAGTGCATACTCTTCTCTATTGATGAAAACACTAAATTTCCTAAGATAGTCCATGTAAGAGGTCAAGATACCTCTAGAAAACCCATTATAGTTGTATGGGATTCAATGCTAGCTCTATTCCAATTTGACATGGGATATGACATGTCTTTAATTTGAGATAAAGGTTCATAGGGACATGTAGTATATGTTGATCTTTACTTCCAACTTCAAGGTCAAGGCTAACCTGGACCATCTCCCCTTTCCCAACCCTCCAAATTAATTAGTTTTCAATTAAAGTCAAGGTCATGATGGTGGCTTTCTAGATGATGGTAGAGGATTGGACCTTTTTGTTTGGGGATTGAATCCAATCTTCAGTAGAAAGAGGGTTAAGGTACTTGTCCTCTACAAATTGTGCCTAGTATCCTTTTCCCTAAATAAGCCTACAAACATTCTTGGTTGCCAAGGCTTTGGAGAGGAGAAATAGATTTTTGAGACCCTAGCCTCCTTGAGTTTTAGGGATGGCTAGTTTTCTTCAAGAGACTAGTGCATTTCCATTCTTCTCCTAGTTTTCTTACTAAAATAATTGGGTAACAAAGCCTGTGAATTTTTATAGATAGAGGCATCCAATAAACTGAAATGGATTGAAGGACAAATTTTATAGGCACTAGATGATCATTGTGAGATAGCCATTTGTTGCACCAATTGTTCAATTTATTTTTTATCTTTCTATGAGCCATTACTAGTGTCCCTTCAGGCATAGGTTGACTTTTAAATGAAACCAAAATATTCGATACTGGCTTCAAAGGATGAGATTATAAAGGGGAAAATTTGAGCTAAGTAGTGCTTTTCATGTTTAGACCCTAGCTAATCACCAAAGATTTGGAAGAATTTATCACCATACCCATCATCATGCAAAAAAGGTATAAAATTTCGAGTTTAGCCACCATACATTTGGAGCCATCATAGAATGTTAGGATGCCATCTACAAAAAGTAAGTGTGAAACACATAAATAATTTCTAATGGGAATAGGTTCTTTGAAAGAGTTGTTTGCTATCTTTGTCTTAAGATCCCTACTTAATCCTTCTACTACCAGGAGGAAGAGTAGTGGGGGAGGGGGAGGGGGAGGGGGTGGGGGAAGGACATCCTAGGCGAATTCCCTTTTCAGAGTTGAAGTAAGGTGAGGTCAATCCATTGATCAATATTGTGAAAGTCACAAAACAAATACAACCCATTACCCATGCCACAAAGTGTAAGTTCAATCCGAGATGGAAAAATAATGAATTGAAAGAAGAGCTAGCTGACTTTGTCAAAGGCCTTGGACAAGGCAACTTTGCTTATCATGGCCTTTTTTTTTCATTTAGTGTAACCCTTCGTAGGAAACACCAATTTCCTTATGTATTGGATGCCTTTTAAGGAAGCCAAACTACTAAGGGGAGACTTGCTCAGAGATAGTTTCTTGATCTTGTAGGAGACGATTTTTTATGTGATCTTATACATGATATTGCAGAGTGAGATTGGATCAGAATTCTCAAAATTGTGTGGTTTTCCTTGTTCTAAACAAGTGCAATGAAAGTGGTGTTGAAGATATCTAGGATCTTCCTAGAGAGTTCATATGCTTCCACTACCCTTTCGATATCCACCTCAACAAAGTCATTACAACTTATAAAAATTATGGGGGTAACCTGTCTAGACCTAAGATCTTGTCCTTTTAGAAGTTTTGATTCTGATCAATTCCTCTTTTCCGACTTCCACCATGAGATGTTGGTTATCTTCCGAGTCAAAAAAATATAGGGAAGAAGTTGGATATTCTAAGAATGGAATTAGTTGTGGCTTTGTTTTCCTATTTAAAATTATTTTGGAAATAAGAGACCCCTTTATAAGGAAACCAAATCCTTCTAAAGAAAGTCTTTAGGTAATGACCTCTTCTATTTCTTGTAGGAGCCTTTCTTCCTTTTCTAGTTTGTATTTAGATCATTGGATTTCCAATTGTTTAGCATACATAAATTCAAATATAATTTTGGGCCAGTGTAACCAAAACTTGGGGGATGAGGGAAGTCATTAACTAAGCCAATGATCAATGCTCCATTATGTAACATTGAGAATGGTGAGTACCCAAATTGGTGATATAGGCTTTTACATTTAATAAATCACAATCTAACATTAGTTATAAATCATGATCTAGGGCTGCTCATCCTGGGCCTTGGGTGAGTGAGGAGAAGTGATTTCCTTGGGTCATGTTGGAAAATGTAACTAGTTTCAGTCTTCATAATTGTTATTGTACTCATTTCAATATGTGTATCTTATGTAGCAAACACAAGAAGAAAGATAATTTATTATTTTAAAGCATGGGTTTCATGTTTCTTATTGTTGGTCTTCTAGGTAAAATCATGTTCTTCATGCTTCTAGAGTTTAATATTAGGTCATAGGATTTAAATGAGTCAAGGGAGTCAACATCATGATTATAAGACACTTCTAGGGAAGATATATCTTGTAAAATAAATTATTTTGAGTCTAGAAAGTCCTGGAAGCCTCCAAAATACAAGTTGGCCCTAGCAACTACAAGTCGACCTAAAGGAGGGAATTCGACCCCTTGGAAAGGCTATAAATACATGCAACTTCGACCTCATTAGTCACTCATTCGATCTCTCTCATAAAGATTTCGATATGAAGTTGGGAGCTAGAAGAAAGGAAGAGCGAAGGTCTAGAAGGGAAGGAGAATCCAAGAAGAAGCAAAGTTTGTTTTTGGGCTCTATCTCTCTTTCACATGCAAAAACTAGGGTTTCTGCAACTTCAAAGAAGGTTAAAATTACAGATCCAAATTGCAGGATCAAGTTGTTGGAAGAGCGAGTATTCTGATTTGACTTCGTTGACCTTGGGAGACATTATCTTGCTCAAAGGAGGATCTCTTGAAGAACTGTCTTGTGCCAGAATTAGGTTTTTTGCAGCAACTACAAGATTGAAGTTGCAGGACGAAGTTGTAGGACAAAGTTGCAGTGTTGAATCTGGGGTCGAAGTTGATGCTGGAAGCTAGTTGAAGCAAGATTAAGCCTTGTTTGATCTGACCTAACTGGGAGGGATTCTTGGAGGGTTGACTTGGTACTTGGAGGAGGACTTGGTCTAGGGTTTGGGTCTTGGTTGTCTCATTTGAAGTAGATTCTATAAGAAGAGAAGAGATTTTTCTGGGTTTTCCCCTTCGAAGGATTTTGCTCTGGCTTGGAGCTTAATTTTTGTGTCCATTTTCTTTACTATTTTTCTCTTAATATTTGTTTGATG
Source organism: Pinus albicaulis (assembly GCA_034641835.2). Classification (NCBI taxonomy): domain Eukaryota; kingdom Viridiplantae; phylum Streptophyta; class Pinopsida; order Pinales; family Pinaceae; genus Pinus; species Pinus albicaulis. Next base: position 398,762,122 of record CM076570.1, read on the forward strand.
AAGAATATCTAATAAAGAAAACACACGAAGATAAATAAAGTTCATAAGAAATTATTAAGGTTAAGGAAAATTTGAATTAACAACTTCCGTATTGCATTTTCCAACATGGAATCAGAGCTAAGGTGAACAAGAGAAGGCAACTAAAAGGATCATCTTGTGGACACAAAGAATGGTTTGCTAAGGGGAATCACTTGCAGAAGAATCAAATACTTATTGAAGAAAGAATATTTCATCAAGGAAAGTATTGAAAGAGGAAGATTACCGATAAGGTTATTGATCTCTCTTGAAAGGAGATCTATTTAAAGGCTCACTATAAGACATGTTTGAAGGAAACATCAAAGGATCTCGGTGTCATTCATCACTCTTGGAAGCTGTTGTTGAAGGAATCCTAGAAAACATCTTTCAAGGACATCACTGAATTCTCTTTGAAGATCTTGAAAGCATCAGGATAATTGGAGATGCCATCAAAGAAGAGAAGACTCTTGGTTGACAAAGCATGAAGTAATGGAATATGCCCTCAATGAAGTTACTGAACCTAGCAAAGACAATAATAAAGAGTTAGAAAATTGCAAGAAACAACAAGTGAGGGCACAAAGGATCATTGTTGAATCCATTAAGGATCATCTTGTTCCCTTTGTTTCTAATTTAAGGACATCTAAGGCTATATATTATAAGCTAGTAAAGTTGTACTCTATAAGTAAATCAGGTCAAAATATTTCCTTAAGAAACCAACTATACAAAATAAGGAAATTGAAGGATGAAGACATGCCCTCCTATCTGATGAAGATTTCACAAATAAGAGATCAATTGCATGGGCTTGGGGAGACCATTTATGTCTATGAGATGACCATTTGTGTATTGAATGCTTTGCCACTAGAATGGAGCGATTTTGCAATTGACATCCACTCCAAGAATGATACTACTCATTTTGATGTGTTGTGGGATCAATGCATCTTGGAAGAGACTAGGATCAAGGCGAAGGATTACACTGAATCGAATGAACAGTATCAAGCCTTTATTGCAAGAACCAAGAAGCTAAAGAAGGGAAAGTTTGGAAAGTCCAAGAAGAGGTCAGATATGTCCAAGGTTCAATGCTTTGGATGCAATGAATATGGACACTTTAAAATGGACTGTCCAAACAAGTAGAACAACAAAAGAAATGAAAGAAGTGAAGCTCACACAACTAAACAAAAGGGAGAACCTGAGAAGAAGCTGAAGAGAGAAGATATAAAAGATATTTACTATTAAAGAAGACATCCTCTATGTCAGGTTCTTTATGAAGTTTTTCCTTCCTTCATTTAGAATAGTATGCATTATTGTTTACTCTAGAAGAGTCTTGTTTTTGTAAAAGCATGGCATCCTAGATAGTAGCATATTTAGAGTCTACTTGATTGAGTTGCTTTTAATCATCTAGTCTTTCAAAATTGAGAAGATTGGGACCATTTTGCATATTATTGTTCATCCAAGCGTTATCTAAAATTATGTTAGAGGTATTTATTTTGCTAAGATGGATCATCAAGATCCTACAAGAACCATCATTTTGGAAGGTTCCTGGAAGAAGCATTATGACAAGGTTAGTATATATTCCATATAGTATGGAAACAATACTCTTAAAGGATGAAAGAATGCAATTGGTCAAGTTGAAGGCTCATTTAAGGTCAAATAGCTAGATGATTGTATGAAAGCATTGGAATGCATATTTGAAGTAATTCTTCTCTTGGATAGGATTCATATGTACAAGAATCTTGTAAAAGAAGTTAGTCATAAAATATGCTTAGTATGGTTATATGATTCTTAAAAGAAGAATTTGACTTACTCTAGAATGAATAAAGGATCAAGACTTTCTCACTAGATTATATAGAACAATGATCAACATCTAGTATAGCCTCCAAAAGAAAATTATAACTTGGTAATCAAGTTCGATCCTTGGGCACTCTGATGCATGAAGGAATATTCTCGTGGAGATGGACATGAGGATGTTGATGTTTTGATGAGAAAGCCACATGATGAGGTAATTCTAATATTTTGTTATTGGTTATCTTGTTAACATTTTGTTTTGCTACCTGGAAGGATATTGCATGAATATATGATGAGCGTTGAGGCAAGTTCAACATATGATTTTTGCAATTACGAAGTCAAGATGTTTTCATCTTGAGATTAAAAGGTAGTAGTACGAGAATATAACCTAAAGTTAAAGTTCGTACAGAAAAAGAGATTACTTTCATGAGGAAGAGATGATTAGCTTGAACGATGACAAGATGAAAGTGATGTGCAAGATTGATGACCTGGACCCTGTCATAAGATTGAAGGAAGAAGATGGCTCCATGATACCCAAGAAGGAAGAAAGATCGATATAATGAGATGTGAAGGAAAGAGGGAGCCATGCAACTATCTCCATAAAGAACATGTGGTTGATACTCTTATGGAAACATGCTACAAATCTTGTGGCTATGAATTCCCAAATTGAAAAAGAAGTCAGGAATCTTCTCTAGATTTGAGAGGGATTAAATGAGTCTCCTTGAACAAGAGAAAGGATATATTCCCTAATCAAGAGAGAATGGAGATATCTTCTCTGTTGGAAAATGGAAAGTTGCAACTTATTTAAATCTTATTTTCCTTAACCTTAATATTTTCTTGTGAATTTGGTTATTCTTCTTGTGTTTTTAGTTAGATATTTTCAGCAAAAAAATATCAATAATGAAACAACAACAAAGGAGACAAAAATTAGGCTCCAAGCCAGGGAAAAGCCCCTCCAAGTGGGAAACCCATAAACTCTTCTCTTCTTAGAATATGCTTCAATTGAGACACAAAGACCCAAACCCTAGACCAAGTCCTCCTCCAAGTACCAAGTTAACCCTTCTAACAATTCCTTTCTTGATCCTGAACTAACTAGCTCAGTTCTGCACCTTCGGCATGTTACCTCAGTTTTGTACCTTTGGCTTTTTCAACACCTTCGGCTCAGTTCTGTATCTTTCGCCTATTTTGTACCTTCGACATGTTCTGCACCTTCAACTTAGTTTTGCACCTTCGACTCAATTCTGCATCTTCAACTTAGTTCTGTATTGTTAGCCTATTCTATACCTTCAACATGTTTTGTACCTTCGGCCTCCTTCTGCAACACCAGAAACCTTACAACTTCGCACGCGTGAGAGAGATATAGCCCAAAAACAAGATATTTTGTCCTTCTTTCTTCTCCTAGGCCTTCACTCTTCTTCTTCATGCTTCCCAGCTTTAGATCGAACTCTTTCTTGATAAATTGAACTTGTGTGTGAGTGAGTTCTAAATGAGGTCGAACTACTTCTTTATATAGCCTTCTCAAGGGGTCGAATTCCCTCCTTTAGGCTGACTTGTAACTGCCAGGGCCGACTTGTACTTTTGGAGTTTCTAGGACTTTATAGACTAAAAATTAATTATTTTTACAATTACATTTTTCCTGAAAGGGTATTATAAACATGGTGTTGACTCCTTTGGCTCATGACAATAAATTCTAAGACCTAACAAGCCCTAAAAGCAAAATAACATGCTTTTATCTAGAATACCATCAATAAAGAGCATGAAACCCATGCTTTAATAATAATAACTTTTTTCTTTTCTTCTCTTGTTTGTTACATAGGAAACATATTGAAATGAGTACAACAATAATTATGAAGACCAAAACTAGTTACATTTTCAACACTCCCTCTTAACTAGGGAGGTATTCATAATTGTACAACATCATTCTCACATTGAAGAGTTCTCATAAGAAGAGTCGGATTGATAAGCCATATTGTAAGCATCATCATTATTACCAACACTATCTCTGAGGCCTAACTAGACAAGCTCTTCTTTATTCAAGAGCATTATGCTGGGAGGATTTACATGTGATAGTGACACTACCTCTACAAGCTACATACCCCATCCGGACGTCCACAAGGTAAGTCCTTTTAGGACTATTTTTATCTTCGATCTTCATACTTGAGTCCTTAAAAAATATCGGCCCACTTTGACCACTCTTCTCTTTGATTCATGTCCCATCCTCAAACAATGTTAGTACCTTTCATTTCTTGGATATTATACCCTCAAGGAAAACACAAATGCTTATCCAATCCTCCACCATTCTCTCTTCGAGGCCTTCACTATGACTTACAACTGTTAGTCTTGGGCAAGTGCTTCACAAATGAAGCAAAGAATGCACATGTGATGTCCAACATCATTCCCTCTCAACTAGAGAGGATGTCCATATTCTCTTTGTAATCAAATAATAGATTGTTTCTCCTATTCAATGAGACTTCCTTACTCCCAAAGTCAACACCAAAAGTCTTATATCTTGTCTTCATAAGAGTATCAACTTCTAGTTCTCCATAGCTTCCTGGCTCCCTCTTTCCTTCGCATCTCTTGTATCAAGCTTGCTTTCTTTCAAGGTATCATGGAACCATCTCCACTCTTTATTCTTGTGACATGATCTAGGTCATCTCTCTTGTTTATCACTTTCATTTTTGATATGAAGGCATTGCATTGAGCCTTCCCACACTTTAAGTTGATCATGGATTCCCTGTGAGAGTGATCTTTCTTGACCTTCGGGTTTACCTTTACATGTTGAATTTAGAATTTCTAGGTACCACATGTTGAAATTTCCTCAACATTCTTCATCCATTTCCATCCTTATAGTTGCACTTTCCTCAACTGTCATCATGAATTCCCGCAACATCCTTCGAGGTAGCAAAACAATACATTAACTATATAACCAAGCAATAATTAAAGTAGACTTACCTCATCATGATGACCTTCTCGTTCCATCAAAATCCTCATTGACCATCTCCATTTGAAACTTCCTTCATGCATAAGAGTGCCCAAGGATCGAACTTGATTATCAAGTTGCAACTTTTCTTCTGGAGATTATACTAGATATTGTTCATTATTTTCATATTATAGAGAAAGTATTAATTCTTTATTCACCCTAAAGTAAGTCAAATCTTATTCTTTTCAAGCATCATATATCCATATACTTAAGCATTAATTATGACGATATATATTTTCACAAGATTCTATACATATGAATCTTATCCAAAGTTTTATATCCAACACACATTCCTATGCTTTCACCTAATCATCAAGCTATCTGTCCTAAAGTGATCCTGGAACCTAGCCCATTGCATTATTTCATGCTTTTAACAATATTGATTCCACATTACATGGAATATCTACTAGCCTTTTCATGATTTTTTTCCCAAGGAACTTCCAAAATGATGGTCCTTCCTAAATCATGATGATTCAACTAAGCAGGATGACAAATTCTAACATAATGTTAGATAATACTTGGATAAACATTATGCAAAAATGGTCAATCTATCCATCTATCTAAATGATCTCTACAAAGCAACTTAATCATGTACATGCTACTATCATATGCTTCTCTCTATTATGCTATATACTATTTAAAGGAACTAACATTCTATATAAAGAACCTGCCAAATAGAGTGCATTCTTTAACAATAGAGATCCTTCACTTCTTCCTTCTTCCTTCTTCCTTCTTCGACTTCTTCTCAGGTTCTCCCACTGCCTCAGCTACATGAGCTTCACTTATTTCCTTTCTCTTGTTGCTCTGTTGGCTTGGAAAATCCCTCTTAAAGTTTCCAAACTCATTGCACTTAAACCATTGCACCTGGGACATGTCTTTCTTCTTGGACTTTCCAAACTTTCCCTTCTTCAACTTCTTGACTCGAGCTAGAAAGGCTTGAGATTTCTCATCTAATCCAATGTCATTTTTCACCTTAATCCTTGATTCTTCCAATATGCATCAGGCCCAAAACTCATCAAAGGGAGTTGAATTTTTCTTGGGGTATATGCTTGTTGCAAAGATGCTCCATTCCGACGGTAATGCATTTAGTACACATATGGTTACTTCCGAATCAAAAATTGTTTCCCCAAGTCCTTGCAAATGGTCTCTTAGCTAAGAGAATTTCATGAGAAAGGATTCCATATCCTCATCCTTTGAATTCTTCATTCTATATAACTTATTCTGCAAAGATATATTTTACCATGATGTACTTACAATATAAAAATTCACTAACTTATCATACATAGCCTTGGAAGTTTTCAAGTTTGCCACAAATGGAACTAGAGAATATTTAATAAATTCAACTATGATCCTTTGAGCCCTTACTTCCGTTTCTTTTACTTTTCTAGTTCTTGTGTCTTGTCTTTGCTATGTTCAGTGATTTCCCTAGTAACATATTCCATTACTTCTTGGTCTGTGAGTATCAAGTCAATTATTTTCTTCCATGTTAGATAGTTTGATGCCCCAACGAGCTTATTTCTCTCCTTGTAGAAAGAACCCATATGACTTGTAGATTTAGACATGATGTAATAATATGATACTTGCTTGAGACCAATATTATCTTTGATGACGCCTTCAATATTCTTGATTCTTTCAAGATCTTTGAAGAGACTTTCTGGAAAGATGTTCTCTAGGATTCTTCGAACAACAACTTCCAAGAGTGATGAGTGATAACAAGATCCCTTGATGTTTTCTTCAAAGAGGCCTGCCAATGAGTCTTCAATTAGATCCTGTCAAGAAGTAATATTCATTGTAGTCTTCTTCTTCAGGATTTGATAGTTTCTTTTTTCCTTTATTGATAAGCAAATCCTTCTAGTTTCCTTCCAACTATCTTCCTTGTTCACCTTAGCTCTGATACCATGTTGGAAAATCGAATCTTTTTTAAACCTTATTTTCCTTAACCTTAATATTTGCTTGTGAACTTAATTATTCTTATTGTTTTATTTAGTTAGATATTTTCATCAAACAAATATCAAGAATGAAACAACAACAGATGACACAAAAATTAGGCTCCAAGCCAGGGCAAAACCCATCCAAGGGGAAAACTCAAAAACCCTTCTCTTCTTAGAATCTGCTTCAATTGAGACACAAATACCCAAACCCTAGAGCAAGTCCTCCTCCAAGTACCAAGTCAACCCTTCTAACAATTCCTTCAGTGAACCTGCACCAACCGACTTAGTTTTTCACCTTCGGCCTGTTACCTCATTTTTGTACCTTCAGCTTGTTCTGCACCTTCTCAGTTCTGTAACTTCGACTTATTCTGCACCTTTGGTCTGTTATGTCCCTTCGGACTATTCTATACCTTCGGCTCAGTTTTGTACCTTCGACATGTTTTGTACCCTCTCAGTTCTGTAACTTCGGCTTATTCTGCACCTTTGGTTTGTTATGTACCTTTAAATTGTTCTATACCTTTGGCTTAGTTCTATACCTTCGGCATGTTCTGCACCTTCAACCTGTTCTGCACCTTCAGCTTAGTTTTGCAACTTCGGCTCAGTTTTGTACCTTCGACCTATTTTATACCTTTTGCCTCCTTTTGCAACACCATAAACCCTATAACTTAGCACGTGTGAGAGAGATAGAGCCCCAAAACAAGATATTTCATCCTTCTTTCTTCTCCTAGGCCTTTTCTCTTCTTCTTCCTACTTTACAACTTCAGATCGAAATTGTGAGTGAGTGAGTTCTAAATGAGGTTGAACTGCTTCTTTATATAGCCTTCTCAAGGGGTCAAATTCCCTCCTTTTGGTCGACTTGTAACTGCCAGGGACAACTTGTACTTTTGGACTTCCCAGGACTTTCTAGAATAAAAAATAATTCCTTTTACAATTACATTTTTCCTGGAAGTGTCTTATAAACATGATTTTGACTCATTTGACTCATAACAATGTATCCTTAGACCTAACAAACACTAGAAGCATGAAGAACATGCTTTTACATAGAATACCATCAATAGAGAGCATGAACCCCATGCTTTAATAATAATAAAATTTTCTTTTCTTCTCTTGTTTGTTACATATAATACATATAGAAATGAGTACACCAACAATTATGAAGACCGAAACTAGTTACAATTTCAATATTCTCTAGTTGAGAGGGAGTGATGATGTACATCACACGTTCATTCTCTTCTTCATGTGCCATGCACCTAACTAGGAACAACAAACGTAAGTCTAAGTGAAGGCCATGGAGAGAGAATTGTGGAGGAATAGATAAGCATATGTGGTTTCCTTGAGGATAGATAATCCAAGAAATGAAAGGTACCGACACTCTTTGAGGATAAAACAGATATCCAAGATAAGAGTGGTCGAAGAGGATCGATATTCTTTGAGTATTAAGGGTTAAAAATCCAAGATAAGAATAGTCCTAAAAGGACATATCGAGTGAACATTCAGATGGGGTATGTGCCTTAGATGTAGTGCAATATTTCATGTAAAGCCTCCCAACATAATGCTCTCGAATGAAGTTGAGCTTGTCTAATTAGGCCTCAAAGACAATGCTGGTCATAATGTTGATGCTTACATATGGCTTACCAATTCGACTATTCTTATGAGAACTATTCAATTTGAGAATGATGTTGTACTAGTTGTGCAATTATGAATACCTCCCTAGTTAATAGGGAGTGTTGGAAAATGTAACTAGTTTAGTTCTTCATAATTGTTATTATACTCATTTCAATATGTATATCTTATGTAATAAAGAAAATAAAAAGAAAAGTTATTATTTTAAAGCATGGGTTTCATGTTTCTTATTGATGGTCTTCTAGGTAAAAGCATGTTCTTCATGCTTCTAGGGTTTGTTATGTCATAGGATTTATTGTCAAGAGAGTCAACATCATGATTATAAGACCCTTCTTAGCAAGATGTACTTTGTAAAAGAATTTATTTTGAGTCTAGAAAGTCCTGGAAACCTCCAAACTACAAGTCAGATTAAAGGAGGGAATTCAACCCCTTGGAAAGGCTATAAATACAGGAAGCTTCGACCTCATTAGTCACTCATTCGATATCTCTCATAAGAAGTTCGATCTGAAGCTAGGAGCTAGAAGAAAGGAAGAGCGAAGGTCTAGAAGGTGTTGTACATTGGGTTCAACGCTCCCCATGTGTTTCACGACATGGACTAATCGCCTCTCATGGATCCTAACTCTGGAAATTGTAGCGGAGACTAACACTTGCGGGTTTTGGTCTAACGGCAATCGTGATTCCAACAAGTGGTATCAGAGCCAGTACCTTCACTAAAAGCCTAACAACTAGAAGGTTGATCATTAGAACACAAATGGAAAAGCCACTGAAGAAAGTCTCCAATCCTCCTAAAGATGTGTCTTCCTCAACCATCAAAATTGAAGTCAATAAATTTGCGAAGGCTCCATTGTTCAATGGAAATTTTGATATATGGGAGGCAAGAATGAGGAATTTCTTGAAGACTCAAGGATTTGAAGTTTGGAAATCAGTGATTACTAATGACACGATGGACGAAGAATCCAAGGAGTACAATACAAGAGAAATGACAACGATTTTGAATGGGTTACCAAATTCTGTGAAGGCCAAATTTGAAAAATGTTCGTCAGCAAAAGTCATATGGGACAAACTTCATGATCTTCACTCAAAAGGAGCACTGACAATGATCTATTGTCAAGAAGATGATGGAAAACAAGAAAGTACTCCAGAATCCATCAAGGAAGTTGAAGATAAGAGAGATGACAACAAGGTTAAAGAAGACCTAGAAGATGAAGAGAACAAAGAAGACTTCGAAGAAGATCTCCTAAATAAACTTATGGCTTCCATGGAAGAGATTAATAGTTTGAAAAAGGAAAATGAGAAACTTAATAAGAAAACACAATATGGTAACCAAGACAAGACAAGGAAGGAAGTTGACTTTGTCAAGCTTCAAGTACAAGAAAGAGATGAGGAGCTTGCCAAACTTAAAGAGGAATTTCATCAAAACAAAAGAAAGCATCATGAAGAAGACATATCTATGAAAAATAAATTGGATAAGGCAAAGAAAAGGGAAGAAACTTTGTCAAGCCACCTTGAACAAAGACTTAAGAGCTTGAACAATCTTGAAGCAGAGATTGGTAAATACAAGGAAGAGGTCTCATCTCTTGGATCTCAACTAGAAGAAGCAAGGAAACAAGCGCAAGGAGCCGAGAAGGTGATGGAAAATTTGGCATTCATATAAGGACACATTGATGAAGCAGAAAAGGAGAGAAACACCATGATATGCCAACTAGAAGAAAAGGATGAAGAAATCTTGAAACTAAAATCAGACATCAATCTTCTCAAGGCCGAAACATGTGAAGCTACAAGAATAAAAGAAGAAATGGTGAGCAGTCTAGCAAAGGAGAATGAAGAATTCTTCATCATGAAATCAAATATCATCTCCCTTAAAATCGAAGCACATGAAGCAACAAGGATGATGGAAGAAATGAAGAAGCAACTAGTTATGAAAGATGAAGATTGTGAAAATTTGAAAGAATAAATTCTCTCTCTTAAAAATGAAGTTGGCTTGCTTAATAAGAACTTGAAAAGCTCTCAAACCCTAGATGACATCCTAAGTCATCAAAGGTCTCCCCTTGATAAATCAGGTCTTGGCTATGCAGGTGAATCCTCAAGCAAGAATGATAATGCTTCAAACAACAAAGATGTGAGGAACCTAGAAAGAAATGTTGATGCTCCCAGTTCCAGCAAAGGCAAGGAGAAGAATCAAGACAATAATGAAAGAAATTATACTTCAAGGAGAATTTCAGATGGTGGCAAGAATGCAAGAGGCAATGGATATCATCAAAATATCCCAAGACAAAAAGACTTCAGAAGTACATCAGGGAAAATTCCATCTCCTAGGTAGCAAAATATATTTTTTGGTTATTGCTATTTTTGTACAAACTTTGGGCATATGGCAAAGGATTGTAGGGAATATCACAAGGATAAATATAATGGGCTCCATCAGCTTCCTAGAAGAAACTTTGCAAGGAGAAGTCATGCTTCCTCATTCATGAATAAGATAGAATGCTTCAACTGCCATAAAATTGGACACATGGCTCTTGATTCTAACTTGAATTGGGTCCCTAAACAAGGTGAATTAACAACCAAGTCAAAGAAGAAAGTTACACAGGTATGGAGAAGGAAGAAAATTGAATCAGGAAGTCTCTTGAACACTCAAGCCAACAACACGTGTTGTTTATTTGATGAAGACATCTTGGCAGATATGATATTCCAAGTTTTTTTTATGATGAGACTATGCCTAAATGGAGACCATGCATACAGTTAAGGGTAACTTTTGATTCTAGATCATTCTTGCAGAAGCCATCCGTGAAAGGGCCCTATGAAATTCGTGATGAGTCACACTTGTACAATCTTGACAAATCATCTCTCGAGAGTAACTCCATTGAAGACAATCATGAAATTGTGAAGGTGTCATCCAAGCCAAGTGATACTTCATGAGATAGAGGAGTTTATGTAGGCAGGGGGAGTTGGTTCATCACATGAAGAAATGTAAACACATCTATCATGGACCACATTTCCAGAAGAAAGAGCACCATGACAGGGGGAGAAACATACCTATGAAGAACTACTATTGATGAAGAAAATATGATGAAAATAAGCAGCTTGATAGGGGGAGTACTTCGGCACCTCATTTGCCATTAATGTCAAAGGGGGAGAAAATGTTGGACGGACAAGAATATTTCCATCAATGACAAAGGGGGAGATTGTTAGTCAAGGTTGTCATTGATGTCAATATAGCATTGTTCGTGATGGAAAATTATTATGATGGTTGATGTTGCCCTACATGTCCATTGATCATAATACCCTAGTGATGATGTGCTTAAACTAACCATGAAGAAGCCCTAGAACTCGGACGATGTCCTTACTCTTAATATACTCTTAATAAAGGAGTCTAAAGATGCCAAGTACCAATCATGTGCGTTGATTGATGTTCATAGTGATCTAACTTTTAAGTACCAATGGTGTATCTAATATACAAGCCCTTGATGGATACTATAAGGAGGACTATACATGAATGACCATACATTGATGAAATATAAATCTTATGATGGGCTCTCTTGATGGAAATGGATGGACGCTACACTATGGCATGGTTGGTGACATGATTAATGCTACACTATCACACATAAGAACATACACGATGACATTACATTTGATGACATGGACAACGATGGAAGATATGACATGAATGACCTCACCATACTTGATGACGTATAATGACATTGTTAGAGTCATGAAAATAAAGAAGCCCTACTAACTTCTAAATTCTTGTTGTCCCAATCACCTTCTGCACTAAAAATTTCAAGAACAGTCGCAAATAAAAATAAATTTGGAAACCTTGGAGGCATATTTCCACAATGAGACCTTCACCATCTTGAAGAGGACTCTTTCCTCTTTCTAATGAGCTATTATACGCCTCCTAACTCCAAATACTCTAATAGAAATTGAATTTTGAAGATTATATATCCTATTTTTTAAGCTAGCCGACCTACACTCACACATTCATGTCGGCCTACCTCCAGAAAGACGTGTCCCTTCATCTTGACGTCAAATTCATATAAAAATAAGGTTCAAAATGTTCGCTTTACCAAGGAATTTCAGTGAAGATATCTCAGAAGATAAGGAACAACAACTAAGACACCGAGGACAGAAAACTTAAGGAGAATTCTGGAAATTTTCAGTTGGGTGATAAATCTGGCTTGGATTATTTGACAATTGAAGCAAGGAGTTGTAGGACACCACCAAAGGTCGTTGTATAAGCTTGGACTAGTAATTAAGTGCTGCAACAGACTTCGAACAAGCAATAATAGGGCTAAATAACCCTCAGACCTGTGATAATATCTTTTACTGAAGTTTATGTTGGACTGTGGATTCGGATAAGCCACCAGGAACTCACCACATTCAGCTTAGTCACCTAAAGGAGTTTGTAACAACTTCAAGCTCATATTCATATCTCTGTCTAGCCAAGTATGAAACAAGCCTCACACAAAGTCACACATGTTTAGGACCTACAACAGCAAACTAGTATATATCAGTCACCTGTGGTAAAGCTGGCTTCAAACCTGAACTTAGCTAGCTGCGGAGAATAGAAGTGTAAAGTTAAGGGCTCAAACAGTCTCTTTTGAAAGTGCACGGAGTGACAGACATGCGAGAAAAATCTTGGAGCTATTGCTTAATGTTGAAGAGACTCAGACCCATTTCAAGTTGGTGTGGAAGCAATTTTTTGGTAAACATTTGAAACTATCAACAAGCATTGAAATAAACCTATTGTGCACTATTGAAGCAACAAGACCTCATCTAGGAGCAGAAAATTTGGAACAACCATTGTAGCACTCCTTGAGCATCTTTTGGAGCAAAAACTAAGTTAGTCCTGTTGAGATTTGGAAGTACTCTACTTGCAGTCTTTTGAACTGTAAAAATGTATATTGAAGCTTGTGCCTTGAAGCTTTCCTAAAGAGTTTAGATGATCATCCTGGAAAAGGTTGTTGAGTAGTGCCATAGCCTTGTTGAAGGATTATGAAGAGAACCTTCCTGTGAAGCAAAGTTACTTAAAGAATCTTGGAGGACTTTTGTAGCAGTATATTGAAGACATTTTTGTTGACTTATTGAAGATATTGAATAAAACCTGTTGTGCAGACCATTAAGGACATCTTTGTAGCAACATTGTTGAAGCCTTGATAAAGGAGCCTTGAAGACATTGTTGAAGAATTGTTTGGTGTGGGCAGGCCTATTAAAGAATTTTTTTGAAGTCGGCTTGGAAAGTTCTTAAAGAGGCCCTTGAAGAGGCTTAGAGCAGCTGTAGAACTAGGGCTGCTCATTGAAGACACATTGAATATTTGTGAAGATCATTGAAGACCATGATGTCATCATGAGGTGATTTGGAGATCTTTTCTTGGTTACGATGAAGAGCAATGGTGACACCTTCTAAGAGATCAAGGTTGTCATTGCTGACGTGACATGGAGACTAAGTGAGGGGATAGTTGAAGATTGACAGGGCTCGTTGAAGAAGACATTGGAAGTCGAGAAGTATAACGAAATATATATTAACAAAGTAAAGGTTTGGAGCCCAAGGGGTTGGAGCCTCGAAAAGACAAGGTTGGTGCCTTGGAGAATAGGGTTGGAGTCCTCAAGAAACCAGGTTGGAGCCTGAACCAGAAACAGGGTTGGAGCCCTTGAGGTTGGTGCCTCAGAATTGACAAGGTTGGAGCCTTGGAAGTCCAAGTCGGTGTTTGGAAAATACAGGTTGGAGCCTGGGAGATTGAAGATCGGTGTCTTCATCTAGGGTTGGAGCCCTACATATATTGTACTTGATTTATTGCAAAGAAGAAATTAATAAAGTCATTTATTCTTATTGTTCATTTTGTGTTCTAAATAAAAGTGATCTAACTGGTAAAAATAACAACTGAAAATAAATACTGATTCACCCCCCTCTCAGTATTTCTAACAATTGTCAGTGCTCCTTTTGGAAGCCATAAGTTTATTTAGGAGATCTTCTTCGAAGTCTTCTTTGTTCTCTTCATCTTCTAGGTCTTCTTTAGCCTTTTTGTCATCTCTCTTATCTTCAGCTTCCTTGATGGATTCTAGAGTACTTTATTGTTTTCCATCATCTTCTTGAAAAGAGATTATTTTCAGCTCTCCTTTTGAGTGAAGATCATGAAGTTTGTCCCAATGACTTTTTCTAACTAACATTTGTCAAAATTGGCCTTCACAGAATTTGGTAACCCATTCAAAATTGCCTTCATTTCTCTTGTAATGTACTCCTTGGATTCTTCGTCCATCGTGTCATTAGTAATCACTGATTTCCAAACTTCAATTCCTTGAGTCTTCAAGAAATTCCTCATTCTTGCCTCCCATATATCAAAATTTCCATTGAACAATGGAGCCTTCGCAAATTGATCGACTTTAATTTCGATGGTTGAGGAAGACACATCTTTAGGAGGATTGGAGACTTTCTTCCTTGGCTTTGCCATTTGTGTTCTAATGATCAACCTTCAAGATGTTAGGCTTTGAGTGAAGGTACCATATCTGATAGCAATTGTTGGAAATACTGAGAGGGGGGTGAATCAGTATTTCTTTTCAATTGTTATTTTTACCAGTTAGATCACTTATATTTAGAACACAAAATTAACAATAAGAATAAATTCTTTTATTAATTTCTTCTTTGCAATAAATCAAGTACAATATATGTAGGGCTCCAACCCTAGGGTAATCGTGATTCCAACAGAAGGCAAGAAGAATCCAAGAAGAAGAATGAAAGTTTGTTTTTGGGCTTTATCTCTTTTACACATGTGAAAAATAGGGTTTATGCAGTTTCAAAGAAGGCCAAAATTGCAAATCCGAATCACAGCATATCAAGTTGCAGGATCAAGCTTTTGGAAGAGTGAGTATTTTGATTTGACTTCGTTTACCTTGGGAGACATTATCTTTCTCAAAGGAGGATCTATTGAAGAAATGCCTTGTGTCAGAAATAGGGTTTCTACAACAATTACAAGATCGAAGTTGTAGTGTTGAAATTGTGGGTCGAAGTTGAAGATGGAAGCTGGTTGAAGCATGATTAAGCCTTGTTTGATCTGACCTAACTAGAATGGATTCTTGGAGGATTGACTTGGTACTTGGAGAAGGACTTTTTCTAGGGTTTGGGTCTTGGTAGTCTCATTTGACGTTGGTTTTATAAGAAGAGGATGTTTTTTTGGGTTTTCCCCTAGCTTGGAGCCTAATTTTTGTGTCCATTACCTTTACTATTTTTATTTTGGTAACTATTTGATGAATATCTAATAAAGAAAACACAAGAATATAAATAAATTTCATAAAGAAATTATTAAGGTAAAGGAAAATCCGAATTATTAACTGCCATATTGCATTTTCCAATAGGTCAAGGCTTTACCTATTTTGATTTGGATCATTATGATTGGTTTGGATTGGATACTTTGAAATGAATCCATTGAAGGGAGGGGTCAGGGGGGAGGGATTTGATCACTATCGTGGCAGTATTGGAGTCCAAATCCATTGAATTAAGTACAACGAATGGATGTGGATTACTTAAGAAAATTGTTGAAGGGGATCCATCCTTAAGAAATTTTGGATTTAATTTGGATGGAATAGGGGGCCTTCCCTATATCAAGGGCCAACTCTAATAGGGATTGGTTTTGGCTACAGTCCCCACCTATTGATATGCATGGCCTAATTCTAAGTGGGTCATCCAATACATATTTAGACATTGTGAATATATTGAGTCAATTTGTTAATTGTACCCTCCTTGGTCCTTTTTTTAGTCTAAGTGGGGGTAAGCTTGGTTGGCTCAACGTTGAGCATGTAGAGTTGCTCTAATATTTTAAGGAAAATTTCTAAGTGATTATCTAATTGAGCCATTGGCACCCATATCTTAGAGACAATGAGAGTAAATTCAAATCTCACCCTAGAATTACCATCCCTTGCCAAATCTAGGACTTAGGAAAAATACATTTCCAGTATTCTTGCTGATCCATATAGGGACGATAATTATTCATACAATGGAATATTTTTCCATGACTGACAAAAATAAGGAAGACAACAAGCCCTAAGTAAAAAGCTCATGAATTAGATAGCGAAAAAACATTTTCCTTTCATCATATAACAAGGCCTCTTAGATGAATTAAAGCATCGATGTCATTGAGCTCTCATTGTTTAATTATCCTAAAGATATCTTGGACAATTTTTCCCCATCTATCATGATCTATTTCAAGAGAGTAATAGCTAGTTTGTGATTGTTAATTAACCTTTAAGGGCCAATTTCTTGGGGTGACTGGTTATCTTTAAAATTTTGTAGATGTTCTATGCTTGATGCAACTTTACTTTCTCTTCAGTATTAGACAGCAATCGCATAAATCATTAAATAAAATGTTGATAGAACATACCAGTGGATCAACAAAAGACAAGCCAGGAAAATATATATTTGTTGTTGGGTTACGACGATCAGCAGGATGCTTCAACCAGCAAAGTCTCCTAGGTCAGCCAGCCCAGTATGTGTCACAACAACCCTCAAAACAACCAAACGGTCAACTCAAAGTCAACCCCATAAAATTCAACGCATAACAATAGCAAGTAAAAGTTAACGCAGCTCGGTATTCAGTCAACCTTTGACCTCAGTTCTTGTGCCAAAGTGTATGAACTGCATAAATCGAAGTCTGTACCAAAAATAAGCTCCTTTGGACCATGCGTTGACCAAAGTCAATGCCAGTCAAACCTGCAGTAAAACCCTAGCTACAACAAAAACAGTCTTCGTCCTTCTCCCACGTGTGAACCGTAGATTTGCGTCCTTGGAGTTCAAACCAATCAGAAGTGGAGAGAGAAATATGTGTGATGAGGAGATGAGTGAAATGTCCTCCAACATTGACTCTATTTATATCAATCAATGATGGTGTGTGACACATTTGTTGGGGGTGTAAAACCTTAAGGCCGACCTGCACATATTTTGAAAGTATTAAAAATAAATTCAAAATAAATGCTCTGCTCATCGGATCAAGATGATCTTTAGATCAATCTTGCACCTCTCTGAAAGAGGAACCCAATAAAAATATTGGTGTTTTCATCTGAGCATCACAACATGGAATTTGGACCTAGCTGTCCAATTTAACACTCCCTCTCAACTAGGGAGAACTACATCCACCTGTGTAATCAAACATCGTGCGTCATCTCATTGTAACTTGATTTTCTGGCCTCTTTATTTCAAAATAGAAGTGGGTCAGTCACAAAGACATCATTCCCGACTGACAGATTCAGCCCAGAGGTTCGAAACCTCTATAGGACTCATAAAGAGTCTCATACCAACCCGAAGTTGGTTTACCTGACCCAAAGTCAATTGGAGGTCCGAAACCTCACTATACTTGATCCCAAATCAAGTGGTTGGCCATGCTATCCTAGATAGAGAGTACGACAATCTCTAATGCATCCATCAGTCTTTGCTACTAGTCTCTAGCTTTTCCCACCTCATTGGCCAAATTAGAGGTACTTCCCATGAGCCCTGTACTTAATGGATAGGATGCATAAGGGGCACAGATAATGAGACGTGAACCAACTCAATAATCACAATGGTGGGGCCCAAGCACACCAACAAGGTTCGGCAAGCCTAGCCCTATGGTTGCTTATAGCTCTGAGAAGCTATACCCAAAGCCCCCCAGAGCTCCTAGAGCTCATCGTCCAACAAGACCCACATCATAGGGTCATTCCACGATACCAAGACTCTCACGGAAGGTTAGGAACTTGACCTTCCCCAGGGTCTTTGTGAGAATATCTGCGACCTGCTCATCAATTCCTATATGATCGAGCCTTATGGCGCCTCCCTGTACCATATCCTGGATAAAGTGGTACCTAATATCAATATGCTTGGATCGATCGTGGAATACGAGATTCTCAAACAAGCGAATCCCACTCTAGTTATCACAGAGTATCATGGTGGTATCTAGCACATGTCTGAACAGCTCACTAAAGAGATTTTGCAACCAAAATGTTTCATAATAGGTCATACTCGTTGCAATGTATTCGGCCTTTGCGGTGCTCAAAGCCACTGACTTCTGCCTCTTGCTCATCCATGATATCGAAGCAGAACCAAGATTGAAGTAGCATCCCGATGTGCTCTTACGATCCACCACACTGCCATCCCAATTTGCATCAGTATATCCAAGGAGTGTCATGCTCCCAGCAGTGTATCTCAGCCCATGGTTTATCGTGCCCCGAAGATATATCAGAATATTCTTGGCACCAACCCAGTGAAAGT
Source organism: Pinus albicaulis (assembly GCA_034641835.2). Taxonomy (NCBI): domain Eukaryota; kingdom Viridiplantae; phylum Streptophyta; class Pinopsida; order Pinales; family Pinaceae; genus Pinus; species Pinus albicaulis. The sequence continues at coordinate 398,780,684 of CM076570.1, forward strand.
GATGAGGCTCAACCATCTGTTGACTCAAAGTTTTCACTGCAAAACATATATCTGGACAGGTGTTCACTAAGAACATCAGGGCACCTACGAGTTGACGATACTCAGTAGGATTTTCCAATACGAGCCCAGCAACACTGCCACTCAACTTCTTTAATTTGAGCTCCATTGGTGTCGACACAGACTTGTAGTCCACCATACTAAATCTTTCCAGAAGCTTCACAATGTATTTTCCTTGAGAAAGGAAAATCTCGCCAGGTCTCTGCCAGACCTCCAAGCCTAGGAAATAGTGCATCAGTCGTAGGTCCTTCATCTTGAACTTAGCAGTGAGCTCCCTCTTGCACTAATGAATGAGAGGGTCAGCACTTGTCAGGAAGAGTTCATCCACATACAACACCAGAATGAGAGGCTTCTCCTTGATAACCTTGAAGTAAAGGTTCAGATCAACATTACTACGAGTGAAGCCCAGCTTCATCAGGTAGCTATCTATCCTCTCGTACCAAGCTCTGGGTGCTTGCTTTAGCCCATAGAGGGATTTCTTCAACCTACAGACATGGGTGTCCCGATCCTGGACTTTGAACCCCAGAGGTTGCTCCACATATACCTCTTCCTTTATCACACCATGCAAAAATGCGGCCTTCACATCCATCTGATGGAGACTCCATCCTTGCGTAGCAGCAAGGGCTATAATAGATCGAATGATGGTATATTGGGCCACAAGTTCAAATATGTCATCATAGTCTATGCCTTCCTTTTGAGAGAAACCATGGGCAATGAATCTTGCCTTGAAATTTTCAGCACTTCCATCAGATCCATGCTTGATCTTGTAGAGCCATTTCGAGGTGACAACTGCTTTGTCCTTCGGTCTTGGAACCACATCCCAAACATCATTCTTCATTATGGACGCATACTCTTCGTGCATAGAATCCTTCCAGACTTGATGCTTTACGGCTTCCTCAAAAGATCCAGGCTTGGATTGTACAATAGTACTCATGGCTGCTAGATACCCTTGGTATCTACTCCGCTTCTTGCTTTCACGAAATGTTCCCCTTGGGGCCATATGTCCCTCAGCATCCTCGAGAGTGTCCCTGAGCCATGATGGTCTCTTTCCTAGTGAAGGAGGTGGATCAATCGGGTCCATCAGTCCTTCAACATCAGGCATCGTCTCATCCTTTGGCTCTTCTTGATTTCCAGGCCTTGCTTCATGATCTTCCTCAGATCTCGGAAGATTGACTACTTTCCTCAGGGAAGCATCTTCGTCAAAGGTGACATCGTGGCATATCTCCACTTCCCTTTGACCAGGCACATAGACCTTGTAGGCCTTCGAAGTTTCACTGTAGCCCACAAACATTCATTTCTTCCCAGAAGCATCCAGCTTGCTGCTCTTTTCTTTCGGCACATGAAAATAAACAGGACATCCAAAAACTCTAAAATGTGAGACGTCAGGTTTCTTACGAAAGAAAACCTCTTCGAGATTTTTGGAGTCTAGAATGGAATGCGGGCATCGGTTTTGTATGTACACATCAGTGTCCGTCACTTCTCCCCATAGAAACTTCAGTAGGCCTTGGTCACATAGCATGGCACGGGAAACTTCCACAATGGTCCTATTCTTTCGTTCAACAACGCCATTTTGCTCAAGAGTATAGACAGTTGTGGTATCCCTCTTGATGCCAACTTCTCTACAAAATTCCTTGAACTCATTTGTCTCATATTTAGTGCCATTATCGGTTCTCAAAATCTTGATCTTCTTCCCTATCATATTTTCCACCAAGGCTTTGAAGGTACTGAACCACATGAAAGCCTCATCCTTCTTCTTTAAGAAGTATATCCAGGTTTTGCGAGAAAATTCATTTATGAACGTCATATAATAAGAACATCCTCCCAAGGATGTCATAGGTAGCATACCAGATAGATCATAATTGATCAATTGCAAGACATCAGATGTATTTGTGACACTTGAGGGGAAAGGTCCCCTTATATGCTTTCCTTCGGCACAACCCTTACATACACCTTCATGATTTTTTGAAAACTCGGGCATCCCTACTACCACCTTCCTTGCTTCGAGAAGGGCCTTGTAGTGAAGGTGTCCAAACCTTCGGTGCCATAGTTCAGTCTGTCGGATAGTATCACATGTCATCACTCCCGGTGGACTTCCTCCAACCTGTTAGAGTGTATCAACTCTAAACCCAATCTTGATAGCTTGCTTGAAGTTATTCTTCCACATGCACACCTTTCCATCAGTGAATGCCACATTGAAACCTTTGTCTTCCATGGTCGATATAGACACAAGGTTCTTCTTCAAATTAGGTACATAGAGTACATCCTGCAAGTGGAGGACTTGACCTTGAGACAAGTGGAGGGTCACAGTCTGTGGCCCTTTCACGGGATATGTGGAATTATCTCCAAGGATAAATTCCAGATTAGTAACCTTCTCAACCATATCAGAGAGTGCTTCCTTGAACCCAGTGATGTGCTTTGAGGCACCACTCTCTATCAACCAGACATCCATAGTTTTGGGTGGAGATGCAACAGAGAGGGAAGATACAAGAATGTATTCATTTCTTTTATCAACAACATTTGATTCCTCATACCTGGAGTTTCTTGACCTTTTGAAAGGTTGATCATTTCCGCCGGAGGGAGCCTTCCTCTTTCCCTTGAACCTGTTGTTCCTTTGATTTCCATTCCTCTGGTTGTTGTTGTTGTCATCACCATCGGGATAATCCTTCTTGAAATGACATTCTCTAGCATAGTGACCTAGCCTATGACAAGTGAAACACATTCCCTTCTTTCCTTGGGCCCCTGCTTTTCCTTTTTTCTTTGGACCACCAAAGTTCTTCTTTCTAGAATGAGAAGCGTAGGCAACATTTCCTTCATTTCCATACTCCTTCATTATTGTCTCTTCTTGAACGCATCTCGACAGTACTTCGTCAAAGTCAGGTATCACATTATTATTTAGAATGGTAGTGTTGAACACATGCCATTCGGATGGGAGCCCTCCAAGTGCGATGAGTACCATTTCTCGATCAACTATTGTCTCCCCAATAGCCAGCAAATTGTTCTTGATATCGGTCAGCTTCAGAAAATATGATTGAATGGACTCATCCCTGCCTTTCTTTAGATTCTTCAATTGATTCTTGAAGAATAGTACTTGATTTTCATTTTTGGCCTTGAACATGAGGACCAACTTATTATACATCTCTTTGGATGTTCCTAGCTCAACGATGTAAGCCACCAGACTCAATGGATTCCCTGATCATCAGCTTTGCTTTTATCTCACCCTTCTTGTACTTTGTTTTGGCAACAAAAGTAGCAGTGGATGGAGGTTCTTGGATTTTACCCTGCACATAGTCCATGACATCTTGGTCTTCCAATTTAAGATCCAATATCATCTTCCAAGCATGGAAGTAATCCTTCCTAGTCAATTTTTCATCCTCCTTGAAGCCATAGTTTGTGGAACCCCATTTCTTCTTTGGTGATTGCTACAAATTATGGCTTGTCTTCACCTCAGCTCCGATACCGTGTAAAATTTTGTAGATGTTTTATGCGTGATGCAACTTTACTTTCTCTTCAGTACTAGACAAAAATCACATAAATCATTAAGTAAAATGTTGATAGAACATACCAATGGATCAACAGAAGACAAGCCAAGAAAATATATATTTGTTGTTGCGTTACGACGATCAGTAGGATGCTTCAACCAAAAAATTCTCCAAGGTCAGCCAGCCCAGTATGTGTCACAATAACCCTCAAAACAACCAAACGGTTAACTCAAAGTCAACCCTAGAAAATTCAACGCAGAACAGCAGCAAGTAAAAGTCAATGCAGCTCGTCCTTTGGTCAACCTTTGACCTCGGTTCTTGTGCCAAAGTGTACGGACTACATAAATCGAATTCTGTACCAAAAATAAGCTCCTTGGGACCATGCATTGACCAAAGTCAATGCTGGTCAAACATACGGTAAAACACTAGCTTCAACAAAAATAGTCTGTGCCCTTCTCCCACGTGTGAACTGCAGATTTTCCTCCTTGGAGCTCAAACCTATCAGAAGTGGAGAGAGAAATATGTGTGATGAGGAGATGAGTGAAATGTCCTCCAACGTTGACTCTATTTATATCAATCATTGAGGGTGTGTGACACATTTGCTGGGGGTGTAAAACCTTAAGGCCGACCTGCACATATTTTGGAAGTATTAAAAATAAATTCAAAATAAATGTTCTGCTGATCGGATCAAGATGATCTTTAGATCAATCTTGCACCTCTCCGAAAGAGGAACCCAATAAAAATATTGGTGTTTTCATCTGAGCATCACAACATGGAGTTTGGACCTAGTTGTCCAATTTAAAATTATCCCTCTACAATTTATGGAGAGGAAGATCGTTTTGAACCTGTCTTGGGAAAAAATGCTCCAGGGATCCTTAGTAAAGATTATTGCCTTCAAAATTTCACCTTCAATTTTTCTCGCCTATATGCTATGGATAAATAAAATTCTCTACATGTTTGTCTTGTTTTTGTGGTTTTTGTCTTCTAGGTATTCAAGGCCACCTTCAAAAGATCCATCACAAGACCCATAATCCTTATTGCGTGGTCTTAGGCTATATTTTGAGCCCTCAAAGTATATATAGTTTTCATTAGGCTACTTAATAGGAATGTCTACTGAGAGTGGGGAAAATAGATATGGGGGTTCCAAAATAGCACCATGAACTTCTAGTTTGTCTAAAGGGATAAGTGAAGAAAATTGAATCTTTGAGAACTTGCGAGACTAGAGAGAAAATATTTATGAATAATCATAGTCACATCCTTTACATTAACTTCCATAAAGCCAAATTTTAAAACACTAGAGGAATTGATAGGAGAATGTGGTGTTGAAAGAATCTTATGTAGAGTATAGAAGCTATCCTTTTAAGATTGATGGGTCATTTTCCTCGGTGATTCCTATTGTTGCATGATTGGAGATTTTGCTAGTAAGTCTAGTACATAAGGGTAATTTGTGGGGGAGACATGTAATGGTGTTGAATGAACTTTTTCTTATGATGGGGGGCTATTTATTTCATAGGTGGAGATATTTTTCAAACCCATTTTATTGGAGAAACAGAGAGAAAAATATTTAACTAGGTGGTCATACTTGTGGCATGCCCCACACTTGAATGAAAATCCTTCATAATATAGACATTGGTGAAATATCATAGGTCCTTTTTCAATAGCGATGGATTTTTCCATGTGTTTGGATGTTTCAAATATCATTAGTATCATTTCCAACCCTATATAGCTAGATTCTAAAAAATAATGATAGACTTTGATGTTAATTGCGAGTGTTTCCAATTTCTCTAAAAATAACCTTGGACCAGAGCATCAAAAATAAACCTGGAATTATAATCATAGATAGAAGTGTAATTGGTGCAGCGCTCCAAAAACTATACACACATAAATTTCATTAAATAAAATCACACTCCATAACACATCTAACCATAGGTCCTGCAAAATTAATACACAACAAAATTCTGAAATTCCACACCAAGCATATGCTCATAAAATATTCAGAATTAATTCATAAAATAAAATATTTACAACAGAATTATTGGCCTTGTGCTTGGCCTTTCAATCCTCACACTCACTCATACTTTTTTTTTTTACATGACTCATGCCTCATAGGATCACCTCTATTTATACAATTGGTTTAGAACCCAAGGAGGTTCTAGATCCTAAGCTAACTCCAAAAATATCTCTCCTAAAAACTATAGAAAAATCCATTAATTAATTAAATCCTCACTTTGTAACTAACTCCTCTAGTAACACTTAACGTAGGTTAGATGCACCTGCATCAGACTCCCCAAGTAAAAGAAAATCATGCTTTACAGTATATCAACAATCAAACAAAATTGAGTCAAAGACATGTTAAATGGATCGAATTCTTACAAAATTTCACATTTGTAATCAAGCATAAAAGTGGGAAAATCAAGCAAAGTGGCAGATGCATTAAGAAAAATCAATTTAATTTTGCAAGAATTCCAAGTAAATGTCTTAGGATTTGATGAGTTGAAAGATATATATAAAGATGATCCATATTTTAAAGAAGTCTGTGAAACTTGTGAAAATCTTGTAAGTAGAGATGGAACTCCATTTAAAATTGTCTATGGGATGCATCCAAGAGGAATTTATGAGTTGAGGAACCTAGGAAAACAACAATTCAAAATTGTAGATGGTGAAAATTTTTCAGCCAGTATGCAAGAAATACAGGACAGAGTCAAGCAACAATTACAATAAATCAACAACAAGTATAAACGAAGAGGCAAATTCCAAAATAATATAATTAGAATTTAATGTTGGAGACCTGGTTATGGCACATCTTCGAAAAGAAATATTTCCTAAAGGGGAATATAATAAGTTAAAATTGAAAAAGATTGAACCATGCAAAATTTTGAGGAAATTTTCCTCAAATGCTTATGAAATAGAACTACCCAAAGGTTTTGACATTTCACCAATATTTAATGTTCCAGATCTATACCCCTTTAAGGAACCAGTGAATGATCCTACCGATACACTTGTTAGTGACAAAGTTCAATGGGAGAAACATCTACCTTTAGCACCAACAAAACAGATTGAATCCATCATCTATCAAAGAGTGGCTAAAAGAACTAGAAATAAAGAATATCTTAAATACTTGGTCAAATGGAAGAATCAATGAGTTGAAGATGTTATGTGGATGAAAACAACAGAAGAACTTTAGAAGCAAAACATATGATTGTATCTTTTTTTCTTCCCCGATAGTATGATGCAGGAGAACAACATATTTTTATTTGTTGTAATTATTTAATTTTGAAATCTATAATTTTCCATATTTCCAAATTAAATAATTACAAAAAATAAAAATATGTGATGCTCCTGCATCAGTAACGAGTCTAGGTTGAATGGGAATTGAAATATGAAATTCTATTTTTTCAGTAGTAAGCCTTAGTGGTCCCATTTATAAATTCTTTGAATGATGCATTTGTGTCTTTCATAGTCCTTAAGGTAAAAGCAATCCATTCTTTTACTAAAACCATGCTTTACAGTGAGTAGTCAAAAATCCCATCAAAGTTCTCCATCCAATTTTTTAGGGAGGTTGTTCCTAATAGGAATTTACTTAACGAAAAAGCCACCGAGAGGCAGGTCCTTAAGCAATTATGATAGGTAATACGTGTTACCCAGCCGATTCATTCAGTAAGTGGTGTTATGGAACACTAGTGAAGAAAGAATCTCCATTTTATTGCCCCGATGAACCATCCTGCAAACACTTGACTAGTAATTAAGCCCTTTCTAATCATCCTAATGAAACAAAATATTTCAAACCGAGGAGGAGGTTTATTCGCCTTGATGACCCATCAAATTTATCCTCCATCCAATTTTTGAGGGAGATTTTTCCCATTATACCAACAATGATATTTCAAAATCCATAATTTTTTTAACCACATAATATCCCCTAGAAGCGTATTGATTGCATGAAATTTTTTCTTGTTGCATTTCCTTTTTTTTTCACAAGTTCCTTGGTCCTCTCGGTCCTATGCTTCTAGTTGTATATTAGGTACTAGAGCAAGGGATATTACTGATTGGGTCACTTATTAGGTTTTACTTGATTAAGTTGAAGCCCTGGTGATCTTGAGAGCCACCTTCAATAGAGCTCGAGCTAAAACATCCCACCAACATATCCATGGGTATTTCACCTTCAAAGAGAGTGTTAGTGGGATTTATCCTAGGTGATGAGATTAAATTCCCTTCCTTCCCCAATGATTTAACATGATTATCTTCATCTAGGTGGCATCCCATTACAACGAAATGAGGTTTATTTTGTACTAGCAATGGAATCTAGAATGTATTATAGGAAATTTCAACCTAAAAGTGCCCATTAAATTTTCATGTAATTTCCATGTCATAATATGTAAACCAATCAAAATCCTTTAAATTTAAAAAGAGTCACATGTGAATATTTTGGAGGGAAAATAAGAAAAACTATTTTTTTTAATTGTATTTTTGGCTTATCTCCTTATATGTTTACTCAAATTTCAAGTGTAGACACTCGTTGGACGCAGAATTAAATACCACATCCAATGAGTACACATTATGCATACTTTTGAGACGACCCACCTTGATAAAAATTGAAGATACAATAAACAAATGTGTTTTTTCATTTTAACTATCATTTTATTATTTTTCCTTAGGAGGCCACAAGGCTGAAATTTCCTCTAATGAACCATGGTGGTTAAAGCCAACAAACCAAGCCTATGAACTAGTAGATGATAATCTAAGGTTATCATCTCATAAAGGTATTTGATGTCAACCTTTCTTCCTAATTTTGGCGAAGGTGAAGTAAGTGAAAAGGGATCAAGGTTACCTAGAATTCCTCATAGTTTTCCCAAATTGGTTGCTCACCCAAAGGGAGCACAATGTGGTTCAATAGTTCCTCACAGGGGGGGCTTCACTGGGGGAGAAATGCCATACCACGTGTGTTAATATTGGGGGATATATATTGAGGAAAAAATGGCATAATATATTGGTCATATAAAAGGGGGGGGGTGGGGTAAAGGGTTTTTATATTGGAAAGTATAAAAAATGGATCTTAAAGTTAATGAAAAAATACAAAGGGATATAAAAAATGTTAATGAAAAAATGGATACCTAATATATCTAGTGAAAGTAGACTATTTTTAAATTGGGAAGGTGTATTGGGTTTGTACTGGTAGGGGGTTAAATAATGTGATTTTTTGAGGTATTTTTCCAATATTCAGACAAATAAAGGGTATTTTTTAGTATGACATGAATGCACATGATATGTTAGAGGTTCATTGAGTGAAACCCTCTTGGAGTTCCTCCTCCATGGGCTCTAGAGGAGGGGATATTGCAAATGAATTCTTTGGATATTTATGGCTTATAGAATCTAGGTTCTATGGGAATCCATGATGAGTTAAGGCAATGCCATTCTTGTAGAAACCCTAATCCATCATTGCAGATCTATTATTAAAACCATAGTTTTTTCAGCTCCTGGTGAGGGAAATCTATTTATTTTCATTGTCCCATTCTTGCAACCAATATGAGGAAAAAAGGTTGTGTGTCTCTCAGAAGCTAGTGTTCATGGAAACCATCAGTGCTCTTATTCCATATTCAATATTTTATTGGTGTGTTTTGAGAAGGGAACATCTTGTAGCATCAATGAGAACCACTTAGTGCTTCAGATTGGAACAAATATAGATGGCCATTGTAAACGCTATATTTCACTTAGATCAAACACAATGAAACCAATGTAATTAAACATGAGAAACTTCATCCCCATATTGAGTGAGATGGCATGGTTAGAAACTGGTGCTTTGTCATTTACACTGCCATAGTTGCATCAACCATTGTGAATAATTCCAACAATCAACAATTCTCACAACAATTGCATACATTGACATAGTGGCTTATATGGTATTATTTTACATATTATCTATATGTGTATGTTTTCTTAAGTTTAATTGACTAAGTATTGTTTTGAATATTTGGCCATGGTTGGATGTGCACACAATGTGTTTAATACATAATGCTAAGTTGAGAAGGGATTGACTCTCTATAGTTTTGAATGTTGTATGAGTAGACCTTGAATGAAGAGATTTAGTCTAGATGTAATAAGTATGTGGTCAAGTTGGTATGTTTGAGATAGTGCAGTGATGCAAGATTGCATGTGTTGGAATGACTTAGGCACCCCAAATGTTAGTGTAAAATATTATCGAAGGTGTACGAAAAGATCCTACTTTAGCTATGAGTGACAAATAGACCTAACAATAGAAATGGTTACTCAACTCTTTAGATATGCAATAGACAATGAGAATAAATCCTGCAAAAACCCAGATCTAAGAAACAAAAGTAGTTAAACAACAAAAAGAAATAACAAGTGATGCAAAATAACTCCAAATAACCAATAGACAAGACAAGTTTAAATAATGATATTTTCTATATGGTAACACCTGGTGAAGGAAAAAAGTATATGTTACCATTCCCCCTCAATGGGATGGGTTCTTGGTTGTCCTCAATGCTTCAGCTTCGCGAGTCTCTCTCTCTCAATGATGTAGAAAAACCAAATATGTGATGAACTCAAGTGGGAGCTCAAATGACAAAAGAAAATGATAGCGACAATGAGAATGATCAAAGTGAAGGATGAATGGAAAATGTTAGGATATTCCGACACAAAGGAAATAGTTAAGTATAAATTTGTATAGCATAGAGTTAGGTAAAGTGCGTTTCTTTACTATGTACTTTTGTAACTTATAATCTGACTGTCACGATATGTAGTGATCTGACGGTTCATTCTCTCATCGGTATTACCGACACTTAATCTGTGGCTTAACACCTGATTGGTCCATGATCTCTATTTAAAGAGCATGGAGGATCACTTGTCCAGTGACCGTTTATGAGAGAAGCTTATGTAAATTTTCTTTCTTTATATTAATAAATTCCCTGAAGTGGCCGCGTTGGCTCAGGCCGTGGACTGTTTCCCTCTTTGAGGGTTTTAACCACATCAAATATTGGTGTACTGATTTGTGATTTGTTTATGAGTGGTGACCTTTGGTGTTTGATCTAAGGAACTTACCCTATAAATTCCTACATGGTATAAGAGCTATTTTGAGGGCCGCATCCGTTGTTGATCCAAATCCGAAGCCGGTTTGACTGCATGTGACTACCGTTTTCCAGATCTATTGTTTCTTACCACTTTCGGGCCGAGAGAATTTCTTTGTTGCATCTGGAGCCTCTCTTCCAGTGAGGAACCCCTTTCGTTTCATGCGAAAAGGTTTTTGGTTGCCCAAGCTATGTCATTTTAGATTTGGAGGTATAAAGTTTTTTTGCAGTTATATTTATTTATTTCTCTGTTTTATTTCATTTTATAGTCTTTTTTTCTATTACCGAATCTATACCCTCTTCTTTGTGTATGCTCTTTTCTCTGTGCTCTGTGTGATCTAGCAAACTAGAAACATAAAGACAAGATTTTTTTCTCGTGTGTATGCTTTTTCCCCGCAACTTTGTGTGATCTCGGGAAATCAGAAATAGTGAGGAAAATATTTAGTTTCCAGACGAACTAAACATAAATATAACATTTTTCCAAAAGGGCCATATTTTTTTGTTGTTGTTTGTGTGCTTATTTTTTTGTAGGAAGAAACACGCGCCAAAAAAAAAAAAACCTTCCTCGTTTCCAACAATTACAAAATCCTTTTATTACCCACTTGGTGTAAAGTTATTTTATGAGAATAGAGGTCTTGGGTTTAAGTCTCTTTGTCAAGCTTCTTTTGCTAAAAAAAATTTTGTCAAGTTACTTTTTCTTGAAATACTTTTTTTCAAGCTACTTTTTCCAAAAAAAAAACTTTTGGCAAATTACCTTTTTTTTTTTTAAAGGGTTTTAATTTAAAAAACACATGTAACTTATGTTTTAAAGTTACTTTATTTAATACTGTTTCTCACCCATTATAAAAAGTGAGCCACTTACCGTCTAAAGTCACTTTATCTTTTATTGAAGTTGCATTCTACTTGGTCATTAGTTCATAAAGTATCATTGTAAAAGTGACACTCACTTATTTATAAAAGTGGGTCACATAAAGTAGTATTTTTTTTTAAGTGAATTTATTATATTAAGTTTGGAAAATGAGGGAATTCTAAAAAAAAGGTACAACTTCATCATCAACTTTCAACCTATCACGTGACTACTTGGCATCTACTACAACTTTTCTTTGGAAAGACATAAATTCTTCATCCGAAAGCCATTTTCAAAGCCGTTTTTTTTAACCGGCCTAATTTTTCGAGATCTTTCTATTGGAGCAATTAGTTTCAACCTTTACAACTTCAGTTTTTAAAAATGGAGAGTGCATGTTCGGTTATTCTTAACAACACCAATTATTTCAAATGGCTATCCTACATGGTAGACTTACTTAGAAGTAAATGTCTTTATAGAATAACCTCGAGACTAGAATATAAACCTACAAATGAAGATAAACAGACTAAATGGGAGAATAAACAAGATCAATCACGAGGGTTGATAGGATTGTTCATTGCTCAAGATCTTAGATTTCATATCCAAGAAGTTGACTCCCTTTATGAAGCTATGAAAAAGCTAAATATTGTTTTTGGCATTCAAAATGAAATAAGAGCCCACTAGTTTGAAAATGAGTTGCTTACTTTCGATCCCAATAATTTCTCCTCTATTGAATATTTTTTTCCAAATTCAAGACTCTTAGACTTATTTTAGAAGGTGTAAGGTCAAAAAGGAATATGGTAGTCTTATCTATTCTATTATTGCTAAGCTAGGCCCTACATACTCTATATTTGTTTCCACCTTCCATTCCATTAAAGAAGCCCTCATTTCTTAGGGAACAACCTACAAGTCCCCCTCCTTTGATGCCTTTTGTGATTATTTGATAAGAGAATAAGAAAAACTCTTACACCTTGGTCTTATTAATACTGGAAACTCTTCTAATAAAGCCTTAGCAGCCCAAAAAAAACCATATCCAAATAATCCTAAGAAGCAACATCCTAAAAATAATGGTCCTAAACCAAACAAGGGTCTTAAGCAATTTCAACCGCAAACTAAAAAAGCAACTCAACAAACTGATAAGGAAAATAAAAACAAGGGGAATAGGACATATAGACATTGCAAATTTTGTAATCGTGATGGCCAAGTAAAGGCAAAATGTTTTAAGAATATGGAAGCCTTGGAAGCAGCAATGAAGAAGCACAACATCCATTTGGAGATCTCTTCAACTTCGTCTTCGGGAATGGCACTTTCTGCATATGGTTGTCAAGCATCAAGATCTGGTTATGCATTGAATGTATCTTCTTCTTCTCATTCTCATGAGTCTCTCATTGATTTTGGCGCCTGTTACCACATGGCCAAAAATAAAGCCATGTTTTATTCTTTAAATGATCGTAACACCAAAAATATTTATGTTGGTGATGATAGATCTCTTAGTGTTGTAGGGTCTAGAACCATTTATCTAGATAATGGTCAGTTTAATGATGTATTATGTGTTCCTACCTTGTCCTACAACCTTCTATCTATTTATCAGATAACTCTTTCAGGTGAAGGGAAAACAGTAGAATTATCACCTCATGATGTTGTAATTAAGGACCTATGAGAACCTAGACATATTTTAGTTACTGGCATTACTGATGATTCCACAAGGTTGTATAATTTTGACAACTTTGGATCATCATGTCTTCCCTTCGTTTTTGTTGCTCATAATGATGAAGTGAGCAAAATTTGGCATGAGCGATTTGGTCACTTAACTATCGCTCTCTTCAAACTTTGTGTAAATAAAATATGGTGACAGGTCTTCCTATGGCATCTTGCCGAATGGCTTTTATTCCGGTTGTGTACACGGAAAACATCATCGGGATAGTTTTGACAAACATGTCTCTTGGCACGCTTCAACCCCTTTGCAGCTTGTGCACAGTGATTTATGTGGTCTAATTCTAGTTGTTTCTTTCTCTAGCTACAAGTAATTTTTAACTTTCATTGATGATTTTTCTAGACACACTTGGGTATACTTCTTAAAACTTAAGGGTGAAGTTTTAAACATGTTCTTGGCCTTTAAGGCCTTTGTTGAGAAATAATTTGTACATCACATTCTTAAGTTAAGATCTGACAATGGGGGAGAATATGTTAACAATAAATTTATCAACTTTTGCACTAGGCATGGCATTTAATTGCAACATACTGTTTTGTATACTCCACAACAAAATGGCATAGATGGAAGGACGAATCACACTCTAAAATAAATGGCTAATTGTATGCTTCAATCTAAAGGACTTAGTCTTAATTTTTGGTCAGAAGTAATTAATTGTGCAAATTACATAGTAAATCGCACTCCTACTAAGGTTTCACTCCAGAAGAAGCATGGAGCTCAATCAAACCTGATGTAAGTCACTTTCGCGTTTTTGGAAGTGAAGCTTGGGCCCATATTCCAAATGAGAAACATAAAGACTTAGAACCTAAGAGTGAAAAATGCAATTTTTTTAGATATTCTGAAGATGTCAAAGGATATATACTTCTTCAACCCAAATCTAAAAATGTAATCATTAGAAGAGATGTAAATTTTGATGAAAATATATTGGCCTTCAAGCCTAGTTCGGTGGGTGTGTCACCTTTGGCCTGCGAGCCTGATTTGGCATATGTGCTACCTCTCTCTATCTCTTATGCTTCTG